>OU015474.1:6858770-7218387 GCA_907164805.1 Brachyptera putata
AACCACCCCACCGACAGCTAGGTTATTTGGGGGTACGTACGACAAAAACTCATGCAAAACGTTTACAAAACTCATGCCTCATGTGGTACTTCAACCCACGCCCGGCAGTGATGACTTCAATTTCTGAAGTGGTTCCTTTGCTGACTGAGCTACGGAAGGCGGCTATTATTATATCTAGACATTACTTGTGCGTTTATGGTTATGCGTATATACACATATAAACTAGGCAAACGCAGAATGTGCGTTTTAAGATGAGCGAGATGTCTATATATAAAGTATAATCGAAAAGTCTACAAACCTTGATCATATAAAATGAACTTCATCCGATGCCAACGAATCTAGGGAACCGTGAATTTAATAATGCAACATTTTTCAACTAATATTTCTCTCTTTTCGTTAAATAAAATACATTTATTATGTTATTTTCTTTGAAACGGCTGGTCCGAATTTCACACAAATGTGTTTAATGTATATTATTTTTGTGTTTACATTTGAGGAAAATTTGAATCATATTGAAGAGATTTTATTTCCCAATTTTTTCCGCCCAGCCTAATCTTATGGGGTTTTAGAAACTTTTAGATGATGTTTCTCAAAAATGGTCCAACCGATTTGACCTCAAAACTATAGGGTTCTAGTTTGCGTATACAAAAAAAGTTTCATGTCGATCAGTCAAACCTTGCGACCTGTGCAGTGTTTACAAACAAACAAAATAAAACACTCAGACAAAGCTCCATAAGAGTAGGATGGAAATCTTCGCTAACGCTCATCTAATTAGGCCTTGTGTCATCTTTGTCTATCGGGTGAAGGTTTATGATATTGATCGCCGAATAAACCCAAGATAACGCCTCTCTTGTCAAGCTACTAGATCTCAGATCTTGTAGGCCTATTTGTTTGTTTTATGAATAGGTATAAAAACACGGCCCGTAGGACCACTCAGCACATACACGTCAACCATGAAGTGTGTAGCAATCGTACTCTTCTGCGCAATCGCAGCTCAGGTAAATACACAATTAACTACACATTAATACACAAAACTATACACATAACTACATATAAATGTATACATAAACAAACATATAAGTACACATAAACACATATAGATACTCATAAATACGAAAAATAAACTACACATAAATACGAAAAATAAACTACACATAAATACGAACAATAAACTACACATAACTACCCTTAACTATAGATAGCCACACCTAAATACACAAAAGTATACACATAACTACAAATAACTATACATAACCTCACAAAGCTATACAAAACTACAATAAGATTATCAACTTGATATAAATGTACATAACTACATATAACTACAGAATGTGAGCACACATATCTACACAAAACTACATAAAACTTTATATAAAAGCACATGAAAGACAAAAAAAAAATTGTTCGTGTAAAACTTTTATCTAATTGTATTTGTATTTTGTTTCCAGGCTGCCATCCCCAGGATCGCCACCGTCGACCCCCTCCGTAAGTAACGTCATCCTTATTTATCTTCTTGATTCCTCGTTCTGTCCTGCTTCACGAGCAGATGACATAGAATAGTGCATTTAATCTTGGATTATAGCTAACGCACCGATGGTCGGATACGCAACGCAACCATGCTAATTCTCATGTAGACTCTCTCCAGAGCGTCCACTCTTCATCAGTAGAAGTACTTGCTTTAGAAGTTAACTGTCATTTTCATTACATTTTCAACAAATTTCTGTCTAAAAATCTATGAATCTATGTATTTTCATATTATTTTCAATCTGTCATCTTGTTAACATAGGTAATCAGGAAGCAATAAAAGTATTTCTCTCGTGAAAAATGAAGTATGAAATGATATGAGCAAGGACTTGACTCAGCCAGTCAGAAATTGACAATAGAAATTATTGTTAAGATCCAGTTCCAACAATGTTCCTCCCACTACAACCACATATTTTATCCTCCCATTTTATTCTCCACTATTCTTCCCATTTGATCCTTCACTAGTCACCCCACTAATTCCCCAAATATTCTTCCCATATCCCTTACTATAATTCCCCAGTTTCCTCACTAGAGCCCAACTAGTTCCCCCAATAATTGTTTGCCCACCACAAATATTAACAAACGTTCTTCTTCTCTCTTACAGCCGGAGTCATCGCACCCGAAATCTCAGCTGAGAGGATCGTCAACGGAGAGCAAGCCACCAGGGGCCAGTTCCCTCACCAGGCTGGAGTTCTTATCGATGGCGGTGGCTTCTGCGGAGGTTCTCTGATCGCCACCGAGTGGGTCTTGACCGCTGCTCATTGCGCTGATGGGTGAGTCAAAACACAAGAAACAAATAACCCATTCATATTAATTTTCACCCAAGAGGTGTTTCATTTTTAGTTTCAGTTCTAAGTCGTAATTATTTGTAATGTAACAACCATGGACGGTCAGAATATATATATATATACATTATCAAGAATATATGCAATAGCGGTATCAGGTAGAGCATGAAGAAAAATTATAGAATAAAAAACGATGTCCAAGTCAAAGTACTCTGAAATTCTCAAGATGGTTCTTGGCTCATGTATGACATTATATTCCAGAGCCCGCACATGGGATGTGACCTTGGGACAACAACAACAGAGCGCCAACGAGCCCGGACGTGTCACCATCCGATCCACCGACGCCACCGTCCACGAAAGCTACAACAGTCTCGTCCTCTCCAACGACGTTGCTGTCATCAAGCTGCCCAGCGCTGTCGTACTTTCCGGTAAAAACAAAACCTCAAAACAATATTTTAATAATACGGAAGTCGCAACACATCAGGATAAACGATGTTTAAATACTTATTGAATACCGCGGTTGAAACGGTATGTCCCTGGTTGTGGAAGAAGGAAACAAGGACCTTTACCGCGAGACCCACTTAAAATATACTACGACTCTCAAGAACCTCAACCGAAAAACTTCTAGTTTAGTTTACCAAGTGCCTGAATTACCAACGTGGGAGTAGCTCTAACTGGCAGATTGAAATTGTTATCTGCATGGTTACCCATGACATTTGTTTTCATCCACCAACTCTCAGATAAAAACTAACTGAACTTGGTGATACCAAACCTAAATGAATCAGAATTGTTCTCAGGCACACATGAAGAATTTCCGTTTGCACCAAAATACGGTTTCAATAAATGCTCGTTTACTGCAGAGTTATATTTTAATATTTTTAATGACCCATAGTGCCACCTGAAAGTAAATTTCGAATGTTGATTAATATATCAGTGTCAGTAATATTTTCTTATCGATATTTTTGTCTCTTTCTCTCTTATGTAGAATGGATCAAGGTTGTTGGTCTGCCCAAGAGGTCTGACGCCACCAACAACTTCAACGGAGCCGCCGTGACCGTCAGTGGATGGGGCAAGGATTCTGACCGTAAGTAATTTGTCTACAGTCACGTCCTGCCGTTAGTACCACAGAAAGAGGAAGCTTATACAGATGCCCAACCTTAATAATAAAACAGTCAGCTTTTTAGAGCTGTAGACCGATTGAGACGCCGTGACTGAGTTGAAGAAAAGCAGTCTTCAAACGCAGCGAGCGCGTTACTTTTCATTATTTCCAACACCTTACCAGAAAAGGTATAAAATTACCCGTGATGATTCCTTTATCTGTGGTTAGAGCTAGAGCCGATAGATTGACCTGCCATTGGTGGCTGTATTTGGAAGATAAGATTTCACCAACCTAGACGAAAAATAGCTGGTACATATATGAAGGAAATTTGAACTATTTGAACATACTTGTCAGAATTATTCTATTGTTCTTTTATTCATAAAATGGAGATTATCAACAATATATAGACCGAGTTTGAAAATTCAAGTTAAAAAAAATGCGTGTGTTCTAGCATATTATTCGACTATTGGTATTGAATATAAAAAAATCAACTCCAGGATAGTTAATATGCACGTTCTTTCAACTATAAAAACTTATTACAATACCCCATATGTGATCATTCACATCTTTTAATTGTATTGTTCATTTCATCGTCTCGGTGAGGGACTGATTCGTGAATGTTGATCACCCATTTCTTGAGCAGAATCCTAAATAAAGATGAAGAATAAGGAATAGGGAGATAGCATGTTTGTCTGGATAGCGTGACAATTTCAAAAGCTTGAAGCAAACAAACTAATACTGAAACTGTGATTGGAGAAATACTTCGGAGGACACTGTTGTTTACGTATTACAACAATGTGTGACATCACTCGAAAAAACTTCTAGGAATATAGATCTAAAAGAGTTTGGGCAAAGCAACTAATACTGAAATTGTACATGAAATACACCATTTTGGGAACATTGTTGTACAGTTATTACAACAATACCTGACATCACTTGGATGAGGTATATATAATATATATTTAAATATTGATCACGTGTCTCTTGCGCAGAATCCAACACCGTCACCGATCAGCTGAACTTCGTCAACCTGGACGTCATTGAGAACTCCGTCTGCCGCAACACTTATGGCGTCATCATCACCGCCCAGATCCTCTGCTGTGGCGCTCCTGGTGGCATCTCCACCTGCAACGTGAGTCACACAACTACCTTAATACAACACAAGACCACACAACTACCTTAATACATCACACGGCAACACAATACCGTTTATTGAAGGGAACATGAGCCAACTGGTGAAAGTGGCATTTATAAAAACAGTTGAGCATTGCTTATCTAGCTTGGCTTCTGACAATGAATGAAAAAATGAATCATAATACACTGAAACAATGCTCATACGTCCAAGATCACCATGATAATTATGTTTCTTATGTTGGTTGACAACCTTCTACTTTCTAAGAGAAGAAGTGAAGTTGAATTAATGATGATTTCCTTTTTCTATGTTACAGGGTGACTCTGGTGGCCCATTGATCCTCGCCAACGGAGCCTCCACTCCCACACAGATCGCCGTCGTCAGCTTCGTCTCCAGCTCTGGATGTGCCAGCGGTCTTCCCTCGGGATACGCTCGTCTCACCTCCCACTTGGACTGGATCGAGAACACCACCGGCATCCAGATCGAAGCCTAATTCACTCACAAGTGTATCTGACTCATTCTAACAAATAAAACATTCTTTAAATTTATTGGTCTGTGTTTACATAATATCCTTATATCCTTAACCAATGACAGAAATTGGTCTACTGTGCTGTCCAATCAGAATCCAGCAAAAACTGTCTATTGTTGCTCTGCCAAAACTAGAAACAGGAGTTCATTCATGATGTAGTGATACCAACAGACTTTATAATAATATATAAAAGATGTACCCACTCGCGTCCTTGAAAAGAAGTATTTCCCGGGCAGAATCTGAGTCCATGGTCCAACTTGCCTGTGGCGCAACTATCGCTTTTATATCGAACTATATACAACAACAATGCTCAACAATGCTATACACGGCTCAGTAGAATCATTATGTTAGAGCTCAACAATATCACCGATACCGTAGCCACTCTTATCTACATCTAGTTCACAAGGGAATCCGCTAAATTGCGACCAAGAATATGTACCTCTGGCTCTGATTTGTCCAAAATACCACAAATGGGTCTACCGTCCATATTATCAGTATGGGAGTCGGTGCACCTTCTTTATCATGATGAAGTATGTTGGTATCACTACATCGTGATTAATTTGTGGACATTGCTATTCCATCCACTCCTTTCCAAGTATTGAGAAACTAACTTTTTAAAGACCTCAATGCCTCAAGCGATACAGAACTAAAATATTTGTTAGCAAATCTTCTGTGTTGATGGGGGTATAATACCAGCCCCTCACGCTTCCAAATCTGCCTCTAAACAACTACATAATTATTTAAATTCTTTTGTTTTCCGCCTTGGCGAAGCAATTGGATAGATTTTGGCAGAAGCTTCTTTGCCTTTCAAATGAATCTTGCCACTGAATTCTTTCTCGTGTTCTTCAAGACACCTCCTGTCAGTTGATTTGATTCACAATTCCACTGAATTGAGTAGTATAATGAATCATAAATAGATGTTACAAATATCCGTTATAAACAGCTTATGCGTTAGACAGGCCTACTTAGCGAGATTATGTGATTTACAGAAGTGTTTACAATTATTTAGTTGGTTGTAGGCCCCAAGTATTGGACGGTCAAAAGTTGCATTGGAAAATACTTTCTTTGAGTAGATTCCTTCTTGTGATGAATCTGATTTTAGTTTTATCTCGTCTCTACACAATTGATTCAACTTCGATACTTTAACATTTTTGTTGTTATTGGAGATACACTATCTAAGCATTACACAATATTATCAACACACATATTAACTAATGCATCCTCAACAGTCCAATCTGATTTTTTAATTTCCGGGATTTTTAATTTGTCCAGTTATCTGGATCTTATCTTGTTGCTGTTCCCAAGGTATAAAACACGGCCCGTATGACCACTCAGTACATACAAGTCAACCATGAAGTGTGTAGTAATCGTGCTCCTTTGCGCAGTCGCAGCTCAGGTAAATACACGAAAATACACAAAACTATACATAACCACACAAAACTACACAAACTACACATAGCTACCATTAACTATTCATAGCCACAACTATTAAATTACACAAAACTACACGTATATAGCTATATATAAATGTACAACAAAACACATAAATACACCAAAATACATATAACTACTACACACAGCCACATATAACTACTCATAACTACAGTACTTTAAATTAGTTGAAGGCAAAATACTCGGGTATAATCCAAAACATCCTTAACTCCCAGAAACTTGAACCAAAGTCATTGTTTCCTCATGAAGGTAAAGGATGAAAGTAGGGTCGTTTGAACAAGGCACCACAAGGGTGATCTCACCACCCCAACAATAAAATTGAAAATAACATTAAAAATTCACTCTCGTTAGCTCTGTTAGCTGAGGCACCGCTTCAGAAACTGAAGTTGGGCGCGGGTTCGGTTCCCGCATGGGACTCGTTTTTATATGGTTTGCCTCGGCATGGGTTTTTGTAAATGCCGTTTCACTGATCATCACGACATAGTTTCATAATCACCCGCTCATTCGTACTCCCCTGATAACCTAGCGTTGGTGGGATCGTTAAGCAAACAACAATCAAAATGTATAAATATCAAATTAATTATATTCAAAAAATTTCAAATTGTGTGAGTATGATTTTTTTTTTAATTGGATGTATTTTGTTTCCAGGCTGCCATCCCCAGGATCGCCACCGTCGACCCCCTCCGTAAGTAACGCCATCCTTATTTATCTTCCTTGATTCCTCGTTCTGTCCTGCTTCACGAGCAGATGACATAGAATAGTGAATTTCATGAAGTTGAAGGGAAAAAAAAGAAAGAACCGGTGAGAAGTACATTACTCTATGGAAGTACCACCCAAACTTGCCTTCCCACTTCTTTTATATCCTAAAAGAAGTGTATTAAAAGAAAGAAAGTCGTAATAGAAAGAATTTTCCGGTTACCTTCCTAGACTGTTGTCCCCATTAGTTCTTCCAATTGTTCCTTCACTAAAGTCTTAGTTATTTTATTAAGTGCATCGCGGAATCTTGGATTAACCCTCAAAGAATGGCTTGACACAGGATAGATTCGTGTTGATTGCCATTTCTATTACCCTCGTAAACGACAGCTAGAAGTTCGATAGAGAAGTTCTACTTGCATGTTGGAAACGGTCAGAAATTCACCAATAGTAAACAAAGAATTAACCAAACAATTGTAAATTGTATCGCATGTCATAACTAGCAAAGGGCGAGAATTTTTACGCAAGTCAGGTTTTTAAATGAAACTTAGATTACCAGCTGAAAAACACAACATTTGTGTAGACATTTTCGTTTCTATGGTCAAATTGGAAATAACTTTACCGTGACCCATCGATCGAGACAACATTTAATGGTTATATTGTTTTGAAAGAAGTAACAGCGTCGGGAGTCGAACTATGGACTCAGAGCTTGTAAAGCAACAATAGCTTCACAGCGAAATATACTCTGTAAACTGCTACTATATCATATCGTAGCACGGGTCGGTAACTGAGTCATGACGTCACAAATCTTAGCGTTCCCATTGGTCACTTTTAGTCCCATTTAAAAACCGACTTATAGAAAAATTCTGTCACCAGCAGAACTTATTTTGAGCTGCATTAAGTAAAATAACGAACACTTCAACTCCAATCTTCATCACTTTACTCACAGAACGTCTTTTGCAGCCGGAGTCATCGCTCCTCGTATCCCAGCTGAGAGGATCGTCAACGGCCAGCAAGCCACCAGGGGCCAGTTCCCTCACCAGGCTGGAGTTCTTATCGATGGCGGTGGCTTCTGCGGAGGTTCTCTGATCGCCACCGAGTGGGTCTTGACCGCTGCTCATTGCGCTGATGGGTGAGTCAAAACATTGCAAGCAATTCATTTATTTATTTTATTCTCATCCATTAGTGCTTGTGTTAACAGAAAAGAAGGGAGTTAAGAGAAGAGTCGGGAAACAAAGAGAAATGTGGCAGGGGGGCGGAGTAAAGATTGAAGTAGTTAATTGAGGAGAAAAATGGGATGAAGTGGTAGATGAGAGATGGTGGGACGATGGAGAAGGGTGGAGGGAACTCCGTAGGAAGAAAAGAAGAAGCAGAAGTATAGTGAAGAAAAGGAAGAAGTCGGTACTGGCAGGAACCGATTGATATAAGAATCCATTGTATCTAATGGAGTATTTTTAGAGAACATCGAGAAAGAGTAGAACACTCGACCAATAAGCTTCCAGGATCACAATCAATTCATTCTCAATATAATTTGAATGTCAATCACCATTCAAAACTAAAAGATCAAATAATTTCCCCTCATGTTTCTGAGCTCTGGAGAGAGTCTGCATTAGGAGTAAGGATGAGTTGCATATTATCCATATAGGCCCAACTTTTATCCAATGTAAAGCCCAATAAAAAATGATGATTCAATTTTTCGTGTAGTAAGTTACAGCATTTTGTTTGTCCCTTTTTTACCATATTGGACAAATTTAAATACTTCAATTTGATTTCAATCACTCCTAGTATAAAGTAGGTGATTCATCTTGATAGCGTGTCGTAGTAAGTAGTATATTCTCGAATTCCCAAGATCGATCGATCTTAACTGATATATGTCGTGATATTCCAGAGCCCGTACATGGGACGTGACCTTGGGACAGCAACAACAGAGCGCCGAAGAACCCGGACGCGTCACCATCCGATCCACCAACGCCATCGTCCACTCCGGCTACAACAGTCTCGTCCTCTCCAACGACGTTGCTGTCATCAAGCTGCCCAACGCTGTCGTACTTTCCGGTAAAAACATGAAACTCAGAATAATACTTCAATTATAAGAAACATTATGGAATATTAATCACTAAATATTAAATATAAATATAAGAAATATTATGGAGAAGCAGAGTACGGGCAAGAAGACGGAATGGCTCACCGTCTTCGACATCCCATGATCCCAGGCAGCCCTAGAAACGACGGTGGAGTCACCTTCACCCCCCAAACCCGACATCGTTGGATGGGGAGATCGAAATCGATATATATATATATATATAAGAAACAAATTTACAATAAACTATTTTATATCAATAATTATTACAATCAGTTCATGTCCTGACAGTCCTGTAATACCGTATCTGGTTGTGGGAAGGATCCTTATCACCAGTGCCAATTAAAAGGAACTTTGACTGAAAGAAAAGAACTTTCATTGGCTAATATTGGCAATAGGCAATAGACGATGATAACATTGCCAAGTCACCAATGGGTATAGACCTATACAAAGACTGGGTATTGTGTCCACATTAATTACATTGTTAGTAAACATTTTACAAATATAGGGCCTAGTACTAGCATTTAGTTGATATGATATTGACTAACCGATATTTTCTCTCTCTTTCTCTCTTATCTAGAATGGATCAAGGTTGTTGGTCTGCCCAAGAGGTCTGACGCCAGCAACGACTTCAACGGAGCCGCCGTGACCGTCAGTGGATGGGGCAAGGATTCTGACCGTAAGTACTTTGACCACTTCCATCGTAGTGTGTTGGCATCCACCTCCTTCACTAGTAGAGCTGGCGAGATGCGATGCGTAAATTCAAGGACAATATTCACGGAATGAAATTGAATTGAAAGGGAAGTTGATCACCTTAACTGATCAATCAAGCAGCGCAACCCTCAATACAATATCTTCGGTAAGAACTAGACGTAAATGTTGGACACGTGTTCTTTGCGCAGAATCCAACACTGTCACTGATCAGCTGAACTTCGTCAACCTGAACGTCATTGAGAACTCCGTCTGCCGCAACACTTATGGCGTCATCATCACCGCCCAGATCCTCTGCTGTGGCGCTCCTGGTGGCATTTCCACCTGCAACGTGAGTCACACAACTACCTTAATACAACATAAGACCACACAACTACCTTAATACATCACAACATGAATCATCAGAATAACATTCATCCTTGGCGAATAAAAGTCAGAGTCAGTTGATGAAAATACTTGTTCATAATGAAAAAATTAGGCAATATCAAAATGATTCATGAAAAAAAAGAAAAAACATTCATTCATCCTGAAAAGTTTTCCTGATAAGGAATATAACTGTGACTAAACAAATAAAAATGGTAAAGATGTTTTATTTTGGTGGATAGAAAGTAATTTTTCAATTAATGTTTTTGATGGTTCTTGTTCTATGTTACAGGGTGATTCTGGTGGCCCATTGATCCTCGCCAACGGAGCCTCCACTCCCACACAGATCGCCGTCGTCAGCTTCGTCTCCAGCTCTGGATGTGCCAGCGGTCTTCCCTCGGGATACGCTCGTCTCACCTCCCACTTGGACTGGATCGAGAACACCACCGGCATCCAGATCGAAGCCTAATTCACTCACAAGTGTATCTGACTCATTCTAACAAATAAAACATTCTTTAAATGTATTGGTCTCTGTTTACAATTCTTATTGCTGGAAATGGCCAATCAGAATTGATTGGTGGACACTGAAAGACGTCACAACTGGGACTAGATTTGAATCGGTAGAGCTACTACGTAATTTAGATTAAAATAAATGTATTAAGATATAATATGTAAGAGATGGAAGAGTTTTAGCCAAGATGATCATAATTTAATGAACGTAAAACACTGAAAAATATCACATGTGTATAAGCAATAGTGAATTAGTGATAATGGAATTAATTTAGGTCTAAAGTTATATGGTAGAGCAGTCCCTGTAAGTCAGCTTGCCTACTTTCATACTGAATATCGCCTTTTTTGTGGACAGCGTAATGTACCATATTATGTACACATAATGCTATACCTCAAAAATAAAGTCTGTTTATTATTATTATTAAATATAGGTTACACTTTTTATTAAACTGATCGATACATAAATGTATTTCACTCATCTTATCATTCGCAGCAAAATTTAGTGTTAGTTGAATGAGTTATCTTATTTTCTTTATCTTTGGATTGGTAAGAATAAGATCGCCCTTGTGATGGTGCCCCGTCTGAATGCCGTGTTATTTCATAAGTGCACAATCACCAAACTGTGGTCAAAGCTATAGTTCTGATGTGTTCTCAATCTGTAAATATATAGATCTCAATATTTTACATTTTCGAGTAGACAATTTTAATGAAAAGTAGCTTTTCCAGTTCCGAATTTTTTCCTGTCGTTCGACACGATTTCGGTACGATGTGGGCACGATATTTGTCATGCTTGTATTTCTAGCGCTGTTTTCGTGTCTTCATGGCCATAGCCTTCATTACCTTTAAACTCACAGGCTTCTTTGAACGTGGGGAAGTGAGCTGTCAGATTACAATTTGGCGCAATTTTGATAAGTCGCGCACACGCAATTGTAAGAAAAAAATAACGCCTGAATCGTAAAATTATCTGAAAGCAGGTAAATGTGACAGGTTGAAAATGATATCTTGTGAGTAAGCCTAATAATTCAATATATTTTAATCAAGTACACTAGGCCTAGGCCCCTAAATTGTTCCCTTTATGAAACATAACCTCCAAAGATCATGACCATACTTCAATGCTTCAATCAATGCTTCAATCTACTTCAAACATTAAACCACGACCATAAAGAATATACTTAATGCCACGACTGTGCTAAAAACAATCCCCAACCATGTCTTGTCTTTCAGAGGCCTCATTCCATTTTCTGATGAGTTATAATTGTAGAGGCACGGGTCGTCCCAAACTACTCAATAAAAAACTCGACGTTGAATGGCATTAGGCCTATAATATTGCGTAAATAAAAGTGCAATGTTTGAAAGCAGGGAATTGAATCGAAATGCTCGTGAGTCTATTGTTTTTCACGGTCGTTTGAAATAAATCCTAAGAAACGGAAGCGGTTGAATCACAGTCGCAGTCAAAAGGGGCATCCAAGGTAGTGGTTAAACGTCATTGAGCACACTACACACCCCTTTACCTCCTTTTCTCCTGATACAAGATAACGAACATATCCTCAAATTTAGTTCAGTTCCCTCTTACATACAACTGAATCTCGGTCTTTACTTTTGACAGATAAAATTGACTGGATCTACATCAATGATGCACGTGTGATAGCCACAAGGGAGTGCTACTCCAACGCCTCGGCCGGTAATGCAGTCTGGGATGAGGTGACACATTGGAACAGTGTCGAAGAAAGCTGCCTCAAACCCCTATTCGCCAATAAATAAAACAAATGGAAACTTGGGTTCTTAAGGAGAAAAATAGAACATACCGGTACACTCAACTCTTCTTTGCTACGTGAAATCGTGAACAGAGTGAGAAGCTTGCTCAAAAGGACTGTTAAAAAAATTGGTATAGCGCGTCATTATTCCTATCACAATGTTCTTGTGGACGTTTATGTCATCTTTATTACAAGTAAAACGTATCTTGACTATCTTGGGGTCCAGTAATCATCCAAATCTTCTCTTGAAAATCTCCTCTTTTAACTGGGGATATCCGTTACTACCTGTCATTACGCTAGTTGCTTGGAACCGCGACTTTTATAAACCTGATAAACGAGGATTTTGCGAGACTTTTATACACCTGATAAACGAGGATTGGGCTATCCTGTAGGATCCTTCAGGATAAGATAGGCCTACAAGGACAAGCAGCATTTGTTCCCGTGGTGAATTCAGTGCGTTTTATTCTGATAATCGTGAGGATTTACACATGGTCCGATTGGGGAGAAACCAAAGACCTGCAGACATGGCTTAACGCAAAAACTCTTTTCGCATGCCTTTTCTGTGTGTTTGTACTCTTTGTATTGATGTGGACGTTTCATTGACTGGCTGAAGAAGGCGTGCTTGAAGGTGACTTATTGTATGAGTATTTATTTTCATGCGCTCATGAACAAGCTGGCAAAGAATGAAGGGGAACAGCGCTTCAAGAAACACTAGCAAAGGGAAGATGGAATTATCAAAATGGAAAGATTTTGCCATCAAAGGAGAGAATTTTTTTTATAATCAAGTAGGGTAACATTGAAGAAAATCATATTCATGATGGCTGTTCATCTTGAAGATAAATGACCATGAAGGTTCAGCTAACTTCAAATTTGGATTTATAGTTGCCGAAAGTAAAAATGAGTAATAACATTATAATAAAGTGAAAAACTTGTGAAGTAATAATTCTATTGGTGGTGATAAATGAGAAAAATGAATTAGAATTGGTTTCAAAGTTGATGTGAGAAGCGTTGTGGAGATTATGGAGACTACGAGATTTCCATGATATCATTGGGGCTACTATTTTGACAAGTGTTCATTATAAGTGACTTTTGTTTTCTCCTTTTAAATGCACGTAAAAGCATTGTATATTTTGTTAAATGTGTAAAGTTTTGTGTACAGTAACCGAATAGTTTAATTTCATACTGTGTACGATCTTCAGTCAGTATAATTTTAGTAGTTTTCTACCACAGTTTAAATCGTGGATGGTTTATTACCAGGATGACCGAATGTTATTAATTTGCATTTTTTATTATTCAGTAGTCTCAAACTTTGCCGCCTTGTTTGAATGCTTCACCGTCTTATAAGATTGTACTTCCTCTTAGGTCATTTGTCATTCATTAGACCAGGTGGCATTTGTCACCTAAGGGATGCAGTTAGTGTTTCTCCCCCAAACTGTTCCAGATCATTCAACGTGCAACACGTAGTATTGAGGTAAACACTACGTTTCATTTGGTATTATTAGATTAATTATTTTACTAGGCCTACGTACGTCAAGTAGTTTGATATAAATACATTTTATATTCGTGAATTACCTACATTAAACTTCTGTGTTTATTCTAACCAACCTCGTGTGATTTCTGAAAACCATGAATAAGATCCTGACCCAATCTTGCAGCTTCCTACTTCCTAGATCAGTATCAAAGAAAGTTAACGGTTTCAACAGTGTTATGACGGTTATTCAAAGTTTATTTCACGATTACGTCAAGTTTACTGCTAATTTCTGTTGTTTATTTATTCATATTGGATTCAACGACGCACTGTACTGCATGACTACGATCTATTGACATTGGCGAATGAATGAGATAGTGAGAAGACAGTCGTGGCCTATAGTGGTAAATTTGGCATACCGGTACTCTGTACCATCCCTAATTTTGGAAATTCTTTTCCTAAAAATCGTGTTTACCAATAGATAAACAACAAATCTATCGAAAAAGGCACCTAACACATAAAATTGTTATCCTAAAATTAAATAAACACTCTTCACATTGATTACAGTCAGCCATCTTTGGAGGTAAAGGCACCAACCTTGACCACTAACCCCAACAATTTGGTACCGAGTAAAACAAAATTAACCCTGTAGTTACGGAACCATCCCAGTATTGGTCTGAACAACAGGGAAACCACGAGAAACCCCAGTCAGAATGGTCAACCATGGGGGAGAATCGTACCCCGGTCTCCTGAATGACGGTTCAGTGTGCTAGCGACCACTCGTCTCAGTAATTTCTGTTGTGAATCGGCCATCAAGGTTCATTGTTTGATCAACTTCACCAGTTTCAGTCATACAGAGAGTGACTGTAAAATTTTTGCTTCAAGGATAGACAGGTTCATGAAAATAATCAAAAAGCTTAATATTTATATTTTTTTTATTATTTAATTAATTTTGATTTTCTTTAGAAATGAAACGATTTTGAAAAATTTGTCACCCTCCCACAGAAGTGTACAATTATTTATAATAAATTACAATGATAATCTTCCCTGAAAAATTCCAAGCATATTAATAATAATAATAATAATAAAAATAATAATAAAGTGCCTACCGTACGTTTCCCTGTTTTGAGGAAATAATTTACATCGGATGAAACGGAATTATCTGAATTGTAAGTCTTCTTCGTCTTCTTCGTATGCAACAACGTTAATGTAAATCAAAAAAGCATTATTAATCATTATTAACACTCCTTTTGGGGAACTGGAAAACAACGTATTTCGTATGAAACAAGTGTTTTTTCATCAACAAGCTTCGGTCATTACTTGTCGCGCTACCGCTGCTCCACGAACGTCAACATACACAAGTCACATCACCAAACAAAGTACAATAATTATCATTTTCACAAAAATAGCCTTCAGATTCGCAAGTATCATAGATCTAAGTAACGCACAATTTAATGGTTGCCTATATAGACAAAATGATTTAATAAAGAGTATTTTTTATAGATACAAACGTTGGAGAAAACAGTTTTCAATACGCACGTTATTATAAACCGAGATTATCACTCGGCTGGGAAATGATTTAGCCAAACTGATTTAGCCATTTAGCCAACATTTGACGTTGATCACGATTCCCTAAATCGATTTGGTGACAAGAGTTCGGAAATCGAAAAACGTCAACCATCATTTGTTTTACATAGACCTGGAGTTCGGGGCACACCCCTCAAAATCGTTTTGCCATCAAGTATTTCAATCGCGATCCGACGGTACCGAATCGCTTCTCGAACCGTGTTCGAATTCGGTCCAACAAAAATCGACGCGCACTCACATCACTTCAACCAGTTCAGGCTGAATCCGTTTGGCCGTACCATTTCCCAACTCCGCGATAATCGTAGTCGCAGACATCGTAGTCACGGTAATCAGAAATAAACATGACCAAAAAGAAAACGATCCGCTTCCCCGACCTTGAAAATAGAGCGCGTACGAAGTAGCGGCCGGTTTCGAGCACGTCTGGTGATGCGACTCAAGAGTGCGACGCCACGACCTTGAAGCGCGACCCCCAATAAAACTTCCAGTCGTACAACGAACAACAATTATTGTACTTACAGTTCCTTTTTGTTTACTCCGCGTTAAAATTCAAGATAGGTCAGACCTATATATATATATATATGTATATAATATATATGACAATATATTGTATAATCATCAATTAGTACAGTCGTGCGACCGCACGCGGTCACGGGGCGTGACGGCCAGACGCGGTGAAGAGTAGCCTAGGATTTATTATTCATAACGAAAAGAAATAACTGCTTCCGAGTTAGTAGAAAAGAGAGTGAGGTTAGGTTGATCAGTCGTCGGAATTCTGAGCCAGTAAAAAGTTGGCAGCGAGGTTCTCGTTCTTCTCGCACGCAAAGTAGGCCTGGATGACAAGGTGTTCCTGGAAGCCGAGCGCCTTTAGCTGGAACAATCGGGAAGCGCCACGTTAGAACCGGGATGACGAGAAAGGCACAGTCGTGGGGGTCGTACTTGCGTCGTCATTTACGACTCACGTTGAGAGTAAATAAGCGTTTAATAATTCAACTTATATATTTTGTTGACATCATTCACACTCGAGCAATAAAAATAAACTCGTGATTGTGCAACAGTTATGTTACATAGGGGTACGAACGAGCAGATGATAAATGTATCAATAAAGTGACGATAAATGAAAGGACATTTACAATCAGTCATGCCTTTGCAGGACTCGAGCCCACGCCCACCGGAACTTCAGTTTCTAAACCAGTGCTGTGACTGACTTGAGCTACTGCCGGCGGGAATGTGGTACCGTTATATCAGTATTACCAGTTACAGTTTGTAAAGTGAAAATTTGGAGTCTGCCAGACCACAAAAAAAATTACAAAGGTATAAAATGTATAGAACCACGACATATAATCGACACACCCCACTCCTCAGAGCCAATCCTTATCCTGAAGTTACGGATCCGATTTGCCGACGTCCCTTACCTACCCCTATTATTTCATTTTCTTATTCCCTTATTTTCCCTTCCCTTATTTTCCTTTCCCTTATTATTCCATCAACTAGAGGCTCCTCACCTTGGAGACCTGCTACGGATGTGGGTGCGAATATTATACGTACGCATCAATAGTAAAACACGTACATTTTATACTAGTTTTTTCGTTCTTACGTAATACGTATTACACCTAACCGACCCCGGCCTTGTTACTCACCCTCTCGATAGCTTCTTTGTCCTGCGGCGTGACCTGGATGACCCCCGGGGAGAACATGTTGGCTAGGTCCGACCCCGCCGGGTTGCCGCCCCCTGCAGGGCTGGCGGGGGTGGCCACAGGGACGCCAGCGCCAGCCCCTGCTACCGGGTCACCTGGAAACAACGGACACAGCCTTGTTATTGTGCACATTCCATTTTGGAATACGAAACGCACCGCGGAATAAAGTTGATGTCAGGGTTTGAAGGCGCGTCGACAGTGAGGTCATTTTGCGCCTGTGTTCATATCCGTGTACTTTGCCATAGTTGTCAACGTTTGTGGATGTTTCACGCATATAAGAAAGTATTTTGTAAAGAGCTACATTTTACGAAAGTACTAATCCGCTAACTATTAGTTGAAGGTATGAAAATAACAAATGTAACCAAGGGTGATGACAAGTTAATGTCAATATGTTAATCATTGGATCTAAATAAACAACAATAATAACACGCTAAACAATAAGTTTGGGAAACTATAGATACAATATAATATGGTTATTCAATCATTCTAAATTTTTCACTCAAAACATGCACATTTTGCACAATTCAGGCTGTATTTCCATTACCGTTCACCCAAGCTACAACTTTTAGCTTGTCAGCTGGAGTATCGTAATGGAAAAGGCAATCAGTGATAAAATGAAACGTTCCATGGAGCGGTTCATTTCTGGGTTGATCCTAGGTCTAGGATCCCTAGTGCTGGGTTCGATCCCTAGTTCACCTTGTTGGGTCTCCGCCACATAGGGTCTCGTTGACGGACTCTATGTGGACCTCTATCCCGGGTTTGCTATTTGGCTTGAAGCAAACCCTAGTTAAAGAGGTTCTCCACTGACGGTTGGGACTTTGTCGTAGTAATGGAGCTTTAAACCAACACCAACCAGTTAAGCTTTTGATCTGCTGTCATCAGCTAAATGATACGCTGATAACTCCAGATCAATCGTACAAGTTCGTAAATATATTGAACTAACGCAATTCTTTTGAAAATATACTGGCCTTCTATTTGGCTAAGACAATGACGTAGACAGTTGCCAAGACAATTCTTCAAAATTCAACTCATTAATTTTGTACTTTCATGGAGGTCCACATGAGAGATATATGTACAGATAGAGATATAGCTGTATTCACGAGACATGAGGGCTCGAACCGCCCGTGCGCAAGTGGTGTAGGATAGGGAAGACGGTCACTCGGAACCTTCATCTCTTGTGGATTTACAATTATATACAAATAGAGAGAAAGTTTCATTACTTTGTTTACTCGACGAAAGGCCTTGCAACAATTCGAGAGGCGTTCACCTCTGCCAGTTGGCAATCGTCATGGCAACAGAGGATAATTTATTGGTCAACAGTTGGCAAGGCAATTGTCAACAACACCCAGAATAAAATGCTTGTAATTGTGTTGTGAAAACGTCTTGCAATGTTAAGTAAACGGTCGACAGGGATTTACAATATTCAGGCAAAATGAATACGTTTTCAATCATTTTAATCTACAGTAAACTCTGTGTAAATTCAAACTTACAATTTGAATTTTGTTGTAATTCAAACATTAGTTCTGGTCCCAGAAGTTTTAACTCCTAACCCATAAGCTCAATATCAACAATTTCGATAATTCAAACTTTTATTACTCAAAATTGTATCTTTGAGTCCATGAAATTCGAAATAAAGAGGGTTTGTGTACAATTGGGGTCTCATAAAACAGGCTTTTCCAAAATTTTAATTGAAATGAAATCCACACATATTTTACAACCATTTTTAAAAGCACTTGACAACCAGGTTATGAAACTAACCGACCTCCCACGCGGGGTCATTTTCCGGTTATAACGCACGGATACTTGTGTTTAGATAGCCCTTTATAACATTTACTGCAAACAGAAATTGATTTATTGTATTGATGTATTGTCGTGGCGTACTTGATTAGTGAAACAATCAATTTGCCAATACAGTGTTATTTAGCATTCAGAGGCTAGTCAATTCAACACCTAGCCTAGAAGAATGTTTTGGAATAAAAGCTGACTGTATTTCATCATTTTCCAATAAGCATTCTACCGGCAAAAAAGAAATAGCACTAATATCTCAATCTATTTCCTAGATGTCACTACAAGTCTCATGTCAATATGACGTCACATTGTCGAGACATTAAATGCAACGTATTAGAAAATGTAAGGACGCCGGCCATCAAGTGGTTAAAAACACTACATCGAATGCGTATGTAGGCCTACATTCTCTGCTAGTTTTAATGCGTTTCATGTCAATGAATTTTCTTCAGGATGCATCAACTAGAGTTCAACGTATCGCTATTACTGCCCGTCTGCACCGCTCCGTTCTTACCTGGCGCGGGCTCGTTGAGCATACGCACGAAGGCCTCCTGGTTCTGCGAGATGAGCTGGAGCAGCGCCGGGTTGGTCTGGCCGATCTGCTGGAGCACGGCGTTCAGCAGCTGCGGGTTCTGCTGGATCACCTGGCGCATCTGCTGGAACTGCGGCTGCGTGCGCAGGAACGCCAGCGGGTCACCTGCGGGAATACACGATCAGTGGGGTTGTAGGAATCGAGGGGTCAACGGCTACAAAAAATCAGGTGTACACTTTGGAAAAGATGAAAAAAAAATAACGGAGAATCAAAAATCGAAGAACTCGGAAAAAATAAAAAAATAAAAGAAAAATCTAACAAATCTAAAGATTGAGGAAAATGCGAAAAATGAAATAAAAAATCAAGAAAAATCGAAAAGAACACGAAACATCAACAGAATCGAAAAAATCGAGAAAAATCATCTGTACTCTAAAATGTCAAGTTGTTGACACCTCGGTAGGAATATAGCTTTTAGTTTTGGTACCGGTAGCCTAAATGTATGTGAAATACAGTATTTTGTAGCAAAGTACTAAAAACAGGAGCTGCAAACTCTAGATCAACAACAACAGGATTATCAACGAAAATTACACATTCTTCCGAACTTTTCAGTCTGCGGCAGCGAGTTGTCCACATCCCACATACCACTGATTTTTTATCGGTATCTGAGGAAAGAGACAACAGTTCTTTTCAACTTGACTTCGGTTTCTCCCGTTAATTTTAAACATGAGCACACTTTTCAAAAATATTTTCATACAATCCAACACAATATCTTCAAAATCGTGCAAATTTTCACGAAATAGCTAAATGTACCTAAATAGGCCTACTCTGAAAAATACAATTACCAGTATTGTGAAAAATGGTGAAATAGAATATGATGTTAAATTAATCGAAATACCACGAAATGTGAACAATACCAAAAATATACATCCTTCGGCGCTACATAACCTCGTCGTTGATGCCGTCGTGATGTCGTTGATGTAAAACCTAAATATTCATTCATTCAAGATATTTGGATTTGATGGTACTTTATATTTCATTAACGGTGAATTAGTCGTACGAAATATCACATTTCTCTACAAAATAAAACTCGGCACAGGGTGTACACAGCTGCTGTCAGGAAAACTCGTCCGTTACAAGGTCGAGGACCGGCGGGAGGCGAACGAGTGCGTTACCTTCTTCCGATGCGCCCGTGGCGGGCACGTTCTCCGCGGCCAGCACGTCCTCGAGCGCCTGGTCGGGCCCGTCCTGGCCGCCGGGCGCGTCGTCGAACAGCTGCGCGGGGATACCCGTCAGGAGGTACTCGACGGCACGGTCGGGGTTGTTGAAGCTGGCTCGCAGCGCTGCCTCCACCTGGACGCAGACAAGGAAAACAGAATAAATTTATTGGAAATTATCTTGACTCATGTCTGAACGTGATGCAGTGAAACCTCTATCCATCGTTTTTCAAGGGACCTGGAAAAATGAACCATCTATGCAGGAAAACGATTTATTCAGGAAAATTCAACATTGGTTATATGAGAGTGGGGTTGGATAAAATGAATGATATATATTTCTCAAATCCCAGATAGCCAATTAGATTGAGCCAGGGGGTGTTTCAACCACTTCTTCTAGGGCAGTCTTCTTATATCAATCGGTTCCTGCCAGTTCCGACCTTCTTCCTCTTCTTCACTACTATCATCCTCTGCTTCCTCTTTTCTTCCTACGAGTTCCCTCCACCGTTCTCTATCCTCCCACCATCTCTCATCTACCACTTCCTCCCATTTTTCTCCTCGGTTGACTACCCCAATCTTTACTCCCTCCTGCCACCTTTCTCTCAAGTGGTCTTCCGACTCTTCTCTTAGCTCCATTGTTTTCAGCTATCTCGAACACTGCTCTCGGTATTCTCTCCTTTTCCATTCGTCGCATATACCCGTACCACCCAAGTCCCTCTCTTTCCATTTTAAATGACAACCTTTCCACTTTTCCCACTTTATTCCTTATATTTCTGCTTCTCTTCTTCTCCTTCTTGGACACTCCTGCTAAATAAATTATGGAAGTGGGAAAACGATGGATCTGGGAATGATGCATGGAGGTTTCACTGTAATTCGTAGAAAACCACTTGGGACACATCTAGACCCTTACCGCAACTGTTACTTCAAATATCGTCACAAGACCTAGCTAGCTCTAAGAGACTAGCACACTGATTGGTAAATCTTTACTAGAGCTAAGTGCCATGGCAACACGTCTAGTTCTTGCGTATTTCCATTATTGTTAGCACGAAATCCTAGCCCTAGGCCTACTGTGAAACTTATATGCATCGTTCTCAAATCCATAGTTTTACTGCTTCTATCACTTATAAATATTTTCCCACCCTACTCCTATATGGTAAATGTTATAATTTCCTAGATGGAGCATTTTTCCTGCATGGATAGTTTACATTTCCTGGTCCCTTAAAAAACTAATTATTAATTCAATTATGCCCTAATCAAATGATTGATTATATTCAATTATATCGTACCAGTACTTGAATTACGTCACTCTTTTTAGGCCCCTTATCTGACCCTTCTCTCTGTTACGCTTGGTCATCTAAGAATAACCTCACCCCCTAAAATTATGTCGTCACAAACACCCAACCCCCTTCTCTGCGACTAAATGTTGCAAGTTGAATCCCCACACCCCCTCCCCCTCACTTCGAAAGCGTGAGGTTACTTCAGTACAACCACTACGAATGTAAAATAATCCATTAGGCCTTGAGAAAAACGATGATTCATCAAAGTCGCTAATAACTGTACATCGAACATCGACGCTAACCGCTAAGCGGACGAATCAGCGCGCTCGTTGCCTACCTGATCCTTCTCGTAGCCCATGTCCATGATGTTCTGGACCATCGTCTGGTAGTCGTCTCCCATTAGCAACGCGCTCTCCGCGTCAACGAGGTCGGCGGCCATCTGGGCACTTGTCAAGGCGGGCACTATCGGGGCGCTGACGACAACAAAGGTTCAACTACATTAAAATAATTACTTCCTATGTTTGTTCGTCTAACATTATACCAAATTTCTCTATTAAATTCGAAACGGTGTAGTAGCGGTACCTCACACCGAATTTCTCTATCAAATTCGGACCAGTACAGCACGTTATTATGCGACATACTGGGTTCATTATCTATATTTTTTTTATATTCATATGGGTCATTCCACGTAGGCCTAACGAGAGACATGATAAAAAGCGAAAAAACTCAAAAACGTGGAATTTTTTCCTTCTTTTGTCAGGGAAGTTTCAAGTTATGTTATCACACTTGTAGAATAGACTTGTCACAATTATTTTTGACAGTGATATGCAATTACACTCACTTTTACAATGATTCTGTCAAAATAAAGTAGGCCTAATGTTATTTCTAGTGTGATACGCGAGTTACTTTTTTTGGGATACGTGAGTTACCAATACAAAGAATTGTAACATGAAAAATGTATGATATTTTTTCCCAAAAATTTTCCCAAGCATTCCTATACTATTATCATAGTTGCATAAAAATAAAAACATCTGTGGTGACAGAGGTTGAAAAGAAATTGATATTACAGTAATTACAGGAATATTGGACGTCTTTTCTGCGATACGTGAGTTACCGCACGTTATCTAATTAATTTTTGCGGAAGGAATTTTTTCACAATTTTTTCTTTGATTCCTAAATTACAAATTAGTTTTGGCAGATTCACCTAATTTTGTCAGGAACAGCAGCTTGAAATATTGAGACTTGGGAAGCATTTGTATTCAATAAAATTGTTCTAAATGATACGCGAGTTATCGTGGAATGACCCATATATTGGGTTTTACGACGCACTGTAGTGATGACTACGATCTATTGACTTTGGATGATACGAGATGATGGGATGATGAGATGAAAGGTCATTTAATTATGTGTTTTTGGATATAAGGAAGGAGTCGGTCATGGCTTGTAGTTAAGAAACCATCCCAGTATTGAGCTGAACGACAGAGGAAAACCATAAAAAAAGTGTCAGGATGGTCGACCATAGCAGGAATCGTGATTTTTTTTTTGTCATGCCATCAAACACATCTCGAGTGGTTTACAATCACATTTACCGCAAACCATAAGTACATGTGTTATTGGCACATGCGTTCAAGTGGACGTTGCTAGTACGTTATCTCAAGTCTACATCCCCGTTACTCAGTGGCCTATGGATTGCATCCCAAAATGGGGTTGCGGGCATATTTACTTGCGGTCATGTAAATCATTATTTATTGACTTATTATTGGCGTTACACTAGATATTTGTCAAATAATTAGATAGACCTTGGAACCACTTCAGAGACATATATAAGAAATAAGTTTGAGTGAACGAATTAGAAATTTTCTTGCCTAAAGTCTACACTACAGGATGGCACAGCCTTCAAAGGTAGATTGATCCTATATCTTGGGAGAGTTGAAAAAGTCCCACCACAGTCTACCATAAATCTTTTACAATACGTCACAAGACCAAGGTCAAAAACAATTGTAAACAAATCATTCATCATATCCTAGTTTCCAACTCTTGCAACATATTACGTACGGTACCGATAACGGTAGGCCTACACTTGGTATTTTGTAACTACTGTAGCCTAGTCATCCTTGTAATCACAAAGAATTCAATTTCTGGGAAAATGATTGTGATCAAAAACGAATGAACCACCGAGTTACTCAACGAAAAATAGCTAGCTTGTATCTTGAACGCGCTTTTCTCTCTCAAATAGGCCTAAACACGTCGACTAGATAATTAAAGTCACCGAAACGTACCTTTCAACGGGTGGCACTACCGGCGGCGTCTTCTCGTCCTTCCCCTCGCCGCCGCCACTCGACGGGGCTGCCGTAGGGTCGCTGGGACCAGCAGCCGGGGGTGCACTTTTAGGTTTCGTCACCATCACCACAATGAATTTACTTTCATCGATATTGTATTCACTCAATAGGTTATCATCAGTCAAAATTTTACCAGCATAGATAAGTCGTTGGTTCTCAGCCGGGTATTCCTTCCCCTTGGTCGTTTCAATTTTTTCTTTTAAAAATTTAACCTGAAAAGAAACAATAAAACAATTATGTGACAATCAACGTTTAAAAATACCGGTAGCCTTTAAAATGTGAAACAATTAGATTTTGAATGGCACCAATGTAGGAAACACCAAATGTATAGGTAAAATAATCGGTACTTATACGACTAACTCTTATATTGTTGAAAAAAGAATCAACTGTAGAACTTGTAAGGAAGGCATTGTCACATTTTTAATTTGTACTATCAAGGGCCCACTCCATTTCTTTGCTTTAACTTTGGGCCTACACTGAAACGATGTAGTATGTAGATGAGTACATTTGCATATAAATTGAGAAAAAGTTCAACTGAGCTGAACTAATGGCAACGTGTTCGGACAAGCGCAGCACTGCCTGTATGGATACACTTTGAAAGGCATGATGTTGCTTGAAAGTCATCACCCGATTGACCGAAACGTCAAATGCACGTTTGTTAAACGACCTTAGTTACGCAAGTCACGTCCACACTTTCCCAACCGAGTGCAAAAAATGTAATCGTATCTTTAAATGAGAGAACACAAGTAGCAAGAGAATCAGCAATACGTACTATTC
The DNA here is from genome assembly GCA_907164805.1 of Brachyptera putata. Classification (NCBI taxonomy): domain Eukaryota; kingdom Metazoa; phylum Arthropoda; class Insecta; order Plecoptera; family Taeniopterygidae; genus Brachyptera; species Brachyptera putata. The sequence continues at coordinate 6,884,073 of OU015474.1, forward strand.
TGTTAATTCTGTTCTATTGTGAATACTCTTCTGTTCTGTGATCATTATTTTTCGTCATAAATAAGTACGTAGCAAGAAAACCAATAGGAAATATAATTTGTTCATTAGCCAAAAAAGTAGCGTTACGAGTGAAGCGCTAATCAGCAATTTCATTGAACATCTACTAGGTTAGCAATTGCTTTATTTACCCTGACTCATCAATGCCTGACTGGACACTAGCCAAACTCAATGACTGGGCCAAGCCTATGACTGGAGAAAATGTGATGTAATTTAATGTTCTGCTTAAATTATGATTGGCTTATGTCTTGTCAAGGGCTGACATTCACTATTAGGCCTATTCAGGTTCATGCTGTGTTAATTCTTCACTCCATTTTACACGTAGGGTCAGCGCCCCGGTTGCCAGCCACTCAATGAATATTGCTCAACTGTCAGTAACAGCTGTTGAGGTTATTAGGCCGTTACCCTTACCTTTGCCAACTGGTGTTTGATTTTTGAGTTTTTGGTGCATTCTGATGGATATTGTTTACATCTATCAGAGAAAGTTACGGCACAGTAAGAATAGTTTTGTTTTTATAGGCTTCAAACTCACTTCAATATGATGGTTTTTGGATCGACTTCTGTATTTTGACAGCGGTTTCTATTGTATTTTTATTACGTTGTATTTTTATAATTATATATCGGTGTAAAGGCTTTTGGTCGCTGGTTATAGGTGTTCTTTTTTTTGGAAACCACACAGAAAGTGTTTTTATCAACTTTTGTGTTGTTTGTCTCATGTGGTTAGGTAAGGGTCACTACAAATTTACTGCTGCTAGAAATCGTCTGTTTTCATTTTGTAACGGATCCTAAATTCCCTTATTAGAAATATTGTGATAGCTCGATAGTTTTAGAGATATATGAATATAGGCCTATAACCCCCCAGAATGCATTTCATGAAAAAAGCATGGCGACCACTTTGTACCTACGCACTCGGCACTATAAAGAATAGTTGACAAAACACACAAGCGTCAGTGGTATTAGGTGTGGCCGGTCGAAAACCAACGCAAGCTTGACCTAAAAAACGACTGCAGTGAACGGACACTGCTGCAATGTAATGTTTAATACAAATTTCCGAAAGCACCCACACTAAATATGATACATAAAATGTGACGTCAACATCTTCTTTTGCTTATGAATGCATCCCATCAATAACGTGAGCTAAATAGCTCTCAAGTTGACAAAAGTGCTAGAGCGGCCACAAACCAGAAGGCTGACCCTACAGTCAATGAGCGTATCTGCGGTTTTGGCAAAATGCATCAGCCATGTCGGAAGTGCCGAAATACTAAGCAATTAGTCTCAACCAGCACAGGCATAAAATCTTGGGATCCAGATATATTGAAAACAAAAACTAGGCTAGCTAGGCATCAACTACGCTATAGGAAAACATTGGGCCTATCAAATGTCTTATATTTTACAGTATTATCCCGAGAAGGAATTGGGCTACATTTTGTACAGGCTACCCTAGCTTGGGTTACCTGCGTGGACTTGATCCATACTCAATCAAAGCGTAGCGTAGAGCCATTGGTAGAGCTATCCTATTCCAAATAGAACCTATTTCATGGGTGATAAGCCTATAGGCCTAGGCCACACTCTTGACCTAGGTCTAGCTTAGGGTTATGCTCCAGCCCAGGCATGTTGCAGGCCGAAGTTTGAATTTAATTGTAAAACATCTGAACTTTATTGAGGCCAATGATTAAATTCCGCTATCCCTTTACTATTTGTGCTGAAAATTATGTATTCAAAACACGTGAAATGCGTTTCTAACAGGCTAGGCTAGTCGAACCAAATTTGAATGCGCAACTCGTTATTTCATTGAACACTTACAGTTTGAGTGGGCTCTACTTCAACTTGAAACGTCTGCTGTTGTAAATTTTTCAGTGTGATAAGCATTTTGAAATTTTGTGTTGTATTGTAGTACTTCTAATGATATAGTAAAATAACGTTCTTCGGCTTCCTGAAATTTCCCAACTAGATGATTTGCAGCTACCAGTCCGCCATTTGTATTACTGACATCACAGTTGATCACGTGACCAAGACTTCCGATCATGCATTGACTAGAAATATATTCAGAAATTGTGACTACTTTTTGGACTACTTTATGAATTACCGAGAAATATACAAATATTTTGGTACTGAATAAATATCTTGTTCTTCCATAAAATCACTTGCGAATGTCACGAAATAATAGATTATTTCTTAACTAATTCAACAAAAAAACACGTGTGATCCATCAAAATATTATTGCTTCATTGAACATGATACCATTTTTTTTAAATACATGATTTTAGGAAAAGATCTTGGCGGCGTCTTTACTATTAATGGATAAAAGTAATATTTCCACCTGATTAAAGATATGTTTTCGATTCAACTCATGGTATTATTTAATTATATATGTTAACTCCATATTTCTCTAGTCACTGGTAATCCAGTGGTAACGCATTTGCAGCCTGCATGTGCATCGAGCCGAGGTTCGATTCCCGCCACCGTTTTTCATTACAGAGGCTTTGCAGGGTTCCCTAATTGTCGGGATTGATCTTACAATAAAGTTCACACCTCACGGCCGCTGCCTTCCCAGTGTTCTTCTCATTATCTGATATTCTCTATACATTCCAGGCATTAACATAATATGCAATTGAGAAACCTATGGTAGTGTGTAGTGCCAACACTTCATCTGTCACAGTCCACAATAATCAACTTTTATTCAATAATTAACTTTTAATGTGTTGTGAATTATTATGTTGCGTTTACGTTTTTTAAATATAATACTTCAATTTCGTATCTTGTTTTCTGGTGCAGTTTCCCTGATCATATTTTCCGCTCGAAGAAAATGGTGACTAGAACTTGTAACTAAAGAAGAAATCAATCGATAAAGTAGTTGGTCATTATACTATCTTACCGATATGTGTTCATGTTGACTTTTTGTTTACTTAATCAATGACACCATTTAGTTCAAAAGATTATTACAGCACAGTAGACGTAAAGTTCAGGTCCTGTCATTTGTTGGAGTTTTCTCATTATTTGAAGGCTTGTGTTGATTTTCTCACAACATGGACATAACGAATGAACCAGTGGACATTACTACAAAGTCTAAAAGACCATCAGGTAATTATGAATTGATTTGAACGGTAATTTTGTCTGAAATCTCAAGGCCCAGCTTGTAGACTTAAGCCTCTCTTGCACTGAGGAGACCTACCTATATTGATCAATGACTAATGGACTGAAAGGTTATAAAGATTATGAGTCGTTTATTGGTGATATAATTGTCTCAAGTTATCGAAAGCTATTAATCCTCTATATTAGCTGAATTGGGATCATAAACGGATTAATGTTATTGGTTGTGACATTCATGAACCTAACCTAATTGTAGGCCCAACAGGCGGGTTAGGTTTTATCTCAGGTAAGGCCACTCAGTAGGCCTTGGGTATTGAATTTGTAACTAGGAATGCTTGACCTACCTAATGGTATCACTGAGTGCATAAATGTCATTATGGTAGTTAGGTATCTACTTGTGAACTATATTAATGACAAGGACCTAGGCCAAGTTTTAGGTAGGCCGATGCATGAACACTACAAATTCAATGGCCGAAGGCTTGAGAGTGTCTCGAGAACCTGATGTTGGTTTCTGTTCAAAACTTAGCGTAGGCCTAGTTGTGATAGGATGTCATTGAGGCCCCTACCCACTCTATACCAGGGGCATTCACCATGTTTTAAAGTATGACAACATACTTTTCTAAGTTGTAAATAATTCAAGTTTTGAATTAGTTGAAAATAATTAATGGACTCCGATAACAGATACACTTTCTTTTTAAATTAATTGAACAATGCATAAAAATTATGAGGACCCTCAAACCTTTGCTGAGTGCTAACTTTGATAGATCTCCTGTTCAGTTAGTCAATGCTATCAATCAACAATGTAAAGAAAAACACAAACGAAGAAAGAAGGTAACAGTAAAAGTTACAGTAACGTTTGAGATCATTATTCTTTCTTGTGTTGTACAGACAGCGCATTCAAGCAACAAAGGCTTCCGGCGTGGCAACCTATATTGACCGCAGGAACTGTTTTACCGACATTCTTCGTCATCGGAATCGCGTTCATCCCGGTCGGGATCGGTCTACTCTACTTCAGCGATGAGGTGAGCAACAAAACATTTAGGATCATAACTGTCCCCTATATGGCTCAGTCAGCTAAGGAACTTCTCTGGAAATTATAGTCAAGTCGGGCGTGGGTTCAAGTCCCACATTTTAGGTGTTTTTGTATACAAAATACGTACGTCATCAGCTCATTCACACTCCCAAATAGCGTAGCTGTTGTTGGGGTCGTTGAAGAAACGATATCAGCAAGTGTTGTTTGTGCTGCTACAGGTTAATGAGAAGGTGATCGACTACACAGACTGCCGCAGCTTCCCGATAACCGCGGCACACAATGTCACTTGCTCGGAGGTACTCATCAAGAACGCGACGGAGACCTGCAAATGCGAGCTGGAGTTCACACTCGACAGAGACTTCAAGGTGAGAGAGAGAGAGCAGCCGGTAACCGCTAAATATAAGCCACATCCACTTCCTTCCCACTAGCCTTCCTTTACGTATCCCATTGAACGTTCAACTGCATCATTAGTCATCATTACAATTCGTTGTTCAACCCAATATAAATTTATTTTATCAATTTTCAAGTTTTTTATCAATATTAAAAACTTGAAGGCCATCGTTTCCCTATAAAGACAAAGGGTAAAAGTTTGGGATAGTTTGAACGGGACACCATAAGGGCGATCTTACCACCTCAAAAAAATAGTTGGATATTATAATATAGCTCGTTCAACACACTGTTGAAATTCATAGTGATAACTGATGAGTTGAGAAATGAAGAACAATTCAAAACTAGCTGAAAAAATGTTTTCAATTTTCTTTCTAAATAGGCTATATCTCCTCTTTCTTCGATTTTTTTTCTTCATCTTATTTTTTTTCATCTTCCAAATCTTCCTTGTTTCTTTCACTTGAAAATTCACTTGTATAGGGGGAAAAAAAGAACTTCGGTCTTTTCTCCGACTTTCAATAATAAAATTATTAGAATCTAATTTTTCCAAAAATTAGGTGAGTTGAATCCTGTATAATGTAATCATCAACTGTGAACTTGTGTCCTATTCAGGCCCCGGTATTCATGTACTACGGCCTGACCAACTTCTACCAGAACCACCGTCGTTACGTCAAGTCGCGCGACGACAACCAGCTGCTCGGCAAGCTGAGCACGACCCCGTCGACCGACTGCGAGCCGTTCGCCAAGACGGAGGGCGGCAAGCAGCCGGTCGCGCCGTGCGGTGCCATCGCCAACTCTCTCTTCAGCGGTAAGAGCCCTCACCGCTCTTGTGGGAGTTGAATATTTGAAAGTTTAGACGTAGCCGCCCCGGTGGCTCAGTCAGCTATCGCTAGCGGTAGAAACTGAAGTCATTGTTGGGCGTGGGTTCGAGTCCCGCATAAGGCATGGGTTTTTGTAAACGTCCTTTCACCTATCATCACTTCATTGTTCCATTATCACCCGCTCATTAATACCCCCATATAACCTAGCTGTTGGTAGGGTCATTAAGCAGCATTTAAAAAAAAAAGAAAAAGTTTAGCCATACCTAAGGGGATTGGTCAACTGTACTAAATACCAACTGACCTAAAAACTAACTGACCTAAACTTCCATTTCTTGAGCAACCTATAGAGAAGTAAAATTAAAGGATTTGGCTTATCCTCCACAAATTGTTAACACCCATCAAATGTTCTCTATAGGCACTTTATAGTTAAAGTTAGATGGGTAAGGATTTCTGAAGGGGAGGAGTCAAACCTCCCACTTATATTTCTATACAGGTTGTTCAAGGAGTAGAAGTTGAAAACTTACGAGACAATGAAATACGGCACTCGGTTTTTGGCACTACATATTCGGCTTGCTTGATAGTTGGTTTAAGAAGGCTTAATCCAATCATTTTCTGTTGAGGAAAAAAATTGTTAAATTATTATAGGTTCACTTATAATGTTATAGGCCTATATATATATTTTGTTTTAAATCGTCATCTCTTCTATTATTATCATAATAATTTTCCAAATCGATCTTCCCTTAACCAAAATAAGGGGAAATTGAAAGCCATCGTGTGTCCCCGATTGGCTAGCGACTAGTGTGTAACGCTATCTGATTGGTCGTTCCAGACAAGCTGTCGATCAGGTCCAAGGTGTACAACAACGCGGAGGTGCCGCTGATCAGGACGGGCATTGCTTGGCCGTCGGACAAGTCCATCAAGTTCGCCAACCCGCCGACGACAAACAACAACCTCGCCGCCGGTAAGTCTACCGCGGTCGAAGTGCAGCCTCAAACGCGTTTGTTTCACCTGAAATTGGTGTTTTCGTGTAGATCTTGTTTTTCTTTATTGAAAGATGTCACTGTACGTAACTATTTTATGAGTTTTATTACATCTAACTGTTTTAAGCATACAGATGTGTACGTTGAATTAGGTTAGGGAGCTGTACATTGATAGTTACTGGACGTGCAAGCGAGTTTACGCATATATATAGTGTTACTATGTTTTGTCAGCAGAGTAGACACTTTACTGTATTTATTCGATATCCAATTCATTTCATCGAAATAATTGAAATTGAAAGGATTCATTCAATATCAAATCGAAACGATGATAGTGAATAGAGATCGAAAATGTCGTACTGAATACCTAATAAATAATACTATTTTGTATGTTGATAATATGAATAAACTAATTCTATTGTTGTCTCCAGCGTTCAGCGGTTACGGCAAGCCGCTGAACTGGTCGGTGCCCGTCTACCAGCTGGACACGTTGGATCCGAGCAACAACGGCTTCCAGAACGAGGACCTGATCGTGTGGATGCGGACGGCTGCGCTGCCTAACTTCAGGAAGCTGTACCGTCGGATCAACCACTCGGAGGAGGGGTACAAGCTCGGCCTGCCCAAGGGCGATTACGCGCTCACCGTCGAGTACTGTGAGTGGCAATGCTGGATCATATTGAAACTTTACATGATGACGTTTCTCAACCCTGACCTATAGGCGTATATTTTCTACATTTTTTTTCTCTAGCACCATCTTTTTTTGTCAAGAGTTTGGTTAGGTTAGGTTTGTACATTAGACGACCAGAAGAAATATGGAACAGGGCAAAAATCATTTAGATATTCGAAGAAAAAAAATCATTTTTAAATATCTTTTCCAACAAGCTAGGGCAAATACATGTTGAAACCTAAGTCCTCTTCCTTCTACTCTTCCTTAGCCTGCTCCTCCACTTCCCTCTCAACTCTTCTCACCACCTCCCTTCATTTCTCTTTGTCCTTCCACCATTCACTGCTCTCTACTTCAATCCATGTATTCTTTCTCTCTTCCACAGCTCATAACACTCCCATCTTCCATCTCTCCCTAGCTATCTCTCCTTGCCTGTTTGAATTTTAAAAATATGGTACCATACCGGTAATTAAATATTGCATAACTCGATGATTCTTAATCCGTTACGAAGAAAAAACGTTTCTTTTGATAATTGAACTTACAGTAAAAACAATCCAAGCCCAAAATGACCTAGCTGTTGATGCGGCTTCAAGCATCAACATTCAATTGAAAAATAATCCAACCTAACCTCACTAAAAAAGATCACCCATAATGTGTCTCAAGCAATGATATTGCCGCCTCGGAACGGCTGCCGAGTGAAGAGTCGAACAATCGATAACCTTGTCCTTGCTTCCGTTTCCAGCGTACCAAGTGACGTCGTTCGAGGGAACGAAGCGGATGATCCTGTCGACCACGTCGATGCTCGGCGGCAAGAACCCGTTCCTCGGCATCGCGTACATCGTCGTCGGCTGCATCTGCCTCCTGCTCGGCATCGTCTTCCTCTTCATACATCTCAAGTGCGGCAAGAGGTGAGCGCCAGTGGTGACCACGAAAATAAAACCATACATGCAGGAAAACGATCCATCCAGGAAAATTTAACATTGATTATATGGGAGTGGGGTGAGAAAAAATGAATTATACAAGCAGGAAAACGATGGATCTGGGAACAATGCATAGAGGTTTCACTGTATATTATATCTATACTATAATATGTATAATGGCATGGGTCAGGCAATAATGTCGGCTCTTCTACTCCATCTGCATCAATCTGCATCGGCTAGTAATCGGTCAACGATTATTTCCTGTTTGATTTTTTTTCGTTGTTTTGAAACTGTTGAAAACCTCATGCTATGCTAATATGACAAATAGTCGAGGGTTTTTATCAACGGTGGGATCGAACGCCAACCCTAGTAAACGTCGTTCATCCGTCGTTATTTTAGCGACTAGTTAGCAGGCCGGAGTCTCGCTCGTTATCGGAACAATCATTTGTACCTCCTGTTGTTTTGTGCGAATAACGACTTACGTTTGTGCGTTGTTTGTTTCAGCACGACCGAGATGATAACGGTGAGCACGAGAACGCCTTACGAGTAACCGTCGCCACCGCGACATCGCCCTAGCTGAGTGAGTCGGACGTCGGCTCGTTAATTCCTCGCACCAAATACGCTGCGGCTTCCGCACTCTACTTACCGATTGCTTACTTATGTGATTAGAATAGAATGTATATGTATATATATATATCATTCGCATGGATAACGGGTTGTGCGTAGATCACGTCACACTTTTATGCGGGGACCCGAACCTTTGTTTTTCCCGTTCCGCTTTCTATTATGGTTCCACTTGCGATAAAATCGTGGGTTCTGGTTCCTGTATAAATCCAAATCAGTATTAAGGTTCCGGTCCTTGAAGGTTCCAAATGGTTCTAGTTACACATCTATTTTTTTTATAAATATATTAATTGGGTAAAAGGGAAAGAGAGAACAGCAGCTTACCGAGGTTCACAAGTAGATAGGCCTACTTATGGTGGTGGACAGCCGTTGGTAGAACACATAGGCCTAGATGAAAAACACACGAGATTTTAGACGTTTCGGCTGTTGCCTTGGTCACAGTAAAGTAGGTAATTTTTTAGTAAGTTTTTCATAATTATTCTATAATTAAAATAATGTTTACGATATCGTAATGAATGAATGTATGGATAGAAAGTTGGAAATTTGCATGTTTTTTTAATCGAGTGACTTTTTTTGTTATTAATTATTCTCACTTGTTGGTGGACCAACCTTACAGAACCGTTACGGGACCTAAAAAAAGAAAGGTTACTGTTCAAGAAAAAACTGTTGACATCACAAGTATCCGACCGTTGCCACAAAGTGCCATTCTCCCCCCTCTTCTAAAACGTGACATAATCTACGTACGAACCCTTAACCATGTGAATTCATGCTCGTTGTCTTGCCAACCTTGCGGTCGTATTTCTCGCTAGACTGTTCGTACTAGTGATTCACGTGCGTATTGGCAACAGTGCTCGAACTGATCTCAGTAATGACCCTGACGATGTGTACGTTCTGGATAAAATATGATTGAGATAATTTTTCCGATAATTTTCCATACTTATATAGCGTATATGTCAACAAACCACAAGTAACTATAGTTTAGTCTCGTGCAATATATATAAATGCGCAATATTTAAAAATGAGAAATTCACCAACTCACATCTCTAGCTATGGTACCAACTCTCAGCTAGTGAAAACTAAAATAAACGGGCCAATAACATGTTTCAGATGTTGTATTCCCGCCCGCAAGGTTGGCACGTCAGTGGCAGTTCATTAGTCGGAACAAGAAATGACCACCGAGGTTTGCTTTGTGCGATCGTAGTTTTCTAACAATGTGGTTGGCAACTGTCATGCAGAATTAGTTTCACCGTGGCCAATTAAACTTGGTTGTTGACCCATTGGCATACAAATCGAACCTGTTTTTCTGTGACGCTTTCAACACTTAAATTTCTAGAAATGTTTGCTCGGTTTCTTTCACTAGAGCACGGTACATACCATCATCTTCATCGCACCAATCGTTTGACCAACACTTGTGGACATGACACTAATTCTGTTGTTGGTAAACCGTCTTGAAGATATGTAAGATTTCTGTGTTTCTCCCGCACGTATTAGAATTTCGATATCCACTACCATTCCAAATTTATCGCCAAAAAACTGATATTTCGCTAAATCGACTCGTATGTGTTCTTGGGCGTACATCATTCAAAATCAGCATTGGTATCTCATATGATTATTGAGATGAATTGGCATCACTGTTAACCACAATCGCACAAGGTACTTACTTAACATAGAATAATTTTAGTCGTTAATTATTATGAATTCAGTTTGGATGAAGAATGGACACATTCGAGGACAAAGTTGACTTTGCTGTTAGCCAACGAACTATTCAATTGAATCAGCAGGTTTTGAATGTTTCACATATTTTGAATGGAATTCTAACTAATACTGTTGTTAATTTGTTTTAAACCATTTCTGGTGCTATACTGTATTATCAAATAACTTGACAGTATCACTAGTATCATGTATTACTTATGTGGATTGAAATTACAGTGAAACCTCTATCTATTGTTTTTCAAGGGACCAAGATTAAACCATCCATGCAGTGAAACGATTTATACAAGAAAATTTAGTGTTGGCTGTATAGGAGTAGGGTGGGACAAAAATGATGACAGCAGGAAAACGATGATAACGGAGGGGAACGATGCATAGAGGTTTCTATGTAAATCTAAAACCTATACATATTGTTTGAGACATGTTAGCCATAGCCTTTAAAAGTGACGAAATCCAAAAGTGCTTTATGTTTTTCTAATATTCCTTCATGTTTAAATATATTTGATGTTTTTGAAAATGTGCCAGAGTTACAAAGGGCTGATTCTTCTGTGTTTCAACATATCAGCAATATAAATGCCATCTTTGGAATCTTTTGATTTATATCAATTGGGGTGTAAAATGGTGTAGTTAGAGAATTTGGAAAACCAAATTGGAGCTGCAATTGCAGATGAAGTTTAGATTTAACCCGCTGGTGGATCATTCTGAAAATGTAATTTTTGTTGTTTCTCGTGTATGTCTATTTTAAGTTATATAATGGTTTAACCGATACCGTACTGTTGTTCCGCTACAAAATGTTGTTTCGCTGCAAAACGTGTTTCAAAATGATAGATCCGCCAAAGTGCTACTTTTCAAATTCGAAATGCAACCCAAAGAAACAAATAGAAGCTATGTTTTTACGTGTCTCTACGTTCTGTCTATTGAATGTTAAAATAGCTTGCTTTCACAGTGTACTTTAGTATCTTTGTCTGTTGCATAGATAACTATAGGGTACATGTGCTTCTGAAGAGTGACCTTGATGTGACCTGTTGAAGTGACCTTGATTTCAACAGGGTCAAGTTAGTGTTCAGTGATTATGCATTTGTTTTAAAGTAAATATCTATTGTTTTGTTGAATTATACTAAATATATATATTTATTAGTAAATAATATGTGATTTTTTATTTAATTCATGGAACCCTTTCCAAACAACTCTTGAATACCAATTGAACACTTTTTTTTTCCTGTCCCTTTCAGGTTACAAAACATCCAAACGAATCAAGTGGATTGTTTATTCATGGTCGATTTTTATTTCACCGATATAGATGACCATTTTGTAAGCCACGCCCATCACTGGTGGAAAAGTGGAAGCGTGTGAGAATTGTTTAAACAAATTATCCTTTTTGTACCTTTGTTATTCAAACAATATTTGTTGTATCCATAATTTTCATAATTATTATAGGTCCTAATGTAATCACTATTTTTATTAGGAAGAGATGGGCTTGGGTTAGTGTGGTATTCACTTGTAATTTGATATCAAAATGTTGAGATCTTCCCAGAATAACCGAGTTATTGGGGGGTAATTTTACTCATTTAGGAAATTACTGGTAAAGGGTACTGTAAAGTCTTAAAATGAAGGTATAATACCCCATTTGGTAAGCGTACTATCTTATCAAAGTGATAAGTTGAAATTTCAATCATTTTTTTCTAGTCAATAAATAAGGCACAATAACTTCCCATTCCTAACTCACAGAACCAATAAAACAATGACAAACGAAATAATAAATTACACATAAATAAAGCAACTTTTTTTACAATTCGTGAGTAGTAATTTTCTTGTTTCATTTGATTGTTATCATAAAGCTTAGATAACAAAGAACGAACAAAATAGGTAGTCTTCAAGTTGCAACAATGCCCCTCAAGAATGCTTATCTGTGACATAAGCATCGTAAACTATGACACGCAAAACATAAAAATAATACATTTTAGTTTTCAAAGTACGCGTGAGTAAATTTAATTTACTTGATAAACAATGACAAACCGGCACTACAATAACTACCATACAAATTACAAGCATAAAGAAAAAAAAATATGACGGGAGAGTAAACAAAGGAAGTTTCAAGTTGAATAATCAGACGCGTAGGAAGGGAGATAAGGGGAAATTACCCTCCCCCCCCCCCCACACACAACCACTCTATTTGCGTTTACACCCTCAGAATACACATCAACTAGTTTCTAAGATGGTCAAAGGACAATAAAAGGACTCAAAATTGTCTTGCCTCCAGCGGAGACCCCACAGGTGCGAGGAACCCTATATAATGTATTACATTTTGACTTACAATTATGCCCCCCCCCCCCCCCCCTCTAATCGAAGTTCTTACGCGTCTGTGAACACGAACTAGGAAAACGCAGGATATGCTTCAAAGATAAACGAGTTCTTTGATTTCAGGGGAGGGGGGGGGGGGCATTGTAAATCGACATGTAATGTAAAAATATCGGTTTTCTCCCACATAAGGGGTCTAGAAAGGGAATCTTTCCAACTTTGTTACTATATAACATTTCACCAAGTCCGCATTCTGACTTGTGCGGCTTTCTCAAATCTCCTTCGCCCGATGAAACCTAACATTCGACTCGTCAGCATTTTCGATAAATATTATCTGCTTCGGGTGATGTAGGCCTATTTGTTAATTCTGTATCTTGCACGGGTTCAAGGTTTATGATCATTTAAATCACGTGAAATCACATTGGAGGAACTTTTTGCCCTGTGGGCGCCTATAGGCATTTACAGGGCAAAGAGCATGGAAAGAGCTAGGAATGAGATTGAAGGAACCCCATTATTATGGAAAAAATGACCACTGGGCCAAGATACAAATCATTCAAGCACGACTGGACAGGGTGCATAATTCGTTCATTAACAGAACCATAAGGGAATGGAATGGCCTAAATAGAAGTATATTTGAGGAGGAAAAGAATAAAATTGATCATTTCAGAATGAAGGTAGGTAAGTAAGTAATAAGTAATTTAAGTAAAATTAGTATCAAGATGTTACCACCTGTACGAACAATTAGTAACAAAAGAATAAACAAACAAAACGACTGGGGATGTATTAAATAGTGTCGAAGGTCAATTTTCTTTTCTATAGATGAGTGTGGCGAAGACCTCCATCCCACTTGCCGGACAAGTCGGATTTCGTATTTGTTTTGTTTGTGCTCGTCATAGACGTCATTCAAAGTAACCAGTGGACATGAAAGTTTCTCTGTAGACCTACATTCGTGTTGTGTCAGAAATTCACAAAAGATCTCTAATCTTATCAAGCAAAATCGTTTTGACGTTTTTTCTCGTAAAAACATGGGAAAGTTTGGTAATTCGACTAATTCCGATAAAACCAGCTCTAAGTTTTCAATTTTTTTCAATTGGAATGAAATTTTCCACCGAATTTTAGTATTCTTTTAATAGATCTTTGTACACATTTTAAAGAAATTATGTTTCTTTCCTATAGAAAATAATATATTCCATTGGAAAAATGTGGAATGTTAACTTTAAAGTTTATTACGAATGATCAACAAGTTGGCATTTTAACGTCAAGGAGTGTAACAGCTATGGAGTACATTCCATCTAAATATCTACTCATCGTACAACGCATAATTATGCTGCATTCTACTAATATTACAGACTACGCAGAAACTGAAAGTGGAGGGATTGAACTACAAAGTACATAGAATGTGGCCGCTCCCTGTATCTGTAATGTCATACAGATACAGGGAGAGGGAGCGGCCACAGTGGTCTGGCCAAATGACGTCTAGTTACTGGGTATAGAGGACTCGAGGAAGGCTTCTGAGAGGAACAGTAGGGGAAAGGAGGAAGACCAAGGACAAGATGGGATAAGATGTTCTCAGATGGGATGTGGAAGTAAAAAAGGGATCGTGGGAGGTTGTGGAGTATAAAGTTTGTGTGTGAGGGGGGGGGGGGGGGGGGTGATAGGGAGGGAGCTTGAGGAGGGATTGGCCCCAGAGGAGGAAGTAGGTGTGGAGAGGGGATGTTATGCAAGGTTGTGTGTTGCATCATGGCAAGCCCATTCATAACTAGATTGATTTGGCCAAATCATTTGGTGGATACTACCCTCTAGCCCGATATTATGCTATTGGATACATCAAGGGTCAGATTCTGTTATTATTATTATTATCATTATAAATAAACCTGTGTAGGCCTATGTATAAAATAAATGCCGAGGGGTCGGAAAGTAAACATTGAACTAGATTTTCGACAAATAGTTAGCTCTCACTTGATAAATTGCGTGGCTGTGCGTGCTAGCTAGCTCCAAGAGACTTAAAACTTGGTTTGGTTAATATTTACTAGAAGAGCTACCTGCCATGGCAACATGTTTATAGTTATTGTATATTCCCAATATAGTTAGCACAAAATCCCAGCACTGCTTATGAGGTAGGCTAGGCTACGAAATATAATAAATTATTGCGTTATAGAAGAATGTGACTTTTTAATAATATTTCTGTCATGATAGGTATAGATTTTTTAGTAAACATTAATCTATCAGAGTCCAAGCATCTTCGAGCGGTTGCTAAGTGGTTTATTATAAGTAAAAGAGGTCCTTTAGACGACGTTACAAATTAACCTTTCGAGTGGTCGAGTGCCTACCACACTGAACCGTCATTCAGGAGACCGGGGCTCGATTCCCGCCATGTTCGACCATCCTGAAAAGTTATTTTCGTGGTTTTCCTTTCTCGTTTAGGAAGAAATGACTCGATGACTCCTATCCAAATACACATAATAAAACAAATCATCATCTTGATCTCATATATCATTCACCGGCTCCAATATCTTGGTCATCACTCAGTAAGCCTACAGTGCGTCGTTAAACTCAATATAAATAAATAAAATATCCACAAGCTCGAGCTTGGAACTAGCTGCTATTATATTATATTTACAATATATTTTTATATTATATATAGTGCCAATACTTATTATTATAGCTATGGTAGGATGTAGCTATAATGCAAGGTTCGAATAGGCCTACCAATAAAATACGGTACTATAAAATAGTAAGCCCATCTTTATTTATACTCATTTTCAAACCTAATGGCTTCATCCGCGAGCTAAAAAATTACTTGGGACACACCATAGTTTCCCTTATAATAAAAAGTATAACACATAATAAAAAGTATAAAACATGATAAATTTAGAATTATCTCAAATTCAAATGATATATTTCTACTATATTATTTGGTCAGAGATTATTTCCCATCGAGAGATATTAGTACATGACCAACGGCCTCCTTTTCTTAGAATAATGTTGAAGTATTTAAAAATACAAGGGAACCGTCATGGATGTAGGTGAATTACTGGGTGAGCAGGCTAGGACCGTTCCCTTTCCACTGCTGTATCCATCACACCTATTAATGAAATGACCTTTCCATCACCTCATTCATCGACGCGAATAGATCTTGATCACAGGTCATCATTTAAGTGCTTCATTATTATCCAATGAATGTAATGTATGTGATGAATGTATGAAGTTCTTCGCCACATACAAAAGATCTTTCTGATTAACCTTTATAATTAATTGTTATCATGTGCATACAAATATGTATTATTATGTACGCTTATACTGCCAATGTTTTTACTATTATGTTTATTGACAATGTTTACTTGAACTGATAGTTATTTTTCTTTTTATTACTATGTAGAGAGATCACCCTTCTCAATGTCAAAATTATTTGATTTCATGAAATAAAGAATTATCATTATAAATAACATGGAAATTAATTTTTGTCCAAGGAAATGCAACTCTTGAATGGAAAGCGGTATATAAGATTTTAAATTCCAACAAATTCCTACCTCTAAATAATTATATCCAAAGACATTTTCAATCGAGTCTAAACTTGGACAAAAGAGTTCGAGTGAATTTTATTCCTGAAGAAGTAAAAATTTAATTACAAAGGGATCAGCTGGTATATAGACGGAGGTTCGATTCCAGCCATGGTCCACCTTTTTAATGAAAGTTATAATATTTTGTGGTTTTCCCATGTCGTTCCGGTGAATATTGGGATTGTCCCTAAAGATCAATCAGGAACCGCTTCCTTCCCACTGTCCTAACACATAATAAAATAAACACTCCCATTTTCCAATCATTCTACATTCACCGACGCCACTATCTTCTATAGTTATCAATAGAGTGCTTTTAAACCATATATAAAAAATTGTGAATAAAATCCATCCAGAACTTATTTTAAAGAAGGCAAAAACCATAATGTTTAGCTTGGCCCATTGACGTCATAACACGTAGCTTCCAATCAAGTAGGCTGTTTTTTAGGGAGAATCTCGAAGTCTCCAATCAGGGTATATTTCAAGTTGCATAGATCTAGGTGGCCGATTAATAAGCCACACCCATAACTAGTCACTGAGAGAGTGATATTGAAATATATTGACTGTACTTGAAACTAAAATTATTGTACAACAATCAGCTGGTTGTTCAGGTTACCATCACAGCTCCCTTGTGTTGTTCTTCCACTAAATAAGAAGGCCGTGACTGACTACTGTCACTTGTGTCAAACATTCAAATACCTCAAAATAGAACACATTATACTAGAGGAAGGACAGGGTTGGTATTTTTTAATCATATTTTTTGATCTGGAAAAAAACACAAAATAAAAACCACTTCACTCTTGTTCATTTTAACTGCGGTCGTAGCAAGTTTTTTTTTCTCGTTGTAGACACTTCGGTTTTGTGACCCACGGTGATGAAGGGAGGGAAGTGGGGATAAATCTATTTTAAATCGTATTGCCGACTAGCTCGAGTTTTGGTTGGTCGACAGCAAGGCCTTTGAAATTGTCGGCTTGGCTACCAGCACACATACATGCACAGACACAGCCACACAGAGCAGCAGCTAGGGGTGGGTGGATGGCTGTTCGTGACGTCACGAAACTACGTAACACTTAACCACGCCCCTTTTAGGAGCTTCAAATAGGATTGGCTGCTTTTTTCACACTAATAGGCTCTCCTTCAAGTTTTTCCTTGCACTTGAACTCTCTCCTACATGAAACTAGTGCGTTATAAACAAACATGCCTTTCTTGGGTTGGCGTTCTTTTTTTTGCCTTCGTCTCCCGTTCCGACATTTTCTTACGTTAGCGTGTACGAAACGCCTAGTAACACACACACTTTATTTACATTCCGAATGAATATTTATTTACTAATACTACTATCTAAAGCAATCCCCTCTTATTCATTTGCCTTCCATTTACCGTTGACTAGTTATAGTTTACATACATCACGTCTACATTAACTGTAAATACAGAACAAGGCTCGTTCGTTTCCCCTACGAAAACAATGACGTCATCCGCAGCTGCTACATGTATTTAATATATTTTTTCTACCATTTCTTCCGCTTTATCGTGCATTAAATAGTTCACATGCTGGCGAAAAAAAAGCCGCGTAATACTGCGTTGAAATTATAGCAGATATAGGAGGTTACAAACGTGCACTAAGTAATTAATTGACTCGGCATTTTATGTTTTTATTCTGCGATTACCCCCACCACCTACTGCTCTTTCCCCTCTGTCATTGATCCATTCAACACCAACGCTGCTAGAAAGGAACTTCACAAAATGTATGACGTCACTCGACCAATCAGAAACCCGAATCCGTGGAATTGGTGTTTGTAAACCCCGTAGGAGATAGGCATGTAACATGAAGACATTGGTAAGTGGAAAACAAACTAATATTATATTTTAGTAGAAAACACATTTTTCGTTGGTAAAACGGTCCCCAACCCGTCCCACACTGTCGACGTTGACATTATTACCGATTCCGTGTCACTTGGGATCGTTTTCGTCACTCTGTAATGAATTTATCGTTGTCGTTCGAAAAACTCGGTTTTGTTGTCGTAATATTCAAGCCATTTCCCAAGGCCTAGCCACTCGAGATTAACAGCCAGCGCGATATTCATAAAAAAATCACTCAAAAATCACTCGAAAACCGGACGGAAACACAAGGAAAGGCAGGGAAACGGGTGTAAATGTCCACAAAATACGTTTTACGTGCTACTTCCAGTGTAGGAACGAAGTTCTGTGTAGATTTTATGTCTTGCTCCGAGTTTTGGCCTACCCCTTCCCCTTTCCTCTCCTGTAACCACCATACCCCCACCCTAGCCCCTCTCCGGCGACCATAGCTGATGTTTGCCGTATACAACTCCCTTCCTAGAATAGGCCGTTGGACACTTTTTTTCGGGATGTTTAAAATAAACATTTCCGTTGTTTTATAAAGATAATTTCCCCCCCTTGGTTATATTTTTAATGAAAAATCCAGCGTTCGAAAACATATTTAACGCAATTATGCTACACATGATCGTTACCACGCTTATTGAGTGCCAAAGGACAGATAATTCAGTACATTTATATTCTAATCTTACTTATCATTCTTCATGATCATAACTCATTACCACAATCTTTTAGGCTCATGTTTTACATTATTTCTTGCTCGAAAATAATCATTACGGGGCTAAAAGATGGCGTCGATTGAATATGCTTCCTCAAATGGCGTTTGAATGTGACATTCCAAATATATCGAACATTGAAAAATAATTCAAATATACAATACAATAATTTCGCACATCACCTAGTATTATCCAGGCACAAATTGCCTTCTAGTTGGTCTCCCAATTTTCTAGTAGATATTATTAATTCCTGTAATATAATTATTATTGCGTAGGCTAGCTGCGTATTATGAGTGACAAGTCAATAAACTGTGAAAGCGATCGTGTTCGAGATATGCGAGAGTCTAGTATTTGACCTTGGACGTGTAGGGTTAGTTTGTTTATTATGTGGCCGTGATTAGAGTGTTGATGATGTTCTGAGGAGGGGGGGGGGGGAGCTGTCACTGCACATTGTTATTGTCACTTGAGCCAAGTTGTGAGATGAACATGCCAATCACTGAGTCAGCACTCTCTTGTAGAACTTTGTAACAATCCAAACTGTCCTAAACAAAGCTGAAACTACTCTACCCTTGAATAAACCATGTTTAGTATCCTGGAAAACTTGAAAGAAAGTGTTGATACATTATTAAGAAGCGCAAAATATATTTACATGTCAGTGAATAAGACAGTTTAGTTGAATACAGCATCGGTGGCCTTGATGAAATCAATTTTCCATATTTTAAAATACACTAGAATGCGTATTTGCGGTTTGACTCCCAGTGAAATAATGAAGATATGAAAACATATTGCACATAAACTTGTGAACAGTGCAACTACCTGTTATTTAATTTTTGTATCTACCTATTTATAATACTGACTCATTATAAATCATGTATCTGATCAATCAATCAAGACAATAAATAAATTACTGTTATTATTATCATTATTAGTATTGACCCTGTAGTAAATTTTGGTCTGTTCAAGTTATACATTTCTTATTTTTCTTCAGCCTCCTGTCTCGTGTTTATGTCAAGGGCTCAAGTCAATATTTATACAATATGTTCTGCATTGCAAGAGGCTTCTTATAAGCAGTGTCACCAGTCACTTTGTTTTATCAAGCGAACAAAAATGTCCCCCAAATTGTCTTCTCCAATCATAACTTCAGTATTAGTCGAAAATTCAGCTCAATTAATTGTGTTTTATTTGTTAATTTGTTTATTGTGTAACCCACCGACGAAATTGATGGTGTAAAATAATAGAATCTATGATCAACAATGATATCCCTACCTACAGTTACTTATTTATAATTGGGTTTAACGACGCACTGTCATGATGTCAAATTCATTGGCGTCAGAGAATTTCGAATGAGGCGATGAAAAGATTAGATGAAACGTTATTTTGATAGGTGTTTTGGTCAGTGGGAAGGAGACGTTCGTAGCTATGCCAAAAGAGGAAACCACGAAACACCTCGTCAGGATGGTCAACTATGCCGGGAATCGAATCCCGGTCTCCTGAGAGCAGGTTACCTAAGGATATGTTTGGACCGGACGTCACTCATTGTTCCTTGGCAAAACAACACAATTCATAATTAAAACAATTTGAACTTCATTAATGTCGCCTAGTATTAGTACGAAGCCAAACTATACAGTTCATCGAATTTTCATCGAATTTATTTCAACAAGATTCGCTATGACAACAAATGTAATGCTTCGTGGAAGAAACTTGAACCCACGGACAGATAAGGGAAGGCTGTAGGCTGAACTGACAGCGGGGGCACATCACAATAGAGTGACGCCTTGACGGGTAGGCAGCCCAAAAGTCATGCTTGAATAGCTAGGTTGCATAATTATCTTTGCCGTAGTAATGTGTCAATTGGTCCTAAACGGTTCTAAAGTCCGTTCAAGAGCACGATAGGTTAATCGATTGAGTGGTTGATAAAATAGCACAGTTATCAATTAGGTGACATGTTAACAGTTGATTAACTTTTAACGATTCAGTGAAAACCTAGATCTAAAGAGATAATAAGAATGCAAATTTTAATGAAATGTAAAAATTGAATTATGAATGAAAACCGTACTGTTGTGTTACTGGTATATAGGTCTATATAATGTTTCTATGGATTGTCATACCATACTAACAAAATGAATGCAGTATTTTCTTACAAAATTATTTCATTTTTACCGTCGAAAATTGCATTGAAAACAGCCATCTAGATGTTTGTTGCACTTGTCAATAGTTTGAAGAGAAATAGGATGATCGTAATAATAAAACTCATGAATACGTATTTATGAAATACATAAATACATATTATTCATAAATACGGGGAAAAAAATAAAGAATAATTTTTCGTTCCACTTATTTGTAATTTCAATAGTTCCTATTCCATGACACTACGACAGTAACGCCCACGAAATTCCGAAACCAACTTGGGAGATGATAATTGATCACAAATATATTTTATTTCCGCACGATTTTAAAAATGTATTTATTATTTCAACTTTCAATTTCTTCTATTTCTCAATAAGGGCCCGTTTTACTCGGTTTTGTCAACTTTTTGTCAACTTGTCAAAGTTGACTGAAAAGCCATTTAGTTGTGGTTTCATTTGGGTATTAAGAGTAATGCTGGTACACAGTGGAAAGATTGAGTATTTGCCTACAAAGTTTCTGTAAAATTACCCAAGTTTTTGTATTTATTTAGTCGATAGACGACTTTCTTCGGTTGTGGATGCAAGTATAGGACCTATCCATCCACCTCTAGATTTTTTTTTGGTAATGTGAGGGGAATTTTTTCGTCTAATCTTGAACTGTAGAATTTACGTGAAGACCAATCACAAAGTTGGATGCGCCCTGGGTGGACCAATGAAAACCATCGAATATTTGTTGGTAACTCGGCTATGTCCGTAACGTTGAATTTCATTTCGGCTGTACTCGGGAAAACTGTGACGTCATTGCCTTCAATAATAATTAAAGAAACTCTACTATCCATCGTGTACATATCAGTTCAATTATTTATTACTCGCACTTCCAAGTTTGACTTTAGAAATGAAGAAATCGTTTTATAACAAATAATTATAAGCTGTTATATGACAGCAGCAAAATATACTCGCTCAACCCTCGTTTCGAAAGAGAACTGTACAATTTTGTAATACGATGTTTTATGAAATGGTAATACATTCATTGCCAACTGCTGGGTGAACTGTCAATAATCGTAAGATGATACTTTTGACGGCTGTTAGCCCGCGATGATGATTTTTCAAGCCAAATTACATTTTACAATTTGTATCTAGTGTTTAGTTCAAACTTTCGTTAGTTAAGGTGAATATTTGATCATAGCAGAAACATAGCATAGGAAGTTTGTTATTGTCAAGTTCGTAATTCTGCCGCTGTTAAAAAACCAAGATGTCGGTGCTACTGTTTGTATGTCAGGAGAAATTGACTGATTTTATCGTTTGTTTGACACCTATTGATTTCTAAATGATGCGAAAAACGTGGATGTGTGTGTATTCTTGTGCAAAAATGTGTTTATATTATTATAAACTGATATAGATTCTATACGTGTGCTTTATAGTGAATTACAACCCATTACTTGTCATACAATCAAGTTGGCATTTTGATGGCCTAAACAATGGATTTAAAAAACTCTACAGTGCATCTTATTATTATCCAAGTATTGAATTCAAGAACAATAAATTCTGTGCCTCACTATGGTAGGCATTATGGTTATGTGGTGGTTAATATTATTAGTCAAGAGTTTCAGAATTGAGGCCTAGACCTAAGTCACAGCTTTTTTTAAATAATCCGCTTACTGCGGCTCCGATGTAAATGAAAGAGTAGGCCTACCCCTAGGATACACAGCTGTCTTGGCCGAGCGGTAGTATTTGATACCGAAGACCTGCTACGTAAAAAAGATGAATCATAGATATCGTGGACCTATTACAGTTCAGCCGATCATAACGTTGTGTACTTTAATATTTGCTGAAAGAAATTGAAGAACGACTAATGCCAAAAGGATTGGAGATTCTTTTTTACGTCTGCTGTGAATCTAACTTAGAAATACAGTTATTGCTACCCAAGTGATATAAAATTTGCTGCTTGGATGTCAATTTCTTGCAAAACTTCAAAATATCAGGGACCTGCCAGTAATTCTAGATCAAGGTCAGCGCCCCGGTTTGTGGCCGCTCCATCACTTATGTCAAGTGAAAAATTAATTGAACAACAGCTGTTGAGCTCGCGTCGTTGGCTGGATGCATTTGTAGCGCACAAGGAGTTATTGACGTCATGTTTTTATCGGTTAAATTTTGACTGGATGCTTTCAGAAATGTAATGAAACTATTTGGCATGTATTATTTATAAATTCTGTAAATAAACAATCCTTAAACCTTTAGAAAGGGAGATTGACCAGTTGGTCCTACATTATTCATGAATGTTGAATAGGAATACTGTATTGAAAATTGAAAGGGAACGAGTTTTTAGTACCGGTAGGCCTAGGCCCTATGCTAGCAAATATACATTGTTTTTTGTTATGTTCACTGTTGTTGATTTAATGCTAAAAAAAATCTACTGCTCATAATTTGTGAGTGACCACTAGGATGCAGGTTGATAATAATACGGTAGGGGCCTACCGTAACAAATAACACACACAAAATCTATAGGCCTATAATGGCCTACCGTACCGTATCTAAAATCTCAAATGTAATATTTACAACAATAAATGAAAGTAAAAGAGTAGAACATTGATGAGAAAAATAACTGTAGGCCTAATTATTAAGATGTGAAAGATCATTCAAGTAAAGAAAAATGACACGTGATTTACCATCACACATGTGCCTAACAAGTTAACGACAAATGTAATTTATCTTGAACTTACAAATAATTCATATATATTCGGGTAGTTATGGCGGCACAGTGAATTGAGCTAGGTTCCCACTCCGAATTCTTTTTTGTCCAACAAGATTTCGGACCAGAATTCCCTTTCGTTCAGTCACAATCCAGAGCACCGCCGGAATAAGTTGGCGTCGTATTTTGGCCCGAAATCTTTGCGGAAAAGTTTTTGCAACTTCAAAAAAAACTGCCCTAACTATTTTTGTCACCTGAGAGCTAGGCCACTGCCTTCTGCTTATTCCAGAAAGCTCTGGATTTGACGTCCAATCATTGCATCATAACTGCTACCGAAAGCTAGTTTTTGACATTTCAACTATTTGGATTCAAAGGAGCTATGGGTATGAAAAGGTTTGTGAATTAAAAAAACATATTGTGATGAACAATGAATTTGAAAACCGCTGCCCGAATTTTGTTTCAAACAGTAGGACAAAAAAAATAGGATTGGGAATAGGCCTAGTCTACTTTGTGTATGATGATACCTAGGCCCCTATATCAAAATTCTAATATGGAAGAAACACAGATATTTCTAATACCTTCAAGGTGGTAGGCTATAAGTTACTTAGGCCTATTTAACTGTTCAACTCACTTTGCATAATTGTCAAACATATACCTCCAGCTGAGAAAATATGTTTTTATATCTGTAGGCCCTATACAATTGACAATTATGCAATGAGTTGAATAGTTTTTACAAATACCAGCTTAAGATATTGAAAAGAGTTTTGTTTCTCCCATAGGCCTAGGCCTACTAAAATTGTGATAGGCCTACCTTGTACCATTCCAAAGTTGTCACCCAGAAACTGATATTTCGCTACATCGACTCCCATGCACTCTTAACATATAAAATCCAGTAGAAGAAATCCAAGAATGGTTACTAGGCCCTATGTGTAATTATATACAAGCTAGTAATGTTTCTTACTTACAATTAGGTTCCTACCAGGTTTAATGGCTGTTGAAAATAAGGATGAAATAGACTCACAAATAGGCCTACTTGATTTTACCAATTTGAAGGAAACGGATACCAGTAGGCCTATCAAGTTCTAAATTTGATTCCAAGATTTAGGCTAATTTGACATGGAACTTTATCTCGGATCTCAACAATTCTAAAAAAAAGAATGCACTGCCTTCTAAATAGATACCAAAGAAGGTGCTAAATATCCCAAGATACAAATTCAAATCAAGGTCATTAGATTGGGATTAGGTATCACTACAGTTGAACACTATCCAGTTTTAATGTGTGAGGTTATGTAAAAACAAATATTAGTTTGACAGATAACCTATGTTGTAACCTGTTATTTGACTAAATTGTCACTCATCTCCCATTGATTGCTGTGTTTGTTTTTTACCAAAGTCGAGCCCATGATGGAGTCCCTTCATTGAAAAAAAAAAACTTTCCATCTGTCAAGAGTATCATCCGCTCATTCGCACCCCCAAATAACATAACTGGTGGTGGGGTCGTTGAGCATTCAATTATCGACCAAACTGGGTCGTGTGGTCGACCGACTCCTTCTCACTATCCAAAATCATCTAGTAGGCCTACAGTACAATAACGTTCCATCTCAACAACCCATCGTCTCATGAATCATTCACCGACACCAATAGATCCTAGTCATCAGTACAGTGCAACGTTAAACCCAATATAAATGAACATAAATAATCAATCAACATTGTTTCCTCTGTTTTCAGAATTGACCTGTACATAAGATGAAGACGGTAATATAACGATTTAAACCCACGTTGCGAACATACAACTATGGGTTAGGTTACTATGGTCAGTAACGAACCACAGACAGCAACCGCTCATCTTAGATTTTAGTAACAGGTTAGGAACACTTCACGTCGGACCCACGAGCTTGCGATGGCAGCTGCCGTCGCCTGCTGCCATCTGGGACTCGACAAATAAATCACTCGCTGGAGATGGATGATGGTTCACAAAAGCTATTAGATGTGATTGAGTGAGTACAACGTGGAATAATTACATACGAAGATAGTGTTGTGAGAATAGATCTGCCGCCCCAGTGGCGCAGTCAACATCGCTAGCAGTAGAAACTGAAGTAGAAGTAGAAACTAGCAGTAGAAACGTCCTTTCATCTATCATCACTTCATCGTTTCACTATCACTCGCTTATTCATACCCCCGTATAACCTAGCTGTTGGTGGCGTCGTTGAGCAGCATTTAAAAAAAAATGAATGCACCTCCCAGGACTGCACTGTCTGTTACCATAGGCCTAGTTACTAGAAATGAAAATTGAAAAAATTGAAAACAAAACAAAATAACGGAAACCGTCGCTTACCCTCTGATTCTGCGGCGTCAGCTGTATCGTCTGCACCTTCTGGTAGATGGGTTGGGAGGGGGCGGGGCACGGCACAATACAATAAATTCTTGAGTTGACAGAAGTGCTAGAGCGGCCGGAAACTGGGGCGCTGACCCCCCCAAAACAAAATGTTTATGCTATATTCTACAACTGTAGTCATCAGTACAGTGCAACGTTCAACGAACTCAATAGGCCTATAAATAATGATAATATTGGTACCTTGGACGTTTCTATGAATTATCGATCATTCTTTTCATTGATTGTTGTCCGTTGTACGTTTGTAGCGACCCGTCAGCGTTAGACTCGTTCCTGGGGCTTACGACCGAGGCCGGTTCCGTGGAGCGCGCCACCCTTGCCAGCATAGTGGTGTCGCTTCAGCAGAGCCTGTCCGGTGGGCGGCGCGCAGGCGGCGCACACAACTCTCTCCTGCTCACACACACACAGGTAGGTCTGCTCTCTCTCTGTCGCTCTCTCATAAATACACTTTAGAGGTACATAACCATAACACCATAACACACATGGGAGTCGATTTAGCAGAATATCAGCTTTATGGTGACAACTTTTGAACGGTGTATGATTTCGAATTTCTGAATACGAGGAAGCACAGATATTTTAAATACCTTCAAGAAGGTGTATAATAACTATGTATCTCATATAGCATGATTGTCAAGCATATACGCTTGAAAAATGTGTATTTTCAAGCGTATATGCCTGATAATCAGTTGATTTGAGATAAATAGTTATTCTTACACCATCTTGAAGGTATTGAAAATACCTGTGTTTCCTCGTTTTTAGAATTTCCATATCTCGTACCATTCAAAATTTATCACCAAAATACTGATACTCCTCTAAATCGACTCCCATGGACTCTCAAGTAGGCCTGTTCGAGTCACTACCCTGGGGTCTTATTCCTGTATAATATGGCTATTATCTTGAATCACTTGATCACTTGAAACCTAAATGTGGTATCTTTAATTTCATATTTATGAATATAGGCCTATAGGTGCGTTAAATTATGGTGATTAGACCTATATTTTGTAAATAATAACATTTCCTTGCTAAATATATATATTTCTCAAAACCCAGATAACCAATTAGATTGGGCCAGGGGGTGTTTCCACCACTTCTTCTAGGGCAGTCTTCTTATCAGTCGGTTCCTGCCAGTTCCGACTTCTTCTTCCTCTTCTTCACTACTACTACTATCCTCTCCTTCGTATTTTCTTCCTAAGAGTTCCCTCCACCTTTCTCTATCTGCCCACCATCTCTCATCTAGCACTTCCTTCCATTTTTCTCCTCGATTGACTACCCCACACCTTACTCCCTCCTGCCACCTCTCTTGGTCTTCCTACTCTTCTCTTAGCTCAACATAAATCCATTTCCTTAGCCTACATATTCATATTTAAAGAAAATTCAAGATACCACAGTTGTGTTCGGTGTGATCACTTGACGCAGTTTCCTAGCATACGTCTAACGTATAGGGGGGGAGTTTGCATGTGCGTCCTTTGTTTGCCCCAGGGCCCATAATTCGTAAAACACCATTAACTGAAATAGTATTGTATTTGTAGTACGTGTCTCGACGAGTTTTAATATAACGTTTGTTTCCGGCCCCAGCTGCAACAACTGCAACAGTTACAAGCGGCCCAACACATCCAACAACAACAACAGCAGCAACAACAACAACAACAACAACAGCAACAACAACAGCAGCAACAACAACAACGTCGTCCCCCCCAGCTGGTCTCTTCCTCCCCCTCCATGCCCCCCACCTCCACCCACCACTACGTCCTCGCCCCCTACAACATGGCGGCCGGGGGGGGCTCGTCCAACGGCCTCCTGTCTGGCGCCATCTCCGTCGGCTACCAGCCGGGCAACTCGACCACCAACCACAGCCCCGACTCGCCATTCTCCGTCCCCACCCGCTCCCCGCACGCCCCGCCCACCCCCAGCCCCTCCCCGCTGCCCCTTCGCTCGCCCGCCTCGGTCAACCACCCCCCGTCGCCGGCCCCGTCGCCCTACTCCATCCAGTCGCCGCAGAGCCAGTCGTACATCATATCCGGCTCGAACATCATCAAGAACGACTCGTTCCAGAACATGCTCAGCAGCGCGAACAATGCCAACAACCAGCAAAACACGGGAACGTACATCCTAGCTGGGAACAACGCCGGCGGATTGATAAAGGACGCGTTCGGTAACACGATATCCGGGCAGGGTTCGAGCGTGGGCACGATACAGGGTTCGATAGTATCCGGGAATCCCGCCAACCTTCAGTCGACGGGCGGTGCCGGTTACATACTAACCAACACGTCTGCCGGTCACTTACAGAATCAAGTCTCTAATTCTTTTATATTACCGGGTACTTCGAGCAACGCTCAAAATGTTTCCGCCAATTTCGGCAATTCCCCGCAGATCGTCATGCTGCCGACCCGTGGCAATCCCAGCGTCATGACCCACCCCTCCCCCTCCGAGTCGCCCTACCTCCAGTGCCCCCCCAGCCCTCAGAACAACATCATCCTCCAGAACAGTTCCCACAATCACGTGTCACCGGCCAACTACACCCTGTCGCACAACAACCTCCAGTCGATCATGCAGACGCAGCAGTCGGCCAATCAGAACCTTCAGAACAGCATCCTGGCCAACCTCGGGCACACGGTACTGACGCAGCATCTGGCGGCGCAGCACTTTCCCGCGCCGGGCTTCTCCGCCGGGTCGAACCCAAACATCCGGTCGCCGCTGACCCCGGCGGCATCACCGTCGCCCCAGCAGAGGGCAGCACCGAGTCCCGTCATCAGGCCGACCACGCCGCAACCGGCGCAGGCAGGCGTTCTGCATCAGGTAAATGTTGGCGAAATGTTTTGAGCGGGAAATTCTCTCGCTCTGTGAAAAATCTGAATACATTTTATTGAGTGACTGTTCACGTCTAGTAGGCCTAAAGCAAAATTGTTGATTGATCGCTGATAATTATGTACACAGCAATTCACTAGGTCATGAGTTGTTTCATAGAAGATACAGCATGTGTTTCGAGACAGTTGAGCAAGAAACGATTAATAGCAGAAATGATATTGGAAATTAGATCGTGTTTACCAATTAGTATTGTACCAATCAGCCGATCAAGCTAGGCTATGTGAGAGAATGCATTTTTGGAAATATAGTAATAAATAGGCCTAGCTATCAGTTGAATAAGTTATGTTTGTTATCCAACGGTCCAATAGTAATTCAACCGTTGAATGCTGTCGGATGTAGATAGGATTGGTCGGTAGATATTGTGGCGACTAGTGTCGCCATCACTTTGTGATCATATGTTGAAATTATTTTCATAAGATGTGAGGATACAGCGGAACCTCTATCGTTTTTCAAGGAACCACGAATAATGAACCATCCATGCAGGAAAACGATTCATCCAAAAAATTCAACACTGTTTATATAGAAGTCGGGTGGGACACAATAAATGGTAGAAGCAGGAAAACAATGGATCCAAGAACGATGAATAGCAGTTTCACTGTAGATGTTGTGGGGTATTATGTCGTCATCACTTAGCATAGTTTGGGATTATTTTAGGGGTGTGCGAGTTTGAGAATTTAGGTTTGAGTCGAGTTCCAGTTTGAGAAAATCGCGATTTTCAAGTTTGAGTTCGAGTTCAGAAAAAAAATCAATTAGTAGGCCTTATTAAATATTGAGTTTTTAATTGGTTTAGAGTGAAGGACAAATGACTATAGAGCGATCATTTTCAACCTGCCGTACGTTTACACTGCCCAATTACAATAATAAAAAACGTCTTTTTGACCGATTTTAGGTCTAGATTCGCACATCAGGAGCGACTTCTGGACCCAAAAATTCGGGAAAAATCACGTTTTATATTCCAAACAATACAGGTTCAGCAAAACTAGAAGGAAAAAATTGAACTACAAATTTTTTAGTACAGCTAAATGTGAACTCAAAACGGAACTCAAAAATTCGAGTGCTCGCACTCCCCTAATTATTTTTATAAGATGGGTCTGATGTGAGGATATTAGATCTCACGTGTAGTACATATACATGCTGTCTAGTAGTTAATCTGACAGTTACACCGTCTCGTGGTAAGTTACCATATTCAGGATGTTTCTAACAGCTGATTTTGCTTGACGTTCCAGGGAGGAGTCGCGCAGCAGTACCAGACGGTCGTGCAGCAGCCAGGAGTCCTGCAGGGCAACCATCAGCTGGTCCAGATCATCCACCACCAGCCCACCTCCGTGTCAACCACCGGATTCATCACCACAGGTAACACCAGCGATCCGAGGAATTTTACAATAATAATTTCATTTTCTTATTCGTTTATATTGGGTGGGCAATATAACCACGTCGTTGACGCGCCGTTAAACCCCAATATTCATTATATTGGGTGTGATGGTGCCCTGTAATGATAACCGAGATATGTAGACGTCGTCACCGACACACGCAGCGTAGTGATTCACGCGCTTGCTTCATGTGATCCAGGAGGCGAGGGGAATTTCAAACCCGGTTCAATCCCCGCCGCCATCCATCTTTACAGTTTTTTTTTTTGTAGTTTTCCTGTGTAGTCTAGGGTAATGCTGAGATGGTGCGAACAATATAGGCCATGACCGCTACCTCAAGAAACCTTCCCCAAATCATTATCCAAGAAACCTTTTATCTCACTATCCCATCATCTCATGAATCATCCATCCGATGCCATTAGATCTGCGCTATTATTACAGTGCGTCGTTAGACCCAATATGAAAAAAATATGCATCATAAGATTCCTGATAATGATTGTACAAAATTCCAACAATTTCCAGCTGGTCTCAGAATGTTATGAAACGATGGTCGTGTGTTTTAGGTGGTGTAGGCAACCAGGTTCACATGGTGCCGGCGCAGAAGCCCAAGCAGCCGCCACAGATCCTGCCCAAGCCGCCCGGCGGCGCTAACACCATCAGCGCCGGCGCAACGCACGTCAAGATGGCGCCCAACAATCGGGCAAACGCGCAGCAGCAAGGTGAGTCGATAGCGCCGTCGTGCGCCACTTTGGCTCGATGAACGGAAAAGATTGTCGATTAGCGATGTGCAAATTAATTACGATAATAGATATATCATAACGGACATCGCAACCCTGAAACTAGATTTGAATGATTAATTATGGTATTTATTTATCTAATTTTAGAGAAAACTAGAAATCATCGTCTCAGTTTCAGAAATTATCATTAAATTTCTTGTCCGCCAGAGACTATGAGTCATGACGTAGGCATTACCGATTCTGTATAGAAACAAACAGAATCGATTAATGTCTGCGTCAAGACCCGGAAAAGGGGAAAAGTCCTAAAGGGCAAATTAATTAATTTTAATTTATGACTTTGACATGATAATTTATAGTTTTCTCTAAAATTAGAGCCCTGCCATATCTGTGGTCCATGCTAGCAAGTTTGGACGTTTAAATATTATATCTAATAGATTACAACATACTCTTTTTTTAATCGTATAACAATTTGAAAAGCAGTCGATTATCATTCTGGTGCATGAAAATTAGGCCAATATACTAACTAACCTAAAATGTCTTCAAATTTTTTACTAAAATGTACTAAAATCCAAAAAGAAATGCAATTCATCATTGGTATTCCTGCTGACAGAAATGTTTTACATTTTTTCAGGTCAACATTCAACAGGCGGTCAGCAGACGGTGATGATCAACCAATCAGGACAGGCTATGATTCCCACCAATCAGGGCGGCACCCTCGTACTTAACCAGGTAGGCCTAACTTGACCACGTTTCCAGACTAGATACTGAAAACAAAGAAACATCTATCCTTGTTTAAGGGTCCAGGACACGGTCTAGAATAGTAGAGGTCTTGTATCGAAGCTATTTCGATTGGTACCAATACTGCTGCTAGTTCCACCAAAATCTGTGCCGTTCGCTAGGTGACAGGAGGCCGGTGGGCCACGCTCTGCACATCAAATGTACGTCATTGTTTGCGGCAAGACGTTAGCTGTCAAACGTCAACTGGACCATGTGACGGGCTATCGTCGCGGCGTTCCGCATGGATTTTGGTGGAACTAGCAGCACTGTTGGTACCAGCCTTCCAGCGCATGACCCGATACAAGATCTCTATATTGTAGACCATGGGCCAGGAGAAATCACCATCCATGCAGGAAAACAATCCACGATAAGAAAAATTAACGTTGGTTGTATGGACTTATGGTGGAAAATGATATTCCTTAATGAAAGCGAGTAGATGTGATCACCCCTCGCTACCTTAATCAACTAAGGCACCGCTTTAGAAACGGGAGTCACTGTTGTACGTGACCATGTGGGTTAAATTCCCACATAAGGAATGGGTTTTAGTGAACGTCCTTTCACTTATCATCACCTGCTTACGCGTATCCCCGAACAACCCAGCTGTTTATGAGGTCGTTACCCAAACAATCATCCCAACCAATCAGGAGAAGCGAATTCTGATGTTGTTGTTGTTGTCCAGATGATACCCGGACTGACGCAAGGTGGCAACGTTCTGGTCCAGCAGAACACGGCGGGAGGGGGGGTGCAGTTCATCCTGCGGCCCCCCACCCCCGGTCAGCAGCAGCAGCAGGGGGGCAGCATGGGCCAGGCGCAGCAGCCGCCCAAGAACAACAACAACAACCAGCCGATGCTCATCACGGGCGGATCGCAGCCGGTAAGTCCTAATACAGATGTGAAAAAAATTATATTTTAATATATTCTATCGTTTAGGAGCCTATATAGGCCTACATACACAAAATTCTATTTTATTATTTAGGGGCCTAGGCCTATATAATTTTATTTTATGAATGAATTTTCCTGATGAAATGTTCTTATTTTGAGGTAAAGGTTAATGGAAGAGCGGTCGCAAGACCTAGCCGCAGTTTTTTTTTTGTGAACTATGCATGACACATAAAAACTTGACGTGTATAAGAAAATGACCTGAGGCTTGATACATTAATGGAGTAAAAGGGGAAGATAGAACAGCATCTTATCGTGGTCATTAGAGATACTCATACTGGGTAGTGGATATCCCGTTGATGGAGATGATTATACAAACAAACAAGATTTTGACGTTTCGGCTGTTCCCTTGGTCACAGTAGAGTAGATAGTCGCACACTACCAACTCTACAGAGACCAAGGCAATAGCCGAAAGGTCAAAATCTCGTGTTTTTGTGTATACCGGTAATAATCTCTGTGTTCTATCAACGAGCTCTCTACCATGAGTAGGCCTATCTACTTATAAACCTCGGTAAGCTGCTGTTCTATCTTTCCCGTTCATCCAATTCATGTAGATGAAGACCTGTCTAATCTAAATACAGTGGAAACATCAAATACGTCACTAATAATACATATTTGGAAATTGTTTACCAAAATACATTTAAAATACTATATTTAAAATGCAAGAATAATTATTTTCAAAAGAAATGTTACATATATATTTTATAAAACATGTTCTGATTTGATGGATGTTTCAGATGCTGAGGTTCATAACGTCGCAGGGCCCGATGCAGTTGCAACAGATCCAGACGCCCAACGGACCGACGTACATAGCGGTGCCGTCGGGCCAGACGCTGTCGTTCCAGCAGATGCCCAACCTCACGACGCAGGTAAGTCACATTCTCTCTCTCTCTGTACGACAAGTTGGCTCGGCTCAAAATAACCCCTCTGTTGATTCGCCGCTAAACCCTAATGTTAATTCATTCACACCTAGTTGGCTATGTGAGGCAGTGACGAGACTTGATTGGCTCAAAATCTGAGTGTGTCTAGAGCTATCGAGTACAGCTTGAAGCAGAATCAAAAGTCTCTATGCTACCTGGTCAAACCAGTTGACCACGTTATATTGCATAGGATTTAACAGGTATCTAACGACAGAAACAGACTTTTACTTATGCTTCAAGCCATACATTCTGTGAACTAGGAAAATACAACATATGCATTATTGGATGAGCGATATAGGCATATTTATATGAAATGTGATGGAGAGCAATATATGCACCTTGAGTTCAAAACAATCATGTCACTGCTCATTTTGATCGTTGTATAATTTAATTGGTTACCTTGTTGCGTAAATTCGTAGTGGGTTCTCTCTTTCTTTCTTCTCTCTTCACAACAAGTTGGCTGTTTGATAAAGGCAGTGACGAGACTTGATAAGCTATGTGTCTGTAGCTATCGAGTACATTCTGTATACTAGATGAGATAGGATATTAGGATTGAGATGATTAGTCGAATGGCTAGCACACTGAACCGTCATGCTGCGTTTTCTAGAAATTGATAATGATTGAATTGAATAGTTCCTTCGTTACGTTACGAACCGTTGCCGTAACAGGTGCCTGCGCTTGTTGTCCACAGAGCCCCCCGCAGAACAACCATCGCGTGACGCAGAACCAGCCGATACAGATCAACTCGGTCAAACAGACAACGAATCAGCAACCGGAACCAGTGTTCCAGCAACGGCAGCTCAACGAAACGAATATCAACGATGCGGGTAAGACAAACTTTCAGTTGTTTTATACATTTTCTATTATGAGAACACCCCAACTACCTAGCTGATGGTGAGGTTATTGAATGAAATGTTTGGGTTTGTTGAATACACACTTCATATGATGGATGTAAACAATCTGTCAAGACAGTCGGATATAAAACTTGGTCGTGGTGAATTTCACAAAAATTTGATCAATACGCTATACTCCCCTTGTTGTCAGTAGAGTTCTAGATACTGAACCATCCCTATAACAATAGCTGCATAGAGCTACAGTCATTCTGTATAATATGAAAATAGTTATACTGTAATATAGAAAGGTACAGGTTCAAATATTTAAACTTCACATATCCAGATGTAATGTTATTGATGATACATGGACAATGCGTATGATATTAACGTCCTCTGATTCTGATATCTCACTGCATATACATGGTTTTGATATAACTTTTGGTATAACTTACTCACCGACTTGGCACACAGAAGACAATCTTCTTTTGTGGATTCAAGTAGGGCCTATAACCCCAAATAACCTAGCTGTTGTTGAAGTCGTTGAACAGTCAATAATCATCGATCGTCACAGCGTCATTTCCCGTGGGCCCGAACCCGATTGGTTTCTTCTCTTACGCGTGTATTTGTCGGTTAAAGGTCACGGCCCGGCTGATTCAGGCTTTGCGTCGGGTGCGATGGCCTTGAACAGCGGCGAGGTGGACGCCAGCCAGCTGTTGCCGCCCAAGAAGAAGCCCAAGAAGAGAAAGAAGAAGAAGAAGGACGAGGAGACCAAGATGGATCTGGGGAACATCATGAAACTGTCCGGTAAGACTCGTAACTGTGAGCGGGCATGATTTACCCATCAAGTATATACAATAAGTATGAGTATATGATTAAGATAATAGTAAATTAATTGAATTGGTTAAGGGGATGTTGATCAGAGAAACTTCAGCTCGGTGTGATCACTAGAGATTCCGCTAACTGTCAATTATCAATGTTCGATCAATAGCCTAGTTAATATGCATCACCCAGTAATCGATTGAAATGAAACGATTGTAGATTATTATTCATTCAATTGTTCATCGATGTTATGAAACTCTGCCGAAATGTCGCCTGCCAATGCCAAGAGGAATTATTGGCAGATGCCATAAATGTACCGTATACTACCATAATGTAATTTTTACAATTTTTGTTTGCAGATATATATAAAATTATATAGGCCTATATAATTGTATATGATATTCTTGTTATTATATTGCCGTTATTTCTTCCAATAATCGATTACCACTCCGTTATTTTTTATTCATAAAATAACTGATCATTTCAATGATTCAATCGATTATCGAGAAGAAATCAATATGTGTTTTCGACACTTTATTTATTTATATTTTATACTTTATCTCTAGGTATCGGCGACGACGACGACATGGCCATGTACGAGGCGGACGAGCCGACCAATCACGCGCTAGCCTCTCATCCGACCGGCCAATCGCAGGACACGGTCAATCAGTCGCAGTCGCAGCTATTGGCGCAGCTACAGTCTCCTCCCCAGATACCTGCTCCAGTAAGATCTTGTTGTTATTGTTATTGTAATCTCATACATTTATTTATGTACAGTCAAACCTATACATATAGTTGGTCAAGAGATATGAAAAATGAACTATTCATGCAGAAAAACGATCTATCTAGGAAAATTTAACGTTGTTAAATGTGGAGTGGGATATAATGAACGATAGAAGTTTATATTAGTGGATTCACAGCATACCCTCAAATAACCTAGCTGGTGGTGGGGTTGTTGAGCATAATTTTAAAAGGAGAGATTCACAGTATGATAAAATTAATGTAGATAACGTTTCAGCCGAGTGATGAAGCGATGTAATAGACCCTTTTCGTAATTCAATGCGCAGGCGCTTACCGCCTTTTAGCGGCCGAGATCGCTGGTATTGCATTCCGGGTATTTTGGTACTGACTAGAAAAGTTGGTCTGCTTATCCAGTTTAAAGGCAAAGCACCAAGATGTAAAACTAGGATTATCTTTCATCTTAATCACTCTGACAGTGTGTAAATCTCTTTGAATATAGTCTACATATTAGTGTAGCAACTACTATCATATTATAGTCTAATACGTTCACTGTAACGCACAATAATATAAATCGTTCGTGCTAAACAGCATTGGCGTCATAGGACTTTCAAACACATATACCAACATCCCGCTTTACTTCAAACCATGCCGCTAGCTAACTCTTTCACTTCTAAACGTGTCTATTCTGTGTCTCTCAGCAGTCGGGCCCGTCGTTCCGCCTGGCCATGGAGGACGGGCGCGTGGTGCTCCACCAGTCGCACGACGGCAGCCCGGCGGCCCAGCACAACCTGGCGACGGCTCACAGCCAGCTGTCGGCCCTGCTCGCCGCCAATAGTGCCAACCCCGCCAACAATCATCTAGTCTTGTCTCAACTGCTGCAGGTAGGTCCTTGTTTCAAGTTGTGGGTAACTCTCTAATATTGCTGATTTTTCATTTAGATTAGATCGATATTACATAATAATTCAGTATTTGTCAGGATGAACAGACATTTTTTCTGCAATACATTTCTACAATAGAATATTGTTCTGCAAATAATAGTCATCAATTGGAAAAATGTTCACTCACAGACGTGGCCATGCTATGGAAGGCTAAATCAGTCCTAGCTGCTGAAGTGTCAAAAACCCTATAATGTAATATTATTTTGTTCATAAAACGTATACATTGTCGAACGATGTTACTCTTCGATTTTCCTATTTTATTTACTGTCTGGCACCGGTATATCATCGACTGTGTATTAAATCAATAGGATTATAAAAGCATAACAAACTTGAGAGAAATACCAAGTCATTATTCTCACATCAGTAACTTGTCAAAAATACATTTCTCTGTGAAGAAATTGTATCTATATTGTATCTGTATATTGTGAAGATATTGTATTGAAGATATAATATCCAACGTTTGTTTCGATTGCCCAACAGAACTTGCCGACGTCTTCTCCCCACGTGATCGCCGCCCCCAACAACACGACCAACTCGAAACCCAACAACCAGTCGTACCACCTCGACAAGTTCAACCACCTCCTCAAGTCCGACCCGATCCAAACCGCATTCCAGCCGACCGCGGCCAACGCAAACGCGGCCAACAAACGCAACGGCTCGACCGGCAAAACAATCTGTGATAAAACCGTTCCTCGGGAACACTTCCTCGCTGAGAAGGGCTCGGTCAAGTCGCCGCCGTACAAGCCGGCCAACGCGACCAGCCCCGAGCGGATGACGGAGATGCAGCGGACGAAGGCGCGCGCGATTGCGCAGCAACAGTCGCGCGGTAAGGACGTGGCAGGCATCAACGACGCGACCAAACAGAACTGCCAGCTGGTCTACCAGCAGAACAACGTCGCGGCGCCGCGGAAGTTCCTGCCGACACCGACGGAAGTGCAGACATCGAACGTTATGACCAAGTCAAACCCGACCATGGTTAACCTGAACGCGTCGCAGTTCAACGCTTCTCAGCCATCGTTCCAAGGCCTTACGTCGAGCGCTTCCTCGCTACCCATCATGGCGACACACAACTCGACGCCGAATTACAGCGGCGAACAGCTGGTGATCACCAATCAGGGCTCGATCATCGCGTCGCCCCAGCTCATACAGAGTCTCCAGCAGAACCAGACGGGGCTGATAAACATGACGCAGATGCAGCTGTCGCAGATACAGAAGGCTCTCGGCAACGGACCGTTTGCGTTCAACACGCCCCAGGGGACGATCGTCATCGGCGCCAATCCCGAGAATTTCAACCAAGCCAATCAGAAGCAGGGTACGATCCTGATCGGGCCGAACGACATGGTGAATCATCACAAACAGAACATGGTGCTGATAGGTCCCAACGCTCAGGACGGCGGTTTCAACGCGGCCAATCACAAGCAAGGGATGGTGTTCATGAACGCTGATGGTTTTGCCGGTCAGAAGCAAGAGATGCACGTGTTGATCGGCGACAAGAATCCGCCGGGACTGATAATCGGTCACAACGTCGACAAGAACCAGTTGAAGAACCAGTCGGTGTTGTTGCAACAGCTGAATCATCGGCGCAGCTCGACCGATTCAAACGCGTCGTCCATATCGATCGGTTCGCCGCCGCCGATCCTGATCAACCAGTCGAACCAGGGGAAGAAGGCGATGGCCGGACACTCGATCGAGACGCAGACGGTATCCGTCAACCAGACGGGATTCCAGCAGACGTTTCTCGAGAGTATCGCTCAGAACCACCCGGATCTCAACCTGAACAATCTCAACAAGACGATCGTCAAACCGATGGAGAACGTCGTCAAGTCGAGGAAACGGCCGAAGAAGGCGGAGAAACCGATCGCGTCGAAGATATTGCCGTCCACTAGTAACCCGAACCTGATCGCCGCCAACATGAAACACATCGTCGCGGCGACCGGTTTCGTCAACCAGGCGAACAAAACCGTGATGAACGATGGTAAAAACATGTTGATACAGTCGTGCGAGAAGACGGTGCTGCGGGAACGTGCCGGGTCGTGCGAGAGGATCCTGTCGCCGGCGCACACGATCGAGATACCGTCGTGCACGAACGCGCCGACGTCGATCTACCTCGGCTCGCCGCAGTTCACGACGCAGAATGTCGCGCGGGCTGCGCCGGCCGTCGTGTCGGTAGCGCAGTACGTCCAGCAGATGCCGCCGCTGGCCGCGTTCTCGTCGGCGGGCGGGCCGTGCGTCACGCTGAGCAACTGCATGCCGACGGTCACGCTGGCCGGTAACTTCACGACCATGCCTTCGACGGCAGGTATGTACACGTGTTACAAATGGGACAATAAACCGTCGTTAGTTCTAACTGTTCTAACTTAGTTCTAACTGTAGTTATAATACAGATTTTTTTGTAATCCAAACAGTATTTTTGGCCCACATTTTTCAACAGGTAGAGTAAACTGCCTTTAGTTCTAATTGATCATTCGAATTTTGATGTGATGCAATAAGTATGTTTGGCCCCAAGTTTTCAACTAGTAGAATAAACTGTTGTTAGTTCTAACTAATTATTTGAATTTTGATGTTGTTCAAATAGTATTTTTGTTGGATGCATAAATGCTTCAATGTTTAACGATGATATTTGTATTTGTCGAATCGGTAGACAACCTCTCTCTTTTGCGATCATAAGTACGCCTATAATAATGTGCTACACGTTTATTCCAAGGTCACTTCACGACCCCGAACGCAGTGTCGGAGCCGCCCGGACCGACAGTTCCCAGCAGCCCCGGCGCCGTTCACAACAACGCTGGCATCCAGCAGCACATGAACCAACTGAACATGGGCGGGGGGGGCCTGCCCCACCTGGTGCCGTGCCCCGCCCCTGCCCAGCCCGTATACCAGAAGGTGCAGACGATACAGCTGACTCCGCAGAATCAGAAGGTAGGCGACAGTTTACGTTGTTTTATTTTTTATTTTTTTTTCATTCAAGTCGGACGTGGCAGGTACCTACTGATAACGACTGCCTTAGAAGAAGTGGTGGAAACGCCCCCTGGCCCAATCTAATTGGTTATGTGGGTTTTGAGAAATGTATATATCTTTTAAATTTTCATTTCTAGTAAATATGGTCACAGACAGCGTAGTCCTGGTGACAAAGTGGGGACGCTAAAGAGCGTATACTGGAATAAAGCTACTCGGTCTTGTGACATGGACTTCGGTGTACTTTTCAATGGAATGTGGTTATGGTTCAGGCAAGGTTGGACACCCAAACCCATGTCACACAACCGAGTTAACTTGATTCCGGTATTGCCATTCAGGCGCCCTGTCAAGGTTAATTTTTTTGCCAACGTAATTAAAATTAAAATGGGGTGGTAAGATTGCCCCTGTGGTGCACTGACCAAACAATCCTACTCTCATTCGTAGCCTCAATTGGGGACAATGAATGAATTGTGTATCAAGTTTCGATGTTTTGAAAAAAAAATATATATATATATATATATATATATATATCGTCCAAAGGACTAGTACGCCAACATTTTAACCAATATTTGTACAGTACAGTGAAACCTTCACCCATCGATTTTCAAGAGACCAGGAAAATTAAACGATCCATCCAGGAAAATTCAACATTGGTTATACTTATACAGTAGAAGGGTGGAACAAGTATATGATAAAAGAGATAAACGATAGATGCAGAAACGATGCATAGACGTAACACTGTACTTCTAGTACCATTAACCCTTTCACTGTTTTGCACGGCACTGTTACGCCAAATTGTGTTGCCCCTACTGTGTTATCTGCCGCAAGTAGTGCAATAATTAGGACTCTATTGCAAATTGATAACTTCAAATACCGGTAGTTAGTTGGACAGGTAACCTACGTCCTGCCTTGCCATTTTGGATAGACGGACCAGCAACAACTTTAATGATGGGCCTAGACCTATCATTAGAGACATGTAAATATAGCTTCAATTTTTTCTGTTTATAGCATTTTGAATTTGAAAATTAGCACTTTGGTGCATCTATCATTTTGAAACATTGTGTTTTGTAGCGAACAACAGTATCGTACTGATAAAACCATTATATAACGTACAATTGCATATAAGATAAACACATCATTGATATTATCAGATAAAAAGCGTCCACCACCGGGCTATATCTACGCCTCATCTGCCGCCTGCATTTTCAGCTGCTTTTTGGTTTACAAAATTCCCAACTAACTTCACTCTTTTACATCTCAATTGATATTATTTTGTAGAAATAGCTTCTATAATGCCTTTATTGTGAATATAGCGTTTAAATCGCAACAACGTTGAAAAATAGCGGAATCAGACATTTATAGCGCTTTGTCGCCTTTTCAAAAATACGATCAAACAACATAAAAGATATTGAAACATGAAGATATAATAGAAAAACATTTATTGAAGCACCTTTAGATTTCATTGCTTTTATAGCAATTGCTATTTTTACATGTCTCTACCTATCATTCTGATTAGGATAATCTCCAACTCAATTTAAACGTAGAAATCGAACAAATCTAGGATTTATGCATTATTAAATGAGATACAATTTTTCTAAAAATGTTGATTATTGGCCAACAGTAAAAGGGTTAAGCACCCTTATTAATGAATGAATGGCAACATGTCTGACCTTGTCTTTGTGTCTTTAGCATCTGAAGGCCGTCCAGCTGCAGATCCAGTCGCTGACGGCCAAGCCGCAACGCCTGCCCGCCGACCACTGCGCCCTCCAGCGGCTGTTCGAGGAGCAGCAGCGGATACTGTCGACGGGCAAGGTCGTACCCACCATACCGGGCCAGCACGCGCAGGGCCTGCAGCTGGTGAGTACACCCCCCCTCCCCCTGGCCTCGCTTCGTAGACCTGGTTAGCTACAAGATACGATTAATGTATGCTAAAACAGCTATGTATTATGGCGACACAATATATATTCAAAAATAATATAATTGGATGAGCGAAGCGAAGACTTCCATTGGGTCGGGGATGTATCTTTCTTTCTTTTTCCTTTTTTTTTTTTTTGTATATTTGGCACAGTTTGCAATGTTTGATTGATCAATTTGAATTTTTTTATGGACGCAGATACTTAACCAACTTGGAACTGTATAGTTTTGGGAAGATATCGGTTTCACCACTTACGAAAAAATATGAAGTTTTGGAAGTTTTTGGACAAAAATGCGACAAAATGCTTTCCACAGGCCGGATGGTTAGTTCAATCAGTCTGATTTTTTCTGTAAATACGCTGACTCATAAAAGTCGGTTATATCAAGTTTTTTGCCCTGATCGATTCAACCACTTCTGAGAAAAAAATATATATAGGGTGGGTGTACCAGTTGTGGCCACTTTAAGCACCTGACTTGAAGCTAAATCTCATAACTATGCCGCAAAAATAATTTAAGGCGTGTAGAAAATTACTGCATGTAGAGAATACATCAATATACAACAAATAATATATGTTTTTCATTTCATTGATATTATTCAATAGATATTAATTGCTGAAGTCAAAATTTCAATTTGTACCAGTTTTGGCCATACATGTACCAGTTGTAGCCACTTATTGTCCCAGTTCTGGCCACCTGTTTCTCAAAAAGATTTTGTTACGCATTTAGTGAAATAATCAATCTTGGATGACTCAAATGTCAATCAAATGATCTGTTTTTTCGTTAATTATTTAGATAATGCAAGCACGTTTCAAAAAGCAGAAGAAAAATTACAAAATATTGCACGGTATACGTCGAATGGATAAATAAATTTGAGTATGCATAATTTATCAACATCGTCTAATAGTATACATTTTCTGTATTAATTGCACTTAAAACATATAAATATAGCGTGAGATAACTTTGTTTTTCTCATAGAAAGGTATGGGTGCTGCTATTATGAACATTACTTGAGTTTCAAGAGATACCCTTACTCCTACAAAGATTCTAAATTTTGTTACTTTATTTTAGGCCTACATTGGAAGCTTGACATAAAATTATTGTTACTAAAAAATTCCTAATCAAAATATTTTTGATTAAGAACAAGGATAGACCAATGAGGGTTGCAAATAGTAAGAATACTTTATATTGGAATCCAAATTTGGCCTTCAATGTACGGAATACTGATACATCTAAAGGTTGAAGGATATGGGTCGAATTGGGGTGAAGTGCAACGATAATAATTTTATCATCTCTACAGAAAGTAGACAGATGAAGCGTTAAATGAGATCTATGGCCATCCAAGAACAAAATTATAGGACGTTCAATTCCTTCGGCTATTATCTAAGGAAGAAATACATTTGATATAAACTCGTAGAATGCTTCTCCAGTCATCCAGCCTGTGTCAGTTCTACCCAGACCCCATCCAGAAGGTGCAAGTTGTGCAATTGAGTGTGGTATTCTCTTATACTTATAAAGAGTTAACGGTGGGGCAATTATTCCTGCTGCGTTAACAGTAACAAGTGTTGTCACATTCTCTTTATCGCAATTGCTGGAAACGTCGTATACGGTTACGCGTTGAGGCACCAGTAGAAGATCACCTTTGGCTGTTAGGTTGAAGGCTGATTCATCGGTATTAAAAATCCTAGTAGGATCTTTTAAAATACTAGCATCATTGCCCAAAAGCTGAAGTACCTCAACAAACCAATTCCGAACCTTTTCTTCAGTTACATTGGGTCTGGCCTTATTGACGTATATATGCGGATTTTACCTTATTTGGCGAGTAGCAAAATGACTTCTTTCGAGGCCAGGCTTAGAATTTCGTGTATTCACTGGAGGCATTTTAATACAAAGACCTGCAATTTGAATAGGTCTGGTAGGGCCTATTACTTATTGGGTTAACGCGTAACACTTTACCAGAAGTATAACAGGCAAGATAGGCACAAGCTAAGATACCTAGAGCTAATGAGAAAATAATATAAGCCTGGGCTTAGGTCTAACACCAGATCATGCTTGCACTAGTTGGAAGCATGGTTTGAGGTTATAATGCCCTATGGCCACAACTACTCCTCATGTGTTCTAGTTGTGGCCATGTTCATGGCCACAACTAGAACATGTAGATATTTCTGTACCACATTTGGCCATAGAGCCTGTAGTTGAAATAAATGGAAATATTTGCTTCATATGGTTAAAAAATGATGTATTAATACATGTTTAATTATATAGATATGATGTTATATACCATTTACTCATCACTAATGAGAAAAATCGAAAAGAAAGTAGCCATGTGCTTAGGGAAAAACTTAACACAGGAGAAAAACAGGCTGCACTTTCACTCCTCAATTTCTTGTATCCAACTGCCAATTTCTGTGTGGACCAATCATATGTCTTCTAATAAAGGACAGTCTATATAATTTGATAAAACAACTCTCATTGGTGTAGACTTGAAGGTATGCGCAGGCCTGACCCGTTCAAACAAAAGTGCGGGCCCGGGCCCGGCACCAGCCTTGCGGGCCACGCCCGATACAAGTGCAGGTGAGCGGAGGAAGTAGGAAACCTCGAAATGGTTTTTAAAAGATGATACCTGAGAAAATAGTAGAAGAGCAGTATTATCCTATGCTAACAGCATGGTATTCAGCCACCTTGAACTCTCGGTTTGAATTAAGACTGGGTTTACTTTGTACAGGAATGCACCCCCAGGACTTTTTGGATGAATATGTGAATCGCTCCGG
This sequence comes from Brachyptera putata, assembly GCA_907164805.1. Classification (NCBI taxonomy): domain Eukaryota; kingdom Metazoa; phylum Arthropoda; class Insecta; order Plecoptera; family Taeniopterygidae; genus Brachyptera; species Brachyptera putata. The sequence goes on from OU015474.1 coordinate 6,928,558, forward strand.
TGGGGCATGATCATGAATATTTGCACTTGAATTTTGTCTTTTCGGTACGTTTTGAATTTCAAATACATGACTTCGGTATGTTTTGTAAATCGTTTCTGACGTGAGTTTATTTCCAAAATACCTGTCACGTATTCAGGCATTTGAGGTTCATGGTTGTCACTTATCAATTAGCCTAGTTATCAAAATGTATGTTCTACACCACTAATTTATTTATGTCGACTTATTGACAAATTGAGGCCACGTCGCCAATACAAGTGCAGGTGACCAAGCTCTACGGGCGGACGGAACGATAGGAAACTTTCATCCCTGTATGATTTAAAATGGTTTTTGAAGACGATACCTGAAAAAAAACGGCAGAAAAGCGGTATTATCGTGTACTAACAGCTGGTACATAGCCACCTTGAACTCTGGGTTTCAGTTAAGACTGGGTTTATCTTGAACATGATTGCACCCTCAGGAGTTTTAGGGATGAATATGGGAATCGTTCCGGCGTGAGCAAGATTAAAAATACAGTGGAACCTCTTTAGTACATTTTTCAGGGGACCAGACAAAAACACTTACTAAAGTGAAAAACTTACTATAGAAAAAATGTAACATGTGGAAGCATATGGCTGGAATACAGAAGTAAAACTTACAAAGGTGAAAAATGTACTTCTTTTCCTGGAACAAATATAATACTGTGTTAGTATACAGTGAAACCTTTATCTGGTGCCTTTTCATAATAAACCATCCAACCAGGAAATTTAACATTGATTATAATTATTTATGTGCTGTTGGACAAAATGAATTATGGATCCGTGAACAATCCATTGAGGTTTCAGTGGCCGTTTCACTATATTTGAATGAATTATTAATTGATACATTTATGCAGGATATTAATACACTTGTCTGTTACCTTGTAATATTTTGAATTTAAAATATATCTTATGATCTATTCTGCCCGCATCAGTTCGCACCGACGTTAACACTTTATTGTCGCATTACAGGTCGGCACGCAGACGTCCGTCGGCGAGACCCCCTCCCCCCGCCCGATCCTTCCCCACAAGCCCTCCCCCAACTCCGTCCCCGCCGCCCCCAAGCCGCCCAGTCAGCACCTCCTCTTCTCCCCTCCGAACAACGTCGTCAAGCCCCTGCCACCTGCCGTCAAGCCGCCGCCCGTCAAGAAGCCACAAGCCGTCGTGGCGCCGGTGTCGCCGCCCGGTAGCAGGGGGGTGAAGCGGCCCGCCACTAGTCCCATACGGCCGACGATAAGCCGATCCGACTTGTGAGTATACGTGGATTATTTACGAAGAACTAATTACGAATGTGCATGCATTTGAAATGAAGTTTTAATCTACGTAAAACGATGATGTTTTCAATTGTTTCAATGATATTGCTGTCGAAAAGGTTTTAAAAATCAACGATGGGTCTAAAGTAGCATTGAAAATAATGATAATAGTAATAACATAATTAATTCTTGATTAATCACATAATATAAGTAGGCCTAACATCAGTGTAAAAATATATGCATAATATAAAATGAAACGTAATACATAGGCCTACATGTAATAATATAAAATAATAGGCATATACAAAAAGAACGATATAGAAACCAACAATACACGTGGTGTGTAGTGTAAGTCAACCACTGTGCCTATCTCTATGCTATATAGGCCTATATTCAGTATGTGAAATATTTAAATCCGATTAAAACACTTGCTTTTGAAACGTTCCATCTTCATTAATAACAACGGTCACAGCTAATAGCGTAAAGCAAAACTCACCCTCAATAAAATAACACGCCGCTAATCGACTGTCTCCGCAGGATCGAGCAACAGCTGAAGACGGACCAATCGGAAGCGAGCTCGGCGGACGTGTCGTCGCCCTTCTCGTCCAAGGGCGACGCGTGCAAGCGGCTGATCCGGTACCACGTGTTCAACGAGCAGGTGCTCAGCCAGCAGGACCTGGAGAAGGCGGACGAGATATTCGAGGCGACCGCCAAGCATCTGCTCGACAAGTTCCGACAGATGGTCAACAAGTATCGCTACCTGTTGATCATGGAGAGCATGGTGAGTGACGGTCGATCAATTCTACCTCTTTGTTCACCATAAAACACATGTTATTAAAGGACATCACAACCCAGAAAGTAGATTTTAACGAATAATGACGATATTTATTTCCTCAATTTCAGAGAAAACTTGAAGTCGTCATTGCAATTTCAGAAATTATGATTGATTTATTTGTCCTTTAGGACCAGGGCATTCTTCCGAGTCGCGACGTAGACATTACTCAATTTTGTTCATGTTTCTATATAGATTCGGTACTGCCTACGCCATGACTTGAGGATAACAAAATTAATTATAGGTGTTACACATGAGGGGGCTAGAAGAGACTGGTGATAATATAGTGGGGGTAAAAGTAGGGGTGACGTGTTGTGTTGTCTACGGTTTGTCTGAACGCGTTTGACGCGTGTTTTGTTGCAGCGCGAGGTGGACACGTCGGAGCTGATGATGATCGACCGCATGTTCGTGGCCGAGGAGCAGCACAGCCTCCTCGAGCGGACCAAACAAGCGGAACGGAAAGCTAAAGGTAAGCTGCGGCTTGTGGAAGCTGTAAATAAGGAATTATTTCGTAGCGTATCAAATGATTTCAACTATTTTATCTAGTGAATTGTTTATCTTTACGTAATTGTTTGGACATGTATTGTGGGTGATATTTATTTAATGATATTTTTATCATTATCTTTGTCAATTTATTTAAGATCATTCAAATAATTTGATATTTCTTAGTCGTAACAATTGATTATCATGAAAAATTAGGTTGATCGATGTCGCTTTTGGACATCGAACTACAACTCTATACAAAAAATACTGAAACTTGGAGAGCTTAGATCCTAAAGTTCATGGTGCCTTTCACGTCCGGAAAGTGGTGTGTTATAGTAATAAGCATACAATTAATGTAATAGGGGAGTAGAAAAAATGATATAAATAAGTGGAGTAAAAGCAAGACTCCCAGAATCGGCAGAAACTGAGATATGAGATGTCTACCCTAGAATCATGGTAGACATACTTCCTGAACCAATCGATTCGGGTACCGGTACCTGGAAATGAGATATAATAATATTAATAATAATAATAATAATTGTATTTTAATATTTCAATAAATGGTACGGTTGCGGTCACATAAAGTGGTTGATCAAGCTACATTAAAATGCATCCTGAAGAAATAATACTGATATTATATGTACTGAAACTAGAAGACAATGTGCTTGTACACTCCACGCATAACCTGTGAAAAAATTAGCGGATAAATACGCATAGATTTGATTGAAATTGAAATTACAATTTCGTATTCAACCATTTCAATTGTATAAGTTTCTTATTTCTAGTTCGGCAAATGTAGGGGACACGTTTTCTAAATGCTACTTGATATTCAATTTCTTACAACTCTCAAACAATTATAAATTGAAAAGTTATTCGTCATTTTGCGGACAGAAGAAGTTGCAGTTACGGATCTTACATGTTGTAGCATTATGTCAGGTACATGAGCTATATTTAAAGAAGAAGATTGTATACCAGGAATACATATTTAAAAAGAACGAGTTATTGAACGATTACGCTGACGAACATAAAACAAATATAAAAACAAGTAACATTATTGGAAAGTAGGACTTGATTTAAAGAATATACTTTTGTGATGGACGATATGAGAGATGGATGATAGATGATGATACATTGTAGGAAAGGCTAGTGATATGAGAAATAATGAGGTACAGGTTGGAGGAAAAACATAAGACAGAGCACAAAAAACAAGTAACTAACTCAGCGATGTTTCGGAGATGCTTGGACGTCAGAGCATCTCCGAAATATCATTGCTTTAGATATTTGTTCACGTCATGATTTAATCGTTTGAAAAGCTGTTATAATAAAAATCTTGTGTCTAATCGTTCTCTTGTCTTCGACAGAAGAGCAAATAGCGTCCACGTCGACCGCCATCAAGCAAGAGCCGGGCTCGGCCGAACCCGTCGAGCCGCTAAAGAACGGGCCGTCGGTGAAACGCGAGACAGACTGCAGCGACGACCCGTCGGCCGACGCCGACAACTACGACGAGTGGCTCGAGATACAGAAAGAGTTGGGTGTCTACTGTTCGCCGCCTTCTAAACCCAACGAAACACAACCCGACACTATCAACCAAGTTCCTAAATCTTCTACTAGCAATAGCGGCAAAGACTCGGGTGCGAAATTACCCAAAACTAGCGAAAACGTCGGTGCGAAACCGAATCGAACGTTGAACAGCGAACGTAGCGTGGATTTGGATTGTACGCGTAAGATGGTGGGGGGGTTCCAGAAGAGCAAGTCGAGTATAGGGCCGCGTGACGAGGGCGGGGGCAGTGCCGGGGGGGTAGTGTCCGACAAGAAAGAAAACTGTGATCTAGAGGCGTTGTTGTTGAAACGCAAACGCCACAAGCACCTGGACGACGACCTCGAGCTAGAGGACGACGACATCACCGCTCAAGTACAAAGCGCCATCGACAGCATACTCAACCTGCAGAAGTCGGAGGAGGAGGTCGTGGTGCCGCGCGACAAGGAGTATTTAAGTAAAAAGACTAAGAAACGAACGAAGGGTGGCGGCGGTTCGTTACCGGAGGTTGTGAATGTAAATAGTGGCGGGGGTAAGCGCGTGCGAAGCGAGGACGAGGAGGTAACGCAGGACTTGGTGCTCGACGAGGCCGTCAGGAGCATACTGACTTCGTGACCGTACGACCGCGGCGGTCAGATTGCGAGTGTTGCGCGACAACAGGCGAAACTGTGATGTGTTTTCTAGTGCTGAAGCCCCCCTCCCATTTACGCCGTCAGTTATTCCGTTGGAAATTGTGACCGTTTTTTCGACGAGTCGACAAAATTTTAAAATTAAGAATACCGCATGTAAAAATTACGTGAATTTTTTAAAATTCGAATTTGCTTTGATTTCAAAATTGAAATATTTTTTTTATCAACCGAAATGAATTAGGCCTAGTCACTTTGAATTGAATTATGGTCTACAACATTTGAGCGAATTAATACGAAGGTTATCCCATCTCTTCACGTATCTTTCTCGTTGCATGAATTTAATTCATTTTAATGTTGAATTGGGGAGTGATTTGTATGTGATGCAATGTGTTCTTCGTAATTCCACTTCTGTCATCTATGTTGAGCAATGGCCTTTTACATAGGCTTTGTTACAATACTTACGGCAGTTCTGTTGTTGATCGATGTTTTGCCTGGAAGACGTTGCAAGTAGGATCCTGATTGGCTAATAAATATGAAAACTGGACCAATCAAACTCATCATACTATAGTGTAACAGTAATGAATATAAATTAAAAGGGCTTTCAAGTCACTTTGTTTGCACAGAATTTGTTTTTAGACAAATTATACCAATTAAAACAAATAGGCCTAGTGGAAATGAATGATTTTAGAAATTTTATATTTGAAAAAGAACCTTTTTATAGGTTTGGTTCCAGGGAATGGCCAACATGTGAAAACAAATGGTCCTAGTAGAAATGGATTACCTAGGCTATATCACATATTTTATATTTGAAAAAAGAACCTTTTTGAAAGGTTCAATTTTAGAGATTAGCCAACTTGAGCTTGTGGTATTGTTAATGAAAACAAATAGGCTTAGTGAATTATTTCAGATACTTTTATATTTGAAAAAAGAACCTTTTAAAAAGTGGAACGGCCAACCCAAGCTGGCTCTATTGTTGAGTCTTACAGGCAAAGCATCGGTTACATCGCCACTTCTAGTGGCCAGCACGCAAACCACACTTTCACTTTACATCAACTCGGTTCACAATCTTACGGTCAAAATCTTTTCATCCATAACCTATGCTTGTTGTTAGCTTTTACATTTGATTTAAAACAAAATAGACACTTATTGATTGTCTTATCAGTAGGCCTAGGTGCAGATATATATTTTTTTTTTCAATATACAACCCTGATCAAAGCAATATTTCTCTATAAGTCGAGGTTGCTTGTTGATACTTATCAATCATTAAGGATTGAGGAAGTAGAATAAAATGCATACTAAATTAGTATAGTCAAGGGACAACAATTTTCTACCATTCAATTAAAATGGACAAAAGAATTTGACTGTTCAATTTGGTATCACTGTAATAAGGCATGTACATTGTCACTGCCGTAGGTGATCAGGTTATACAACTGTCATAACTTGAATTTTTCATCGTGAATAATGTATGATGGGGTAAAATTTATGTGCTACTATTCTATATTTAATGTACAGTGAAACCTTTGTCTATTGTTTTTCAAGTTATCGGGAAGTGAAAGCCATCCATGCAGGAAAATTAACTTCGATTATATTGCAGTAGGGTGAAAAAATTGATAGAAAAATAAAAACGATACATCGAGGTTCCACTGTACTCGAATAAATATTGCAACTTAATTTTTATTCACCTATATAAGCCTACTCATAAATAGTAAATTGAAGATACGACAGTTACGTATCTTGATTACTACGGCAGTGTACAAGAATAACGCCCCGAATTGTTTTCTTTGCACTAAAACTGCTCGACTTGTGTTCGACTAAACGCTGTTTTGCAAGGAACTTGTTATATACCGATAACATGATTGTTAACTGTGAGGTCTACACTCCTGAGTTGGTCGCGCGTACAAATAATATTAGTCATAAAATGAAGAATTTATTGCTCAAAATGTAGAGCGCTGATTGAGAGTGGATTCAACGAGATACCAGTTTTATGGCGATAACTTTTTACTGATTGATGAATTCAATAATGAAACTGTCGACGGTAAATTTATCGTAAGCAGTGCTGGACAGGTTTGTGGTATGTCTTGATTGGGTGGTGTGAGGTTTGAAACGAAGAATGGCCGTAGTGTTGTTATTCGACACTAATCGTACGCTGCCTAAACCAAACTATCACTGATGAAAAACTAGAAATTATAATCTAATATAATTCTGAAACAGATTCGCACGGCTTACGATGAAATTTACTCAGATTAATACCAGACTGTCTCGATAGGTTTCATTCGTATCACCGTGCTGGTACTCAGTCGAGCGTTTCCAGAGATTTTGGGGTAATTGTGCTGTGAAACAATACTGAATATTTATTGGGTTTGAGGTTACATTTCTAATGAAACATCAACTATGTTTTATGTTTTTAACTTCAATTTCACCAGTTTTCAAATCACTCACAAATCGTATTTTATCAAGTTGTTCGATTTGTTTTGTTTACTTTGATCACAAATCAGTTTGTTCAAGGCATATCAGGTTTCGATATGCATGCACAGTGGGAACGACGTAACCGATGTGCGAAAAACGTATTGAAATAAGGTACTGGCAATAAGGCAAATAAGGCACAGCTTTATTTCAATATGCCTAACCCCAAAATCACGCTTTTCAGCTGAACAATTTCCACGCCTCATGTTAGAACCTTATCGTTTAAAAGTTTTCACCAAAAACTTTCTATATTTCGCTAAACCGACTCTCATTTAGCGTTCTAAAACCACGGTCTCGTCTATGCGTGCACATCTCGCGGCTTTCTGGATCGATCCGTGCAAGGACCCCTCTATCTCCGCCCAGTGGTCGCGGGCTTCCTGTATATCAGGCTAACGCATTAACAAATATTCAGCCATTTTGGGTCACATTTATAGGTGTTTCTTTGTGTTTAAATTATTATTTTAAATGTTGTTCTAAATTACAACTGGTTGTAACTGGTATGTTTGAATTACTGCCAATTACACCCAAGGTGGGATTCAAGATGGCTGGCAAATTTGAGAATGTGATGTGATGACTTGATACGATGGAAGATGTTACCAGCTAGGCGGAGATCGAGGAGGCCTTGGACTCGAGCGTATTCCAGAAGGCCGTGACTTGCAAGAATTCACGGTCAAACTATGTGACGGAACGTGCATAAAGGTTGTATTATAAGCTTTACGGATAATCTATGTATATAATTCATTATAAAGGTAATTTAACGTGAATCTTACCTTGGTCCTTATTTTATTTTCTTATGAAATAGCACTTGGGCTTTTCTGAGCCTACTAATTTCCTGTCATTATATGTTTATTTATTTGAATCAATATTTTGATTTGATGTATTTAATTAATTGAAAATAAATTTTGACAAATGTTTTCAGTAAATATTTGACAATTTAATATAGATTTTTCATTGAACCTGGTAATTTGTCCTTTTCCTGACGGTGATCTTCTGTGGTTCTTCCTGGTTTCCCACAGCAGTCTAGGTGATACCTCAGTATATTTGCTTCAGTAGCGCGCTTAGGTAGCCGTGCGTGCAGCAAGAATATGACTGCGCATGTCAAATCGCTCGTGGTGTTCTCAAATCAAAATGCAAGGATTTGCTTGCGCATATGAGTTACAATCTCGTGCCTGATAGGAAATTGTCTAGTCTCTATGTAATTGGTGATAACAACGTGATACGAAGCATAGACGCAAAAGCACTGTTGTCGACTTCGCAATTTTGGTGGCTCCAGTCATTATTGTCAAAGCACAGACTAGGACCTTGGATAGTCAAAACTTATGTCAAACTGCAGTAAGTGGTTCTATTGCGTATGTATAGAAGTGACGCTACTGCGGTTCTTTCTATACTGAGGGGATACCAAATATAGTAGTCAGCTATCAGAATATACTAGGCAAATGCAGAATATGCGTTGTACGATGAGCGAGATATCTATAAAGTAAAATCTAAAACTCTACACACCTTGATCATATAAAATATACTCAATTCAATACCAACAAATCTAAGGACCCGTGAATCAATCTGCAACATTTTTCTGATATGATGTCTATCTATTCGATGAATAAAGAACATGTATTACATTATTTTCTTCGTTTTACATTTGAGGAAAATTTGAATTATATTGGTGAGAATTTATTTTTTCAATTTTTTCCGCTCAGCCTAATCTTATGGGGTTTTTAGAAACTTTGAGATGATGTTTCTTTAAAATGGTCCAACAGATTTGACCCCAAAACTATAAAGTTCTAAGTTGGATAAGTTTGCGTGTACAGAAAAAGTTTCATGTCGATCGGTCAAAACCTGCAACCTGTGCAGTGCTTACAAAGAAACAAAAAAAAACACAGACAAAGCTCCGTAAGAGTTGGGTGGAAATCTTCGCTAACGCTCATCTGATAATAATATGAAGCTCTTACCTGTGATCCAGTGGTAAAACGTGCAGTGGTTCTTATGAAGTAGTAGGCTACTAAATCGAGCGAGCGCATCATGATGTGAAAAAACACAGAAAAAAAATTGAAATGTCCTAGCATCTCGAAAGCTGGAATTTTGATAGAATGTATTCAATACTTTGATGACATCCAGGTGTTGAAGTGACTAGAAATACATACTCTACATGAATTATGTAATACGTAATTGTTGAGAATTATCATTGAATTATTATTTTTGTTATTATTGAGAACTATTCCGAGCTTTGACCTTTGTTTGACAGTTGAAATAGAATCTGATTTTATGATTATGTAATGATGATAGTTAAATGTGTATGCCTATAATGATTAAATATCGACCCCACTACGTAATGTCTTGACTCGTCATAAAATTTGACGTCCTATACTGTGACTTTGGCTGATTTTGACTATATTAATCAGGAAATTCTTTTCTGAAAGAGTCTAATCATTAGTTTAAAAAAATAAAAGATCTAATATAGGATATTTCTTGATATTGCAGGGAGGAAGGCGCAAACCACCCCAGCCCTAGTGGTGTGTTAAAGGGGAGACAGTTCATCGGAACCTTTCCTTTCAACCTTGAGAAATTAATGACTATGTAAAATGAAAATTGTTTACAAATACGAAAATAACATACTTTATGCTTATACTACGAAACTACGTGCTGCTTCTGCTGATTTTCAAGTTGATACTTGATCTAGACATTTTAAAACCGCTGTTTAATTGATTTAAACATTAACGAGGCAAACCTTGACGTGGCATGTGGCAACACTGGCGGTGCCCTCCCGCTAACCTCTTTAATTTATAGGCAAGCTGCAATTGGTGATTAGGCCTATTTGTTTACGTGACGAAGCTTTTTGAACGAGTTGTAATCGTAATTAAAGACATCAAAACGCAAGGTAAACATTGACGTTATGTATCTATTATCTGACTATTCTTTTTAGCACCCATGTAGGCCAACCTGAAACGAGAAACGATTGATTGTGTTCTCGCAGGAATCCTAACCCTACTTTTGTGGTCAACAGAGCAAAATCATGAACCACAACTTCCCAGTCTTGAAGAATGACCTGATTCTTCGAGCTGCTCGTGGTGAAGAGGTAGAAAGAGTTCCAGTATGGATCATGCGACAAGCAGGACGATATTTACCAGAATTCCGTGAGTTTCGTACAAAACACGACTTCTTCACCATATGCCAAACACCAGAGTTTGCGGCCGAGGTAACGTTGCAACCAATCAGACGATTTGATTTGGACGCTGCTATAATCTTCTCGGATATTCTCGTTATCCCGCAGGCACTGGGAATGTGCGTTGAGATGCGTCCTGGTGTCGGTCCAGTTCTACCTCAACCAATCGTTACTACCGACGATATCGACAAATTGGAAACGCCTGTCAATGTTGATCAGAAGTTAGGCTATGTTGGAGATGCGATTACATTAACCCGGCACAAACTTGAGGGTAAAGTACCATTAATTGGCTTCTCTGGAGCTCCTTGGACGCTTATGGCCTATATGATTGAAGGTGGAGGCTCGAAAACTTACGCTAAATCGAAGCTATTCCTGTACAAATATCCTGAAGCAAGCCTGAAACTCCTCAATATTCTCACAAACGTAATCGCCGACTATTTAGTTCTTCAAATACGAGCTGGAGCTCAAATGGTGCAAGTATTCGAATCGAACGCCGAATATCTTGGACCGGAACTCTTCAAAAAGTTCTCTATGCCAATGTTATTTGCAATTCAGGAAAAGGTACGTGCCTCTTTAGCCCTTCTCAAAGTGCCGGAAGTGCCGATGACCGTATTTGCCAAAGGTGCCCATTATGCGCTGGCAGAATTATCCACACTAGGCTACGATGTTGTTGGTTTGGACTGGACAATAGAGCCCAGTGTTGCTCGTGGCTTGATACCCAATCTGACGCTACAAGGAAACCTGGACCCGTGCGGCCTATATGCGTCCGAAGAAGAATTGAAAAAGTTTGCAGCGAACATGGTTGCCAAGTTTGGTAAACACCGTTATATTGCAAATCTTGGACATGGAATTTATCCTGATATGGATCCGGAACGAGTACAAACTTTTATTAACGCAATTCATAGTGCATAGACCGAGTTTCAACACATGTGGTGTTCTATATAATGTGAACCCTACTACACCACCGCCACTGCGTGATGTTCTGTACGCAAATATAAAGGGCTGACGCTTCATTATTCTTGCAATATTTGCATACCCGGTTTATAGTTTCCAAAGTATCATTTTGACTTACAAGGTCGTGGATTGGTTTTATGGTTTTTAATACAAATATATTTTATTATTGTATCAGCCTAGGTAGTTTTGTATTATATCCTAGTGATGAACATAGCTTAGTGATGGCATTCTTCAGAAAAAATGAACATTTCAAATTTCATTTATTTTCAAGATTCACTTTTGTAGGTTCATTTCTATGTTATTGCCTGGTTATTTAAGACCCATTTATTGGGTTAAGCTAGGCATACCTGGACACTTGCATGATCTATTTACTAAGATGCATTGATTTCGTTTAAGACCTAACTGAGAATCTCAACTTTCTCACTGAAAAATCTTGAAAAAGTCTTGGCCTCACAATAATAATCGGATGATGATCGACAAATCTTTGAAAGTTAATATTTAGTGTAAGTTCTTTATGGTTGACAGTCACTAGATCACTTCAAATAATAATGTTCAACAAACATGAATGATCTGAGTACGGTACCCACATTTGTTTAGTAATTAAAATAACCAATAAAAGTCATATTAATTATAGGCCTAAATTTATAATGAAATTTCGTATCATGATTGCTTGGTGATAGGCGCGTGAACTTTTTCACGACTGGACATTTTCAAGACTTCTTGAAATTTATCAAGATTTTTCAAAATCTTATCTTAAATCTATCGTACTGTTCTCATAAAAATCTAGAAACTTGATCCAAAGACTGAATATAGTAATTGCAAAATGCATAAAAAGTGAAAGTGTGGTACCATTTATACGTAGGCCTAGAATAAACCATGCTACCCAGCTTGATAATAATTATTGATAGTTAACCACATTTACACGACTTGATAAAATTACTGTAAGCCCGAACTGTTCTTCCATGATTTTTCTCGACGGATAGAGTATTTGGGAGCCGTGGGGCCTTAGTTTATATTAGACTCACCTTATCAGTAGACCTACGCCTGAGTTGTGTTGGTTAAAGGCGCTACTGTTGTCAGAGTGAGTAAAATGAGAGTTACCGGTAGGCCTATACCGGTATATATCTCGGTGTTTTGCCTTCAACCTTGTGGATAAGCGAACCGACTTATTCAACAGTACTAAAACTCCCAGAATGCAATACCAGTGATCTTGACCACTAGAAGGCGGTATAGCAGGCAGTAAGCGCCTGTGCATTGAATTCTGAAAAGGGTCTATTAATCAGATGAAATAATAGAACATTTTTTCAAAAATAGAACATTTTCAAGTCCATTCTTAATTTTTTCTGAAAATGCCAATCACTACCGTTATGCGTACTGCTGTCTTGTTTCACAGGCAATGTATCTAGGACGCCAACAACACGTTCATAGCAATGAAATATCTTTCTATAATATTATACTCATATCCACAAAGAAGGTCAAAGAAGAACACCTAACAAACACAGATTTTGCTGTTATCTGTGTGAATCTGGTATTTTGATGGTCAATCATTTTTCAGGACGAAATTTACGATTAGAAATACAACCACGTCTTTGAAAAGTGATAAGTGTTTGTAGCTGCAACGAGCTACTCCACAATTACCGAAGTTTATACAATTATTCAGTTGGTAGACAACCTTCTTTCACGGATACAAGTGTATGTCATTTAGTTTTTATTTGGAATAGAAATAAGAACGTGTTTATTTGCGTTATAAATGGCCGCCTAAGAATTGTCTGTTGAATCTGTGTCTAATACGCAGTTTTTTAAAAGATCTTTTCATATTTTGTTATTGTACTTGTTTTTAGTTTTGTTATTGTACGTGAGTTGTCACCTTGTTTGAAATAAACGCGACTGAACTATTTTTTGAGAATTTGAATGTCGTGTTGAAAGTTTGTGTCTCTTGTCCCAAAAGAAGTTCTTTGTGGTCGACCTTGCATCTAGAAGGTTGTGGTGTAATGTTACTTTTGTTGATTCAACAATAATCCTGTTTTTAAGCTCTTTTGACAATGATGATAGACTATCTCTAAGCAAACAGAATCCTGATCGTGACTGTCCCTAGAAATAACGTTCTTGGTCTAGCTAAATAGTTTAATATAGAAAACCAAAGGTTGGATGGATTTGAGAGCCAAGGCTAATACAATAGAAGAAGAGAAGGTTCAAAAAATAGGACTCTGATTGGTTTGTGTTTACTAAAATAGCTAGTTACTATGGCAATAGCATAAAACAAAACCACGGTCTCTTGGACTGCAATAACACGAGATATTCCGTAACTCATCTCATGTGCAGGTATATGATTTTGAGCTAACAACAGTGGAAGTACACAGTGAGACATATTGCCATAGTAGTTACCCTGCATAACCTGTGCACACTTAAGCTATGATTGTAACAAAGCCTACCTGCAACAAAACCTTGGATATGCGACATCTATTGTTAGATATCACTTTTTTAAACTTTCTTTTCATTTCAAATTACCCTATTTCCTCTCGTGAAACATATTTGATTACCAGTACCGTAGTGTAGATTAAAATTAATTACAAAATGTAGGCACGTTGCATATATTGAGCAATTGACGTGCTTGTTGATGTTTTGATCCGTAGTGCCTAACAGCGCGATGTAATCCTACCCGCATGTATGGTACTTGGTAATCTATGGTAAGTCTTATTTTCTGATCCTATTCTGTCCAGTTTTCATAGTCGTTACTCAATAATATTTTCATTTTGAAATGTGATTTCTTATAACTTGCTATTTTCTTCTCATAATATTGAAAATATTTTGTTTTGTCATTTATTATTGAAGACGTGGTTCCACAATATTTTAAGCTGGTTGATTGGTTGGAGGCCTTGTTTTTGTCCAGTGTGCTCGAATTGAACTTTTTCTCACAACACACATCTTTACAGAAAATCACCAAGCATGTCTGCTCCAATGCCATTACCTACCAAAGACCTTCCCAAAGAGGAACCAAAGCCGCTTCCTCCTGAAGACTCGGAACGGAAGCGCCGTAGCAGCGAAGATGGCGAGAGCTTCACTCACGAAGAACTGATGGAACTAACGACGTCAACGTTGACTTCGTTGCTTGAGAGCGACTCCGTTCTGTCGGATCTGCCGACTGATGTGACAGTTGAAGAGGTGATGGCACAGATAGCGCTAGTGCAGGGACAGTCGATGAGCGTTTATGTAGTGCGGGAAGATGGCCAGCAGTTGACGGTAGTGGTAAGTGCACTTTATTGAGGTATATGAAGTGTTTACGTTTTAGATGACGTTGACGTAGAGTCTAGACCATATTATACTGGGGTGTTCTGAACTTGTTTTTTGTGCAACATCTTATTTTTATTTTTTCATATGACAAGTTCTATAACACAATTGTACATTTCTATTATATTTATGTATGAGACTGTGTTCAATTGAATAAAGATATTATAAGTTATAAATAAAAACGTTGGTAGCGTTTCACTTTTGCTTAGCGGTAAAGTTAGGCCGAGCTTAACATTCTGGGACCGCGCCACTCTCGTCACAGATTGGTCGTTTTCCAACATGGCGGCTAAAATATCTGCTTGGCAAATTCCGCGTTCATGGAAGTCCAGCCTTATAGTAATTTCATATTTGACCCATACAATCGGTACAACATAACGAAATCAAAAGAAAAGTATCAATAACTTCATCACCTACTAGGTAATGGTGTCGTGATCCTCAAAATGCGTGTAGGTCCTACATTTCAGACGCCTTACATCAGTCGTAATTTGCGTAATAAAACTTATTGCATTTTTGGCAATTATTGTGTCAGAAAACTCGAAATATGTGACCTGGTCACACGTTTGAACTCCTAATTGTACGTACATAGATAAAGTTTGTATTGCTACAATACGTCATAGACCATAGTGTAAAATCAACAATGGTGGTCGAATAGCCACATTTAATTTGTACTTTTCCAGATGAACTATCAACATTTTCTGACGATATGGGGATAAATCTAAATTTCAGATAATATTTATGAACACACATGTAATTTTGTATCTATTATAGGCCTATTGCATATATTTTAGGAACCTGATAGTGAATTTTGTGTCAAAAGTATACCGCTTGGCAACTTGCGATACGACCAAAAACCTGGCCTACTTATGATTTAATTTTTTTGCAGGTTAGCCAGAATGGTACAGTTCTCGACTTGAAACGCGCCATTCAACGCCACCTCACCTTACAACTGACCCGAGCAGGTCGAGGTCACGTCAAGGTCAACTGGCGCTACGTGTGGCGCAACAATTGGCTAAGTCTCCCCGAAGAAGGTGGAGTTAAACTCAAGGACGACAATATTAAGCTAAAAGACGTGGGAGTTAGAAACAAGAGCCGCGTGATATTTATTAAGAGACTTGATGCCAAACATCGAATGTAGCTTATATGCGCTAAATGACCTCGCTGTCGAGGCACCTTTAAACCCTGACACTAACTAACTATCGATTGTAGCTGATTCCTTCCGGGCCCCAACGGAACTATTCGTGTGTTTGAATATCGATAGATGGACGACTGATTGAGATGGAAACGCACCGAATAATTATGTATTTTAATTTTTAACGTATCCAATTTCATTCAAAACTGGACAGCGAACTGGAGCAGTTGACCAATCAGTTTTCATCGAAAATTCATACGGACTCTAATTGCCATATAAAATGTATCGTATGTAATTATTGTAATATCGTATGAAAAAAGAGTGAAAATTAAAATTAAAAAATTATTTTTCATGTATGTTGCTATTCTTTACAATTTGAAGATATTGAAACTTTGGTTGCTACTGGATAATGAACAAAGTGATGTAAACGATTTCTGGCAATCAATTTATCTTAACTTGAATGACTTGCAATGGTCATAGCAATAACCACAACTCTATTTTAATTTTTAGACACATTTGGACAAGAAATGTGCAAAATCAGTCTTCTTGATTATAATGTGTCATTAAAATCTAAATAATAAACTTGAAAATTTGATATGGGTCTGGTACTTGATGTCACCAAGTAGCTGATGTGGTTAACGCTATTTTGAATAGCCGTTTTTTAACCTCCAATACCAATTATAATTAATAGTTGAATTTGCTAGGACACATAATATACATTGTTTCATTTCATTTTCCAAATATTAGAGTGTTGATAATCTTTATTCCAATTCTGACAAATACATGAAAGGGCATGATAATAATGCTGACTAGCAGGTTCCTCATAATTTTGACCTAACTAATTATACATGCTGAGCTCTGTAAATCAATTGCTGCTCACCTTATACATGAGAATGTTGTACACAATTTGTTTTACCAATTGATTAGTTTCATCCCACTTAAAGTATAATAAGTGTTAGATACATGCAACATGCAGTTTATATTTTATATAGCGCTGAGAGCCAGTTTTACAAACTCTTATTCAAGTATCGATCAGCTAACTATTAGTTAACATACGATTGTAATAGTCGCCATTCAAATTCTGTTCTCATCTTCACTATTTTAGAATTTGTCTATTTAATATGTGAAATAATGTGTGTAACTAGAGCAACTAATAAAAGCAAGCGTATTATATAATTGTTATTAAACTGTAGGGCCTACACTGTTTTTTCGTACTGTACTTTCTTCATCGAGTATTCTAACATTATTCTAATTTGTTACATGTTAAAACTAAATTACCGGTACAATTATACTGTAACAGTAGTATGTTATTATCAATTAATCCTAATCTTCAACTACGATGAGTTGGGTCATTTTATTTACTTAATTTTCTCTTTTTTGAGGGATTTTGCTTCAAATCGATCCAGTAGTTGTAAAGTTTTGATCGGTTGATGGTGTGAAGGTAAAATGTCACAGGTTGTCCCGTCCACGATCCAGATCCTTGAAGCTCCGTCACATCCATGATGGCTCCAATACTGTCCAGATTTCGTCCTGAGAGTTGGAAGTTTTTCTTAACGTATGATTTCGAAGAAACTATTCTTGTTCCGTCTACCAGCGAGTGAAACCGGTCCGAAAGCTTATTATCGAATTCGGGCGAAAACATTAAATTGTTCACGAAAATGACGGTAGCTTGGGATATCTTTTCTTGAAATTGCTTGTCGAGAAAATTTCCTTTCAGTAATAAATAATGTCTGAATGTCTTGCCATACCACGACATGATATGTTTAAAATGAATGCTCATATTCTTTGCATATCCTGCTGGGATGTCCGCTTGTTCAATACCGTAACTAATCCTACAATCTGTCGCTGCTGCAACTTGCAATACAATGTGACCAACACCGGAACCCAGATCAATGAATACATCCTTTTTAGTCATCTTTAGGATACCAATCAAGTGCTGGATGAATTCGAAAGTAGTTTCGCCGTAAACTTCAGCTGAAAATGGTTTGTAACGGTTCAACTTTTTAGGGTCTGTTACAGCTTTGTCGTATATAGATTTCATAATGCAACTTAAAAAATTGCTGTCGGATGGTTCAATGAGACGGTTAGGCTTACTTATTAACACGTTACTGTCTTCAGCACGGTGTAAACTGTCAATAGCCCGATTGAAATTTTCACATAGACTTTTCATTTTAAGGTAGTCATTTGTGTTGAGTTCTTTATTCACCCTAAATATAGAGTGGTGCTTCATTTCTGGATTTTCATTACACGTATATCTAATTACATTTATTATGTTGTTCATTGCACATTTGCATTCAGTCATGCTTTCCTCGTTCCATTGGAATAATAGTGGAAAAGATCCAACTGGACTTTTTAATGCCAATTCATGCATAATGTTATAGTGACAAAAAATGCAGTATAGCTACGTATATAACTATGATTATATAATTATTATAGTTCCTAGGCTACTCACTATTACTCTTACAAAAAACTATAAATTTGAACATTGCTTTTCAAACTTATATTTTATAGGGTGATAGCATGTTTGCCAGGTTACCATAGCAACTAGAAAAGTTGTGAGCAAACAACAAATCTAGATATTGTGATTGGAGAACACATTTAATTAAGGGACATGGTTATTCACATGTTACAACAATGAAAAGAAGAGTAAATTGTGTAGATGAGGATAGGCGTTCGAAAATATCTCCATTTCGTTCGAAAACTAGGCCAAGTAGAAAAATCAACGAGGAAAATAATCAACCAACAATATAGTGTCAATTATTAACAATGATACAAATGAGAGGTAATTGGCATTGTTTGAATTTGTTTCGTTCTGATTTGTTTGCACATCATAAGAATGCAGTGCTAAAATATTTTTTAGTATGCAGTTATTTACGACTCATTGGTAGGCGATATTGCTCACAATCATCATTCAATATAATTTTTATCGTTGCTAGGTCCCAACTGAAGCCATTCAAATATTATGATTCACGACTTTTTCGTAAGAATTGTTACCACTAGAATGCGCTCTAGAAAAGGCCGTTCCGTCCACGCCCACTTGTTGTTGGTGATTATGTTAGGCTAGTTATTTCATGTTTTGTACTTATTTATATGCTTTAAAATGAATGTTAAAATAAATAAAATATACCCTTTGTGTTTGGCGTTAATTTTCATCGGCTCAATCGTTGTAGGTAAGTATTCGGCTAGGCATATAGTGAAGAAAATTGGGATTTTGTATGGCGCCACATTTCGCTAGGTGGGGCACTGTCCATAACAATCCTGATGCCGTATTCCGAATAATGACAGCAAATGGGCGTGAAATGTGACTTGAAATGTAATTTAAGATGTTCATACAACTGAAGAAAACAGGCCCCAAACGACCACTTTACATCTAGGCCATATCATTGAGTTTGTAGTGCAATGGCCCTATCCTAGGTCCAGTGTTCTTATGAACAATGGCCTTGGATGAAGTTATGCTTTTGACATCCCTGGACCATGGACTTATAACATCATTATAATTTTAAAAGTCCATGCCTAGACCAAGAGCACAGACATGGACTAGGACATGAACAAAACCGTGCGATTGAGTTACGGTGCCCAACTATTACATCCCACGTAATAGAACAACTCCAAGTGCGAGATCGCCCAACCTTACACGTAATCTTAGGCCTAGGCCTATTCTTTCATAGGAAAATGTCAAGCCCTAGGCATTGTCATTGAATGGCGTTATCATTGAGTTTATAGTGTTGGTATTAGTAAACCAATGTAACGTTTCTATTAAGTTTAAAACTGTTGATCAAATACTGATGTACAAGAGAAATAAGAAATATGAAATGAATTTATCTCATTATATTTTTTCATCAAATGTGATCATTTCACTCAAGTGAAATTATTAAAATTCAGACACATGGCAATATAAGAGCGATTTGCACAACTATTGTGGATTCTTACCAGTGCCGGCTATATCGATATTACAAATAATTAGTGACCAGTAGGCCTATGTGCTGTTAGATGATTACCCTACCGATATCATTATTAGATGAGCGATAACACAGATCCATTTGACATACTGATAAAATAATTATCGTCGTAGTATACATTTCACATACTTTTTATCAACGTATGTCACAGTGTTCCCCGAGCATTCTTTCGAATTTAACATTTTTGTTTGTTGTAGTGGAAAGTGCCGATTGTGTCATCCCGAACATAATCCGAGGCTCTTGGTTCTCTTGGGAGAATGGCAAGAACACGCTCACAGAAATCAACGCTGAGACCATGTCGAGGAAAGGTAGGGTCTACGTTTGAATTTGAGTGTGTATAAATTACGTGTCATTTTACTTTCAGTCAGTTATTCAATTAATAAACGGAGTTCAGTAAACCCGTTAGTCCAAAGTGGAAGGGACCAAAAAAAAATGAATTTGATTTATAAAAATTTGGATCGACCAAAAAAAAAATTCTATGAAATCATCACTATTCCCGATTGAAGTTTAGTCAATTTCGTATTGCGTGCGAGAGAAAGCTGTGCCACCTGCAAGAAACCTTAGTGAGGGACCTCAGTGATGGTGTGTACTCGACCCGCTAAAATCAAAAGATTGTAAGGAATAAAAAGAATCCCCAAAAAAAATATACGGTACTAAGCGTAATGCGTTATTGTTTCAGGGCATTGTCTGGCCGTCAAGGAGGAATTCCACGTCAACTACACGTTTGTGTTCCAACAAGACCGCTGCTATCACTGCGTCAAGCTTGTCGTACGCACCGTCAACATCCTGGAGAAGATCGAAAGTAAGTCATTAGACGAGCGATAGACAATCGGTCGAATTGGTTAATCTCTCGTAAGTGTGAGGGGGGGGGGGGGGGACATGGCCCAGCAGGGGATGATTTGAGATTATGCTTTTTTCAATTGTTTTCCCAAGTTTTTGGTGTTTGTACAGATAGTCATTCAGTTTATTCGCTTATTAGTCCTGGAAATGATGCTGGTCGGGCTAAAAAAAAATAGAGTTACACGGCAGTATTTTAGGAATTTTAGGCCAAATAAGGTTGAGATTAAAAATGAGTATACGGTTGCGGTCACATAAAATGGTCGATCAAGCAACATTAAAATGCTATAAGACAATTTGCATACTCACTTCACAAATGTTCTAGGCCTACATAAAAATGAGTGCGTAATGCAAATGAAAATAATGCAATAGGCCTATAAGCAGCTGTCCTAATGTCCGTAGATTTTATTTAAATTTAAATTTTGTGCTAAAACATTGCATGTAAATGCAAGTGCAGGATACATATTTTATAGAAAAAAATTCCTTCTTTTTCTCAATACCGGTAGGCCTACTCTTATCAGGTTATTTATCAAATTTAATCGCGCTCTGACGTGGAATTGTAATTAATCGTTTCACAATCGTTTAGCCGGCTGCGTGAATCTGGCGTCAGGCGTCGAGCCGACTGTCGCGCAGGTCTGCCGCCGACTCAACCACGATCAACAGCTGATCACCCTCTTCTCCGAGAACTACGTACCCGTCAATTGTCGGTCCAGTTTGGAAGGAGTGTGGCAGTTTGCCTATCAGGTGAGAAACTCTTGTCAAGTTTTACGCCTGTTTGGCTCTAATACGCATCCTGGTGGCTAATTTAAGCGTTTAGTTGAGGTCACACTGGAAGTAGGCTGTTGGTAGATGCATGTAATTTTTACTTAGACAAGTGATTGAGTGGCTAGCACACTGGACCATCCTGTCAGGGGTTTCCATCTGTCATTCACGTCAATACTGGGATGGTTCCTTGACAACAGGCCACGACCGACTCCTTCCCAAAAACACCATCCAGAAACACCGAATAGAACACCCTTTCATCTTATAGGCCTATATCATTCACCAGCGCCAATTGCGCCAAATGTGTCGTTATACCCGATATCGTCACTGAAACAGCATTCAACGAGGGCAGATGACGTCGCTTTCTACTCTGAGGGAACTTGACCTCTTACTTTCTACACCCCTAGTCCTACCTAATCTTATCTTATTCAACTATAAGCCTACTTGGTTCAAGTCTATAAATACTTTGTACACCATTCAAACACTGGAAATGATAGCCTGTATCACACCGGCGTTTCCTAAGGCTGCGTTCCGAAACCTCCAGAATCTACTGCAAGTATACTGGATGCATTCCGAAACCTACTCCGAGTAATTTACTGAGCGTTCCGAAACCCTCCGCGCCAGTAAATTCTGCGTACCGGAAACACTGGAACTATTTGTCCCAGTAAAGTACAGTGGAACCTCTTTAGTACGTTTTTCAGGGGACCAGATAGAAAAAACTTACCAAAGTGAAAAACTTACTAAAGAAACTATTCAACATGTGGGAGCATATGGATGGGATCAAAAACTAAAACTTACTAAGGTGAAGAATGTACTAAAGAGAAACGTACTAAAGAGGTTCTACTGTAATGGCGCCCTCCAATGAATGATGCTAGATTACATTAGTTAGTTCACTGACGAATCGAAGTGTAAATATTATAGTGAATAAGGCTGAGAAACTTTATCTGGATGGATGCTAGTTGATTTGAAATGTATTTAAGGTTGATTTGCATATGATTTTTTTACACGTTGTTTCATAACCCAACATTTTATTGGAAAACAATAATGCCATCCATCTTTTTACTTTCGAATTGTACTGGGTGCGTTCCGTTATTGAGGCGTACTGGAATCAGATAATTTATACTGGCAAGTACTGTGCTACAAGTAAGGCCAGTAGGTTTCAGAATGCACCCCAAGTTGTAAATAAACAAATAAATTCACCCCATCATCTCGTTCATCATTCATCCGATGCCAATAGATTGTAGTTATCACAATAGTGCCGACACGAACTGACGTGACGATGTTTCAGAACCGGTTCCGTTTCACGGGCGAGTGCGACAACCCGGACGCCCAGATCAAGTCGTGTCAGACGGCAGGCACGCAGTTCCTCATCACCAATCAGAAGTTCAACATCACGTACAAGAAGTGCCTCGGCATGGCGGAGACCTTCGACGGCGGTACGTACACTCCATCTCTCTCGTTCTCTTTCACTCTCTATTTCTCTCGTTCTCTTTCACTCTACTTCTCTGTCTCACTTGAGCTAGGTTCCCATGACGATGTTTCCACGTGACGTCCGTCAAAACATCGGACGGCATCGTTAGTGTAAAATAGATCGTGTTCCCACACCGTTTTTTCCCGTCATGTAAGGTAATGCGTTCTATCGACAAAAATAATAACTTTTTGATGACAACCATAGAAATCAAAGACTCAAAAATGATGCTGTCTTAGGCAGGTATATTCGGATATCGTCTCAACAAACATTTCACTTATCATCACTTCATAGTTTTATAATCATCTGCTCATTCGTACCCCCGTATAACCTAGCTGTTAGTGGGGTCGCTAAGCAAACAATAATCATAAACAGATTCAGTATTCCGAATAAAACCAGCATTGAACAATCTTTTCCACTCTCTCTCCTTCTTTTCTATAAGCTAGTCCTCCCTTGGTTACTCGGTCAATTTTTGCTAGCAGTAAGAACTGAAGTCAGGTCGGGTGTAGGTTCAAGTCCCGCATAAGGCATGAATTTTTGTAAACGTCCTCTCACCTCTCATCACCTCTCATCGTTTCATTGTCACCTGCTCATTCATACCACCGTATAATGTAGCTGTTGCTGGGGTCGTTAAGTAGCATTAAAATAAACTAGGAAAACGCAATATATGCGTTGTTAGACGAGTGAATAGTAATAGTATGGGTAAAAACTGCTTCGAGTGGTACCAATTTAGCACATTTTATGTTTTTTCTTCAAAATGGCTGACCCGATCAAGATGAAATTTTTAGAAATGTGTATCAAAATGTAATTCAACTTCACGTGAAATTTCATTTTTTTGGAAAATAAAAATATTTTCTTTTTTTTCCGCCATGTTATTCTAATGAGTATTTTTGAAATTTCTAAAATTCATAAAAAAAAAGTTCCTCCCCGATAATGCCACAAAACTATACAGATCTAAGTTAAATGAGGAACCATATTGAAAAAAAGTTTGAAGTTGATAACTGTAGCCGTTTGACCTGTGGAGAACCGACAAAAAAACATAAAAACGAACACCAATTTTTTTCAGTATGTCAAATTGAATCCTCACTAAAGCTCGTCTAATGAAAAAGCTATTGACTTATTGTTGGTGTTGTTGTTTAGTGGTCGAGTACAGCTGCCTAGGCGACTGGTTCGTTGACAAGAATCACTTCTTTGCCGTCGCCAACACGAAAGAGTCTCGCAAGGACGAGAAGTACCGCTGTTTCCTGAAGAATCGTGACGACGACCTCTACATCGGCGCGTCCATCACGGCCGAGTGCAACACGCTCAAGACGCCGGAGAAATCGCCCGAGCGACTCCGAGTCACGCCAGGTGAGTCACGCAGGCAGTTTACAACGATCGCGACGAAATACGCTTTAGTCATTTTCTAGAGCTGTGCGCGTCTCGAAATTCTTGATCGAGATCGAGTCGAGATCAAGACTCGAACTCGATTGGTAATATTTTTCTCAGATTGACATTTCAATTCTCGGAATACTTCCAGGTCTTGGACTATTTCGTGCGAGCGAGCGATAGTGGAAGGATAAACTTGACGTCTTTTTGTCACTCAACAGACAGATATTAGAAATACAGTGTGTGAAACTTTCAAAAAAGTTTTGTTCCTCTATTTTTCTATTTGATTTTTAATTGACTTGATTTAGATTACTCGAATTAAACTCGCTTGCTCGAACTTAAATTGCACTCGAACTTGCTCGAGTATTGCTCAAAAATAAGTCGAACTCTCTCGAAACTCGCTCGAAGTTCTGTTCGTACATCCCTATCACTTTCCTCCTCTATCATATAACCAAAGTTAAATTTCCCTGCACAGACATTTTTATCTTCCCGTGAAAGCGACGTAATTCTCGACGCACGTGAATTGCAATGTCCGTATCGTTATCCGCAGTCAAATCCGAGATCGTCGAGCCCGGCTGCCGCCTGCCGCAGAACTTCACCGGCGACTGGATCAACACGGCCAACATCGACGCCGACATCTTCATCAACGAGACGCACATCATCGAGACGTGGTACCCGGACGAGGGGCGATACCGCCGCACGATCTACGTCTGCCGCGAGCAGCGAGACTCCAGATACATGATGGCTAGGCTCACCGTCGACGGCTGGTGAGTAGCTGGACCAGCGGTAGTAATACCTGCGTGATAGGTAGTTTATTGCGGGTTGCGTTGGTTTGTCGGTCTGTTATGGTGGCTTCACTCTCTTTACCTAGAGTTGTAGGAATATAGGATTTAGTTTTAGTTTTGTTAGCCTGTATTTATAATACCATAGGCTAGGAATTAGGACAAGGATTTGTTAAACTGCGGTATACGAATAGGCTTCACAGGGTATACGCGTTTTGAATACCGCGCTTTACTGTTTATTTTCTACTGGCCGCCAAACTTCAGTTATCGACCTGATTTTTTTTGTGCTTTGCGCGATCTATTGGCCGAACATATGTACTGCTTGAGAACAACGTCGACCTTCGATATATTTCATAAGTAGTAGCGTTTATTCAGACGAAAGTTTCGTCAACGACTCAAACGTCAAACTATGATTCCAAGTCGAGTGAAAATGGCTAATGTTGGCGGGCTGGCTTGGCAAAATAATGTGCTTTCTCCAACCGTTATTGAGGAACTCATAATTTCTGTGATACGGTCGAAAAATTATGGGAAAATGATCATGAATGTAGTAACTGGAACTATTTGTACAAACTATTGTATTTTCGGAAAAAAACTTAGCACAGGGGGTACAGCTGGTGTCAGAAAACTCAGCAGTTGAAAGGTTAAGGGATTCATTTAAATTAAGCTCGAAATCTACCTAATTATTGATAGTTATAAAGCGGGAGAGACTTTCTGGAGGAATGAATAATTTGACTGGATTACCTGTTGACTTCTATATCGACGGAACGATGTAAATATTTGATACTCTTTACACCAACCATTGTTTGTTGTTATTGTTGTACACTGTTGTCACTGTATAATGTATATGTATTTTATTTCTGAAATTATTTATCACTACTTATATCTACATTTACTATTAAGACATATCTAATACAGTGAAACCTCAATGCATCGTTCCCGGATCCATCGTTTTCCTGGTTGTATCATTGAGTTTTTCTCACCCCACTCCCATCAAAATCAATGTTAAATTCTCCTGGATGGATCGTTTTCCTGCATGGATGGTTTCATTTTCCTGGTCCCTTGAAAAACGACGCATATAGGTTATTACTGTATCGGTATACGATCAATTTGAACTAACAAAACATATCCTATTTTTTTTCTATCCTTGGGTTCCAGCCAGAAGGACTACGTGTGTTTCGACTTCGTCCCGCAGCACCACAACATCATACGTTACCGCCGCGGCGTGGCCGTCATCAAGGACAACTTCCACACGGTCTGCTCCTGGGTCCAGTTCAAGAACAAGGACGCGTGGAAGTACGACCTCTACTTGGGTACGTAGCCGGCGGCAGACTGTGTCCCATACTGATCACCACGGTTCGGGGTTCCTCCCCATTTATTTAGTTTCACCGATTACAATATTACTTACATTTATATGTATATATTTACATGTAAATATAGTATTTATTTTTGGTTTTCATGGCATTTATTATTTGAAAAGTAGCACTTTGGTGCATCTATAATTATGTGTTTTGTAGGCCTAGCTCAACAACGTTCTGTAGCATAACAACAGTATGGTACCGATATATAACGTACATTATGTACGTGTTATGTACCCACCCCAAATGATGTTTAGAAGAAAATTGTGTTCACAAGTAGGGTAAACGTGTGCCTCAGCTGCCACCCACTGTTGCAACTGCACTTAGGTTTTCCAGTTCCTTGAGTGATGTCACCTATTTACTCCCCAATGGATATATTTTTGGAAAACATATCATTTCTAACGCTTTTATTCCGAATATAGCATTTATAATGTGTTTTTTTCTGTTTGTTTAGCCAAGAACCCGGTGCCAGTGCGCTGTCCAGTGGCCGGGAAATACAACTTCACTCAGCGGGGCGACGTTCCTTTCGAGACGCGGATATTAGGTACGGAATAATACTCCGGGGGTCATTACGATTTATTCTACGAACCAAACCAGTTGATTACGTGGACCTATTCTAACTTAACAGTAACAGCTGAACGTTATTTTAAACCTAGTTATTTTTAAATGTCAATAATTTGTATTCCTAGTTATTTTTAAATTTCAATTGATCTTACTAATTTTATGTTTGCCAGCGTAATCGTTCACAAAAGCGCTGGTGTCAAGATTATTTTTTTTAAATTGAAATAATCAAAATTGGGTGGTGAGATCGCCCTTGTGTTGCCCTATACGAACGATCCTACTTTTGTTCATAGCTTTAATTGGGGAACAATGATTTTGTATCAAGTCTCGATATTAATTAAGTAAGCTAAGTTAAAGTTAGTTGATGTTAGGGTCATTTAGCGCCTATGTTCGTGTCCGTGTACTTTCCATGGTTGTCAACGTTTGTGGATGTTTCAATTGCATCAGATAATCACACAGATACATATCAGTTCCACTCAGATATACAAACACACACACTGAACTGGGTGATTCTGTGTATAACATATTCCAGATTTGTTATCGTATTGTTTATCCGAGTGTGTTCGTTATCGTTCTACAAGACTCGGTACGTTCTGTCGACAGGTGGCGTGACGCTGTCTCCTCGACCGAACATCTACTGCAAGCAGAACATCAGCGACTTCTCCGTCTGCGACACCGACCAGAAGGAGGTAAACATAACCCTACTTTCTCTCACACGTGACATTCTTCTCCATTCTATATTCGATTTCGTCACTTATTGTCATGTACTGCGAAGTATTTGAAGTTGATCCGTGTCCGGTGACAGATCTATTAAACAAGATCGTACAATCTAACGTAACGTCTTCGTTTTCCTTAATTAAGTATCCTTATATCAATCTATGTAGACTGATACGTTACAGTTATTAAGAAACAATGCAGTCGTACATGTGAGCCTGAAATCTGGAGGTCAAAAAATCGCAAAATTTCAATTTCTGACATTGAGATGATTTTTAGTTTTCACCTAAAATTAGGTAAATGAATATCGTAATTATTCGTTTAAATCAATTTTCAGTACTGCGATGTCTTTTAGAGTCAAGATCTTAATTGTCTTAAGTCACAATTAGATAAGGAATAAAAACACGTCAACGTTGTTTGTTTGTTGGCAGGTTTCGATTGACGAGACGTACTGCCTGTCCGTGGATCATCTGGGACGACCCGTCGACATTTACAGTGAGTTATGCCATCACGTGTTGAATCGCAGCGTTTGCGTTGTCAGATGAGCAAGAGTATCGCATGAAATGATGAAAATTAGCGCAAATAACGTGTCTGAAAACTTGTAACTAGACATATTCCATACCCCCAAAAACCCATTTCTCAAACAATTTATTTATTTTATTTATTTATTATTGTTTCTACACAGTGTAATACATTATATTACACTGTATACAGGTAGTGAGAATAGAGCAGGCGCCCCGTAACAACATGTGCCTCACTACCTGCATAATAATATAAATTATACAAATTATAATTATAATATTATATCAAGATAATTGAAATTAGATCAGAATTCGAACATTCGGGGTACCTACCTTGGTTTGTTGGTTTGTATATATTTTTTCAACTTTACTGATTATAAGCGATTTTAATCGATTTGGTCCTCCCCATAATAATTGATCTTGATTGTGCTCACCACTCACTAGATTATAAACATCTTTCATAAAAACGGAAAATTTCCTTGAAAATGTCTCCGGATTGAATTTTTCTGGCCAACCCACAGACACGAGGTCACTCGGTTATAGTCCACCCCTCACCTGTCCACATACTGATGCTGTTGTTGTTGTTGTTGTTGTTGTCAGGTGATCCTGACTACAAGATGAAGTGTATCGGCTACTGGAAGGAGAACCTCAAGTCTTATCTGATCACGTACGACGAGTTGGACGCGTTCAGCAAATACCGCTGCTGGGTAAGTACGAGACAGGGAGAGACAGGGAGAGAGAGAGAGAGGGAGAGGGTGCGAGAAAGAAGTGAAAAGGGAAGAAATAGATAAGCTAGGTTTCCGTGACGATTTTTTCTAGTGACGTCCGACAAAATATCAGACGACATCGTTTGTGTGAAATAGATCGTGTTCCCATACCGTTTTTTTCCTGTCACGTGAGGTAATGCGTTCTATCGTAAAAACTAGAACTTTTTTAATACAACCATCGTAATCAAAGGGTCGAACATGACGCCATCTCAGGCAGGTATATTCTCTAATTGCTCGACGAACATTTCGGGATCGGAACTATAGAACTAATCATTAAAAAATGAAAATGAATAATTGTGTAGGCCTATAACCTCAAAATATAAAACGGCGTGTGATTTTGCACGCCTTTAAAAACAGTAATATCGAAATAAAACGGAAATGCGACGATACGATCCTGCATTCAATTCTTGGTACTAGACACGACTTCCGCAAATCGTCCCGTGGCGTGGCCTACGTCAAAAGTTGGAGTTGGCTCTACTCGGACGAAGAAATATCGTTACCTTCTATCGTTGCTTTTTCTTGCGCGTGATTGGTTGAACGTTGACGTCGGCCAAGTTTTGACGGATGGGACGTGAAAAAAACGTCATGGGAACCTAGCTATTGTCTGATTAGATGAAACTACTGACCTCTAAAGCAACTTAGCATAGTATTTTCTTTTTCTCGGTAACAATTACTATTACTAGGCCTATACTATTGAATTATTATTATTTAAATATTTTATGTTACCATTTCGTATCGTTATCGATTGTATTAATTATTATCATATTTTAATTTCTAAAATAATTGTTGAATGGTTATAGGAAAGATCAATAAGGCAGTAAGCTAGTCCTGCCGAAAAAAAAAGTGAATATTGCTTTTTGTACCAAGTATATACACAGGTATGTTATTTTATTCCATTTCCTGAGTGTTTATAAGAAATACCTAGTCATCGTCTCATTGGTCGCTGCCATTGGACCGTTACGGTCAATCGGAGGTTGTGATTGGTCGCGTTTGTTTTCCAGGTGTACCAGCGCGCCGACCTGAATCGCGTGCTGATGTCGCAGGCGATGGGGCCGTTCTGCGACCTGCGCCAGGACGTGACGTCGTGGAACTACACCGAGGGAGCCAGCGTCGCACTCGAGATGCAGGAGTACGAGCGAGAACGTGAGTCACAGCAGCTTACCTCGAAGTGGTGCGCGGGTCCTAGCGAACCGGTGTTCGAATCGGGGGGTGGGGATGTGGGGAGGGGGTACCGTCAACATGTAGAAATTTTGTCATACTCTGTAGGCCTACTTTCTCTGAGATATTCATTACTTTTCGTAAAATTGGTTCGAGTTGTAACAAAAAACTAAACCGATGATTGTTTTTGCCTCTTGATTTTGATTTAGACCTACAAGTACTGAATTAATTTATGTAATGGTGTAAAATTACTCATGTAAAGTGTATTACATACAATTACAATCCATATTCAGTATTATTTTAGTACTTGTAAGCATGTGAACTGAATTTCTTTGAGCTGCCAAATATCAGAAACATTATTGAAAATGGCATGTACGGTATTGACATTTTTCCCTGCGTAGTTATGTCTCTCCCCCCCCCCCACACACACATACACATCACAATGGTTGTACATGTACAAGTTACCAATCCCGCCAAACGAAATGTTCCACTTTTGACCATATTTCACAACACATTTCACGTTAATAATTCAATTGAATTATAGTATTGATCCCGCACCCCTGAACATAACACATCTACCGCCACTCTGCAACTCTCAGCTGACTCGCTTGTTTCCGTCCCCCAGGCGACCAGTGCCCGATGCACTTCGACGACGGCAGCAACCCTTGGGTCCAGACGGAGAACTTCATAAAGGTGTTCAACTTCAACGGCTACGGCAGCGCCGCGGTGCTTATCAGCAGTACCGTCTGCGTGCTGCTCGCGTCTGCCGTGTACGTCTTCGCTTACGTGCAGCCGCGCGTCTAGTCGACTTCGCGCGAATAGTCGACCTCGCTCGACCAGTCGATCTCGTGCGACATTAAAAGCGGCTTGACATTCCAAGCGGCGTGACATTCCAAGCAGCGCGACAGTCAATGAGCAAACGATTTATTTTGAGTATGAGGGGGGGGGGGGGTGACGATCTCACTATCTTTCGCGAGCGTTCGATCTACAAACCAAATGCCGTCCGTATATAGCAATGTTTTAGTATTTTATTATATGATGACTAAAGACTTGGATCTTTTTTACTTCTACTGAAATCTAATAGCTCAAGAAATTATTCAAGATATACCCTATTTCAACGCGGTCCTGGCTTGTTTTTACATAAAATCGCGTATTAAATCATAGTACGTAGCTCGTAAGGCAGGATTGTCTCGCTGCTTAATCCTATGGGACGTGAGAGTCTTCGTCAGAACGATGGAGCTTTTCAGAAGCACGTTTTCTGATCGAATCAACAGGATTTTAATATCAAGTGTTAATACAACGTTTTCAATTTCCCTTCTTACGAACATTTACATTCCATTCCGTCCTTTTGTAAAGGTTGCTCCGAAAGTCGCCATTTGTGTCCGATTGGACGTTTTAAACGTAGAAACTAAGAGCCTGGGGCCTCGTTCCTGTAAGTTGTGACCGTCGTAAGTGATCACTTGACCTAACTCTCGTAACTTTAATTTCATATTTATGAATATATGGAGAGTAAAACTTATGTTGTAATATTTCGTAAAGTTCATAAAATACATGAAAAAATAGGAGGCCCCGTGGCTCAGTCAACTATCACACTGCTTTAGGAACTGAAGTCAGGTCGGTTTTCATTTAACTACCCTCTGTATTTATCAATTAAAAATTCACAATGAAACAATACTGCATATTCTATGCCATAAGTAGGCACAACAAATGTAAAATGACTATAATTAAGTAATAATTTTAATTATATTCAGATCCTAATAAACCAGATCATCCCCCTTCACTTGTTGTATGTTATAGCTCAACATAATCTCACTGACACGGTAGCGGCTATAAATTCATCCACGAGAGATGAAGGCTTGAACCACCCTTGCGCTAGTGGTTTGAGATAGGGGGGACGGTCGATCGGAACCTTCATCTCTCGCGGATTCAAGTATAAATGTATATAATCAAAAATCACATAGGCCTTTATGTGTAATTGCCTTGACTAGAGATATATATTGCCTTACCGCGATACGTTACTCAACGTTAAGAAGGCGTACATATTTGTGTCTCGGCAGCAACTTCACATCGCATTGCCTAGCGGGAAGTTTCCGCCATATTGGACCCAATAGTAACACAAGTAGCAAGACATTTATAGAAGGACTAGCTTGGAAGCTATTTGTAAAAATCCAACATGGCCGCCAGATCGGCCTCGATTGAAACGGGCATATATCCTTAGTTGGCCGCAGGAGTTACGTATCTCGGTAATATATATATATATATATATATATATATATATATATATATATATATATATAAATATGCTATGGCGTGACTGCTTAGCTTATAAACATGTAATAAGTGAATTGAAAGAGAGTTTATTGATTAGAGGGCTTTAAATAAAGAAGTAGCAATTGAAAGTGAGCTGAAGGGATGTAAAAATTACAAAAATGCATAAAACTAGGTACCAAGAACATATTATGAAATATATATATACTTATTTAGGCGTATTAGTACTTAACAGAAATGGCACTCTATACTTTGGAATTGTAAAGTAATTATTAGTGATTTCTGTCAATTGTTTGACTTACGAGAAACGTTGGAAGCTCGAGCTGTACACGAATTATAATTAACAAACACGAGTCCGCACATTTCAAGTCCTTACGGTTGCTGTTCGATTTCGTATTTTCAACCGATGCAATGGGAATATTCAATGGTCAATAAATTCAATATCGAAACTATATCAATTATAAAATATATATTGGCCCCTATAACAAAAACAATGCTATAGCCGGGAATTTCATATTGTTTCTTGAGAATGCGTGCCTTAAATACTTTGTGGGATAAAAGACACAACAGTCCCTCGTTGAAAAAGACGTTTCGAATTTGAAAAACAGGTGAATCATAGGAATTAAAAAAAAAATACAAATGATATTAGGATAGGGCAGTACACACTTAAATGTCAAACAACGCTGTTCATAGATTCCCGCATGTTTCTGACGTACTTCGATCAATTTTTGACACTAATATTTCGGTATCAATTACAATTTCAATATCGAATGGCAACCTAAATGTTCTTACTTGAAAATCGTATATTTACTTACCGGTAATTTTTTTCACATCGCAGTTCTAGCAGTGTTTTATTTTCATTTTTATATACTTTTGTATTATTTTAATTAGATTAGCCAGTATTGTTCATGTAATGTCAACAGACAAATATTCTCTGTGTAAATTTTAAAACTTGAAACTGTTGACAGTAGTGGAAACCCGCTGAAAAAACTGTTGTTGTTGTTGTTGAATTTCATTCCATCCATTAGTTTTAGTAAGTTCGATTTAGAAGATGAAATACGTTTCATCTCCGTCCAGCACGTGTGAAGTGCAAACATTGTAAAAGTAAAGTGCGTAAATCTCATGCTATGTTTCCATGACTACGATTTTTTAGCTGCTTTCTGAAATCGCAACATGATTTTTCATTTTCATTTTCGCTATGGCGTTCATCATGTACAAATTGAATCTTTACTGTAGCGCTATATTTTGAGAAAATTGAGCGATTTGACAGTGAAATGTTTGATTCAAGTCGAGAGCTTGCTGAATGTACAATGATAACTTATTGCTTTCGTTGAAAAACTAAAATAATTGTGACAGTTTTGCATCGCAAGGTGAAAATGTACTTATTTCTTGAAATTATCAAGGTGTCTGGAGCGGCAAGAAATTCGCTGTATGAAAGCGATTTCGTGGTCATGGAAACACAGCATTTCAAGATAAGATTTTGCCTTCTATGTATTTAGAATATTAAAAGCATTTATTTTAAACAGTGACTATTTTGCACAAATAATTGTATAGGCCTAATTAGTCTTGAAATTATATATTTATGTGAAATAAAATCATTTATATAAAAATATGTCAATGTTTATTGTACTGAATAATCATGGAGTTGGAAAAATCCTGGGTTTTATTGAGCTTGATTTAAGTTCGAAAAGAAGCAAAGACTAACTGAAGTTTATTTCTTTCATTGGGCATACAAATTCTTGTCATTAACAAGGAGACAAAATATTGAAGCTTGGTCCTTGAAAATTAAAAGTAAATAGTAGGCCTTGATAAAAGCAAAGACGCCACCCCACGGCTGAAGGAGAATCCGGGACTGCTACAAAGTTTGAAGTCGAAATCATTCCATTCCAGATTGCATGGTTACATGCATGAGCCAAATTACATGGTTACCTACTTTACACGTACTCTTATTAGTTATTACCTACTCTACTGTGACCAAGGCAACAGCCGAAACGTCTAAAATCTCGTGTTTTTCCATCTCTGTGCTCTATCAACGGTGTCAATAGCAATTTTTAAATTCAAAATTAAAATTAATTCTAACAAGAAGAATGTCAACGGATGAACTATGAACAATACCCAGTTACTGTAGTTGAAACCCCTAGTTATTTATGTCTTCCAATTTGATAAAACCGGGACTCTTGTGGGTACCAAAAATATTTCTCGTGATGCTGGGACAGGAACTTCAAAACAGGGACAAAACCGGGACATCTGGTCAACATAGTTGGTAAGGTCATTAAGCAGACAACAATCACCAGGTTTTACGACTACAATTTTATTTTAAACGTAATGTAATCATAAGAAACTGATTACTATCATACAGTATACCTATTGATAAATGCATACAACTGTTCAATAATCATTAAATTTAAATTAACCAACTGTGTTTTTTTCTAGTTATGTAGAACCCTACGAAATTCAGTGTCTTTTGCCGAGTGGCCAACCCTGCCAACAACCTGCAACTAATATTTGTTGCACTGGATATCATTTTAGCCCATGTAAATTGGACACAATAACAATACTGTACACATATTTGGATCAGATACCCAGAATATACCTATTTAATTCATGTTAATTATAGATTTAAAATCTGTACACTTATATTTTTTAAAAAAGATTACGGTAGGCCTATTCACTCGGAGCCATATTGTTCGTTGGGAGTCCTTCACTTGTTGAACGGTAAAATAAAATGAAAGTACACATTTCTTATTTCGTCCAACTGACTTTCGGTATGTCGAAATGTTCGGTCAACGAATCAAGATGGCGATTGAATTCTTCCACACGTTGTTTGTGTGTCATCGAAGCTTTCTGTAGTATTCTTTCTTTCTGCATTTTCTCCTGCATCTTTTGGAAGGCGAGCTCGGCTTTGGTACGTTTCACTTCGTACGTTGGTTTCGCAGTTTTGTCTTCTCGGGGCACGTCGGAATTCCTTGAAACTTGCTCGAGGAGTTGCTTTTCTTTATTTTTTTTACTCTTCTTTCTGTAACATATATGGTTATTGGTATTAACATGCATGGTAGGGATACGGCCTGCTACAAACTTTCTTAATTTCCATTTGAGACCAAGACATGAATGGTAAATCGATTAATTTGTATCAGTACGCGTATAAATCCCCATCAACTACCATGGACCTCACTAATAAACTAGGTCTATGTTGTGTTTTTGCTTATGATCAATCCGACCTATTTGGTCTAGTGATTATAATTAAATTCCAATTCTGTGTGGGCCCTGATTGAGTTTACAGGTTCTTAAGGCATCCACGATATGACACAAATTCATTTGTGACTATAATTATTAGTTACCAATATCATACCAATATTACCAATATCGACCCCCTTACCAATATTAGAAAATAACTTGTGAAACCATGTTGTTTTCCACGTTACTGGATCCACGATTTGGTAAATTTGTCCTACTCGGTACCACCCCTAATTTTACACAAACATCCGGAGAATGGTATTTTCTATTATTTGAAAAACATTAAATCTATCAAAAAAAAGGCACCTGACCCATAAAATTGTTTTCCTAAAATTAAATAAACACTTCTAAACACAATGGAATTACAATAACATTGATCACAGTTAGCAATCTATGGAGGTTGGGACACCAACCTCGACTACTAACCCCAACCATTTGGTACCGAGCAACACACAATTACCACGGTTAGGCTTATATAGGGTAAGGTTTTGTGTAGTATAGATACCTAGATTGCAATTTTAGGACTTACGCCCTGCTCTACTAAACCTAACCATCATCTATCATCACTCAACATAACCCTGAAATAGACTGGTAAGGGATGCCTAGGTCCACGTCATATTTACCTTTAGGGGTACCGGTACGAACTAGACTCAAGTATTACAAAGTCAATGGCAGAATGAAAATACCAATAAACTGTTGGCCTAATTTCAAAGATGTTGGGTGAATTACGACAACTAAGCTAGGGCTTAGGCCTACTGGTGGAAAATGGGTTATTTCCATTTAGGCCTAGGCCTAAACGTCTAGTCTGGAGCTAGACCAAGGTATTGACTTTGTAAGGCCACTGAGCACAGAAGATCCCTAGACCTAGCTAGGCCATTGAAAGATCCAATGGCTAGGCCTAGGCCCTAGTCACTCTCAATAGTGTCAATTACTGGAGACAAACGTCAGTTAGGTTAGAATTAGCCTAGATCGCACTGGCATTGCTACGCTATCACTAAACTCAACTTACTTTTTTACTCCCGAATCGCCTTTCAATTTTAAAGGGCCTTTAGCACAAGACTCGTACTCGGACATTTAAATCTAGGAGCTGTACCCAACTATTTTGCAAGAAATATAACTAACTTCGCTTGAAAACGACACTGACTAACGAGCTGACTAGTGACGAAATCAATCACAACAAAAACATGAACAGCTTACTATGTTGTGACAACCTTGTGTAGTGCATGACGTCACAGTTGAGGCTTTTAACCGCGGTCCGCGGATAATGGATTATTTTACGATTTTTCCATGCAATAGATATTTCATTGTTCTTTCAATCCACACGTGTAATTGAAAACGGAAAATCTTCTCATCCCGAAACCAGTAGTTGAAAATCTCAGTAAGTTTTCATTTGTGAAATGTTGTTATTACGACAACGACTCGCTAAGTCGCAGAAATTTTACAACCCGATATAGTACATGAAGTTTCCGTCAGGTTCGCTATAAGCATGCTATGGTAGAGCGGTAAAATATCTCAAATGTGCTTTAGCTCTCAATACGTCTTACAGCACCCTACTTGTATTACTTTAGAATGCCTCCAACAGAAAGGTGGGTGCGCCCGATTCAGATTTACGACAAAATCTGTTTCAGGCTAAGTTAAAACATGTATTTAAGAGTAAAAACACAATGCATTGGGCGTTATTCTAACTGTTTGAATACCTACCTGTGTTGCCCCAAGATTTTTGTTGCAGGCATCAAATGTTCAATAATATAAAAATATGTGCATTAGTACCTATAGAGCTCAGCAGAGCATGACTTTAAACATCTTATGGAAAGTTGGCATTATTTTGGTTGCATATTTCCAGGAAATGGGCCTATTATCAAGGAGTAATGATGATCAACGAGATGAACGGTAAGAATGTTGCGCTAGTTTCACATACTTTTGTAATTGTCATCTTATTTATTGCCATGTTCAATCTCATCTTCTACGTTGTTCTCAGCTGAAGAGAAATTTGTGTGCAGTCCTATAGTAGGCCTACTAGCTAAACTGAATTGACTGCTACTTAATTCCAGACTCTCTTCTTTATTGTATAACCTACATGGCCAATACTCTCTCTCTCTCTTATAGTCAATACCACTCTATCCACTGGCATTTTCCCTTCAGAACTAAAAAAAGCATCCCCATCCATAAAAAAGGTAGCAAATTCGATGTCAACAACTATAGACCGATCTCCCTTCTCTCCTCCTTTTCAAAAATCTTAGAGAAAATGGGTTGCCTGAATCTATACCCCATGGAAAGTCATCTCTTGTACAAGTCGTCATTCTGAATGTCTGTTCTCATATATAAATAATTAAATGTATCTATTGGATCTCTACTCCGCAGAAGGTCTTTTCCATGGAGACTCTTCACCTGCTATTATATATTCGAAAACAATTACTGAAAGTCTGTTCCACGGAACCCCTACCCCACCCAAGGTCGTCACCAATAACATGACATTTTATTATTTTCCAAGTCGTCACTTCGCCAACTCTGTTCAGAGGAAGCCGCCGCGAGTGTTTCGACTGAAATCTGAATACACGTGTTCATATATAGAGGCCTAGTTGCTTCACAAAATTATTGAAACAAACGCAAAGTGGATTTATTGTTAGTATATAATTAACCAGATGCATGGAGGATTCTTGAGGATACCGTTTTTTTATAGGATTATTCTCACTAAATATATACGGTATATATATATTTTTTTTTTATCCCCACTCTCATGAGAAAACAGTTCAACTTCTATCAGCCAAATCATGAAAAAATTAGTCAGTAGGATTGCCATGAATTTATAATTAAATTTAAATTAATTCAAAATCGGATCAATTAGTTACAGTGAGCAGAGTTTGAAAGATATTAATTCAAATGGGCGTAACGGAAACTGGCTGTAAATAATCACATATAACAAGTAGGGCCTAACAACTAAAATATTTTGGGCATATTTTGGGTAAATGTGTATTTATCATTGTAAAGGACACTATATTGCTTTAAAAAGCAAAAAAAGAAACTTGGCCTTATGGATGGATGATGCATGGATGGTTTTGAACATTACAAAATACAAAAACAACGTAAAAATTGATTGTTTCAGATAACTTTTAGTTATTAGATAATTAAAAAATATCATGCCTTTAATTACGATACATGGTCAAGACTTGAAGATTCGATTCAATAATTGATAAATTGACAACTTCGATCGATATTCAATATTGAAGTTCAATAGATCGTTTACAATTTTTATATCGAACTGCAACTCTGATATATATTCACCTCATCTCAACTTCAAATAATATTTGTGTTAGTATTGTAATGATAATGGATGACATACGGTAGTAATTAAAACAATTGTTTTTCAACTAATGTTTTTCAATCTCTTTCAATTATACAGTAATTTAGGAGCATCACACGTTACTCTTGGGATGCCTACGATTAAATTACTTTGATGTTCGTGTTCTTCTTTTCTTACACTGATTTCACTTGAATTCAAATTCCACTCTCCTTGACTTTTCCAGGAATTCACTCATCACCTGGTCATAAAAACTATCTTGAAGTTTCATTTTCGTTAAGAGTTCTTTTTCAATCGATAAGAGAGATAGACTTGAGCTTTTCTCCTGACCCATTGTTGCACGAATATTCGATTTTATTCTCCTGCGTGCGGAGAACGATCTCTCATTGGATGCCGTTGAACTAGGAATCGTGAGGAACAAACAAGCCAACCGATAGATTTCCGTCATCCCTTCATTCAGTCCGATTGACTGCATGAACGGAACCAATTGATGCGGATGTTTATTCTTGAAAAGTTCAGCTCCGTACATTATAAACAGTTCATTCTTGAGTCGAGCGATGTTGAAAATATGTGGGTACATATTTTCCAGCGACATCAACATATTGTCCGGGAACTTGGTTCGATGTGCGTGAAATAAACTAGGGTCAAGCAGCCGAATAAACTTCAATCTCTTCATCGTTGCAAATCGAGAATTTAGCTGGGATATAACCGTGCTGATGATCTCTAGATAGCGTCGTCGAGCGAAATCTTTTGGCGAATCCGCATCGTCCGTTCGCTTCCTCTTTCTCGGAGCTTCTTCGATAAGATTATCTCTGCGTACACTTTCAACCTCATCCCAAAGTTCATTAAAAGTTGTCTCTTTGACTTTTAACAACGTTTCTGTGTCCCGAAATTTCTGGTAACCCAAGTCAATGTCGTACGCTTGTGTTTGAAGAACGTTGTGCAATACATCGATGTGCACAAATAGTGTAGAAAAAGCATTCAGCAAGAAACAATTATCATAATTTGTTAGGAAAGTCAAATAACCCTGTGCCATGATTATAGTATCTCGGTCCCAGTCTCCAGGAACGGTACCGTTGATAATGTGTTCGAAAAACTCGATCAGTTGCGATAAGTGACACCATATCGTGTTGACCAAATTTGAATTAAAGTTACACTCGGTTGGACACATTCTCGGTGATTTTACATGCACAAAGTCATTTAGCGCTTGACGTCTTTGAGGGGACTTGGAAAAAAATGCATCTAACCCCGATAGTGTCGAGAAGAATAGTCTACACTGCTTTACGTTCCTACATACGTCTTGAAGGACTAGGTCAAGTCGGTGGGACAAACAATGTACAAATTTAGCTCCGGGGAAATGCTCCATGACTCGCGCGCATAAGCCTTCTAAATCTCCCGGCATTACGACCGCGCCGTCATACGATTGTGCGATTAGCTTTTCCTCGAGTCCGTATTCCTTTACAATCTTCACGACGTGTCCGAAAAGCGCATCAGCTGTCTTGTCTGCGCTCATGTCTGTATAGCCCACGAACCTCTCGACAGCTTTACCGTCTTTCTTCACGTACCGTAAAACAGTCGACATTTGCGAGAGATTCCCAAAATCCGTAATTTCGTCCAAAAGAATCGCAACAAATTTACAATCACGAAGTTCTTGTTTGATTTCATTAAGAAGTACTCTGCTTATAGATTCAATCAAATCATTTTGAACGAGATGTGAAGTTGCACGAAAATCAGTACCAGTTTCTAGGTATGACCTTAATAGCAAATCATACGTCGCTAAAAAGTTTAGTTCTTCAACGTAATTCCCCTTGTTAAACGAATCGTTGGTTTCCTCACGTGTATTAAACGGGAGTTCTTGTTTCGCCAATAGGCAGACAGTGTCGATTAACCTTTTCAAAACACTTATATTCCTTTTTACCATTTCGTTATGGTGAAAAACACGCACTATCTGCTGGTCACCTATCTGCGGTTCCATACCTGATTGATTGAATGTCGTTAGAATAAAAAACGAACGTAAATGAGCTAGAGATTGTTCGTGTCTCGTTAGCGAACTCGATAGAGAGTTCAAGTTTTCAAATCCTTGTTTATTCCATGTATTGTGTTCAACACTGAAGAGTAAACAAGGCCAGCAAAATAGTTTACTCAAAGTGGCCGATCCCGTAAGCCACTTGATCCTATCGTACATTGGCGTGTGAAATTTGCGGACAAACGACTTGACTCTCGATTTATGAATCGCTGACAGGTCGGGAAGTGCAGGACGTGGCCTCCCATTGGACACGATTTTTTGTTTCTCCGTAAAAGTCCTGGTCAGAAATGGACGATTCATCAACGACACAATTACGTCTGTATTCTTCACAGAGGGCTGTTTCTGGACTGCAACAATAGGCATGAGTATGAATGCATATATCCATTGGTAGGATAATATAATCCAAGATTTAAATGACTGTAAGAATCACTATTATGCTGACAGTCAAATAATAATAATAATAATAATAATATAAATAGCAAGTCAGTTACGCCAGTCATACCTGGAGCTAGATTATCCAACGGAGCAGCAAATATCTCTGGGAACTTCTGAAATTCCTCTTTGAATGGCAAAAATAACGGATCCACCTCGGTCCTGACATCTAGGCCTACATTTCTTGCTGAAAACAGAACATCAAAACCAAAACTCGGAGAAAATTCATCTCAGTAATAGCAAAACCTCAATCTATGATTACCAGATACAGAGTTTTTAAATTTTAAATTTCATTTTGATTTAACAATGCATTGCAATGATACCCAAGATCTATTGGTGTTGATTGAATGATGGATAAGATGATGCACTGATGAGATTAGGGTATCTTTGGTAATGGGAAGGCTGGTGGGAAGGAAGCGGTCATGACCTATACAGTAGAAACCATCCTTGGATTCACTTAGGCTAAAGAGAGAACCACGAAAGACTTCTTAAATATCCAACGACAAACCAAAATAAATTACGCCTATTGTTGAGGTGAAAATCTATTGAATATGTACTGGTACGCTACCTGGTTCAAACTCATTTGTTTCATACTTCATTACAGTGTCCATAAGATCTACTTCATCTTTCACTATGGCTAGGGGATCTAGGTCCATCCTGCAGAATCAAGCGGGTAGATGTCTTTTATTTATGGCTGAAACACACAAGATAGCAATTATCATTATTTAGAAAACATTTCCTGCAGGGTTATGGGGTATGAACATCCTAGCGATGCCTTCGGTTACCTCAGTTGGGTACGGGTAATGCATTATCAGGGGATTATCTGTTACCCGAGCACCTGCAATATTGAAAATAACGTGTATAAATTGCGCTAACTGGATTAATTCCACAAACATTATTGTGATTCTCAAGTTTTCCCGATTGAACCATTTTTACCAGGTGGTAAATTTTGCACCTGAGACTATTTTTACCAGGCCCGATTCAATATGTCAATCAGTACCGTATCTAGATCCTTATCTAACATATCCTTCATTGCTGACTCACAGGTAAGGTTGGAGACCAAAACCCATGTCACACAACAGAGTCGACTTTATTTTAGTACACACTCTTCAGGCGGGGCCTGAACACAAGATGAAAGAAATGATTTATTCATGATAAACTGATCGGAAAATAACATGGGTAATTTTACCATAACATGAATACAGCAAATCATAGGGAGTGCTGCCATTGTGCAGTACGTGCACACGAGCCGCCATTGACAACTTGACAGACCCCGGTGGTAGACAACACCTGGGGAAACGGGACTAGCAAGGCCTACTCCGTAATTAATTTTGAAGATGTTGAGTGCATTACGACGATGACAACTACGCTACCGTACCGGGTGGAAAATGGGTTATAGTTGGGCCTAGTCTGGATCTAGACCAGGCCACTTGAGTACAGAAGATCCCTAGGTCTAGGCATTGATCAGTTGCCTAGGCCTAGGCTAGAGACTTCCAGTAGCCTAGGGTCAATGCTAGGGTCTAGCCGTAGAATAATATGGCCTAGCCCTTACTGGAAACGATCGTCAGTTAGGTTAGAACTAGGGTCGTAATGGAATTGCTATCACTCAACTCGACTTACTTTCTTTACTCCCGATTCTCCTTTCAATTTTAAAAGGCATTTAGTACACGACTCGTACTGTGCCATTTAAATCGAATAGCTACAGGGCCTACCGTACTATTTTGCCAAAAAAATACGCAACTTTGCTTGAAAATGACAGTGACACAAGTAAACACCGAAGTTCAATCACGTGGAGACCCGAACCATGCCCGAACGACGAAAGATCATTAGGCGAAAGTACCCGATGCGATTTTTAATGAAAAATCGAACCACTGAATGGTTGCGATTTTTTTTACACCAATTCGATTTAATCGATTGATCAGATAAAAATGTAATTTTCATGAAAAAATCGATTTATAATTGCAATTTAAAAAAATGGAGAAAAATCAACCAGGCATTGTTGAATGTTGTAGTTGTGTTGCTTGTGCAACTAGGCCTATGTTCAAATTAGTTTGTAGTTAAAACAAAGATGACCTACTTTATATAATAATTAAAAGATGGTGAGGCACTTATATCAGAAAAATAGTTGGCATTAAAATATTTCATCATCTGTAGCAAGGCCAGCCATAAAAATTCAATAGATTCTTGAAATAAAACATTCACGATCCAGTCCTGTCCCTTCGGTAAGTAGATTTAGATTTATATAAAATGTCATCATTGTTTATTCATTCATTCCCTTATGAGTGAGTAGGAGGGGGATTGGGATTCTTGGTCCAAATGCCCTGAATATATTTAATATAGTGATGGTCATCAGTGATAACGTTCTACTTTTTAGCAGCTAATTCGGCCTAATTTGTTATTATTGAGAAGCTGA
The DNA here is from genome assembly GCA_907164805.1 of Brachyptera putata. Taxonomy (NCBI): domain Eukaryota; kingdom Metazoa; phylum Arthropoda; class Insecta; order Plecoptera; family Taeniopterygidae; genus Brachyptera; species Brachyptera putata. The sequence goes on from OU015474.1 coordinate 6,972,223, forward strand.
ACGTTACTAGAGATTGAGAGCATTGTGACATATAATTTTTTAATAATAATTATACATCATGGTCTACATAAATGTATACATACACACATATCAAGGTCGTTCGGCGCTGTAAAATCTTATATTGATTAGGGCCTATGTCACAACGATAACAACAAATCATTTTCTATCGATATCTTGAACGATACTCATCTCGTTAGTAATTGCATCAAATGTCCAAATATTGTATTGGAATATTCAATTCATGTTTCGACACTTTTTCCAATTCGCTTAATTCACTTAATTCGCATAAAGAGAATTTTTTGAAAAGTAGTTGATCTTTACCTATCTCCACAAAGTCTGGGAATGATCACTGTTTAAAGGAAGAGGCAAAAAACTTGTGAGGCACAAATACAAAATAAGATAACAAAGTAATAAAGCCATCGTAATTAAGTCGTTCTCGTGCATGTATTTACAATTTCTCGTGAGTATATTTACAAATTTAAAATACTTCACCTAATCTTTTCATTACAAAAATACAATAGAGGAAGTTGTTGGCACCATCAGACCATGGACTTATAATATGATCAGACAGGGGGCAAAACCCTACAAACATTAAAAGTAACAATAAGGAATATTGAAAATAGGGAAATACATGACTGTAACATTAGAATACAACTGAATTATTGAATCATAATGGGCTTGAGATTTACCAGAATATTAATAAGTTTGTTTCATATATATATATGTAGGTACAGAATGTGATCTTACAATTAATTATAGTACTTTGTACGATATTGATATCCGATGGCGATAGCAGTCCAATAGAAGACAACATACTCAATAACACCAACACTGATTAGAGGAATCTTGTAGGAAAGTTTTAAAAGGAATCAAAGATAATTATAATAATTGAAAATAATTAAACTGATCATATCGTAGAAGTTTGATCAATTATCATCTCAAAGGTAATCGATATATCGATTATTGTTAGAAACGTTAGGGCCCAATATATATTTGTACATAGTATACATGTATTTATAAATATATAATGTATTAGGCCATATCACATGTATTTTTATATCAAACTGCAATACCTACTTAATTTATATTTAGCCTCAACTTCTATAAATATGTGAACATTATTATTATTTAATGATATAATGGATGACAATTGACAAAGTAATCAAAAGAATTTTTTTAAATTAATTTCAATTGAATTTTACGAGCATCACACGTTACTCTTGGGACACATACGGTTATATTACTTTGATGCTGGTGTTCTCCTTTCCTTACACTGATTTTACTTGAATTCAAACTCCACTCTACTTGACTTTTTCAGAAATTCACTCATCACCAGGCCATAAAAGTTTTCTTGAAGTTTCATTTCCATTAGAAGTTCTTTTTCAATCGACAGGAGGGATAGACTTGAGATTTTCTCCTGACCCATTGTTGCACGAACATTCTTTTTTATTCTCCGACGTGCGGAGAACGATTTCTCATCGGAGGCCGTTGAACTAGGAATCGTGAGGAACAAACAAGCCAACCGATAGATTTCCGTCATCCCTTCACTCAGTCCACTCGACTGCATGAACGGAACCAATTGACGCGGATGTTTATTCTTGAAATGTTTAGCTCGATACATTACAAGCAGTTCGTTTTTTAGCCGAGCAATGTCGAAAATATATGGGTACGTTTCTTCCAGCGACGTCAACGTACCATCCGGGAACCTAATTGTATGTGCGCCAAAAAATCTAGGGTCAAGCAGCTGAATAAACTTGAATTTCTCCATCGTTGCGAATCGAGAATTTAGCTGGGATATGACCATGTTGATGATCTCTAGATAGAGTCGTTCTGCGGAATCTTTTGGCGATTCCGCATCGTCAGTTCGCTTTCTCTTTCTCGGAGCTTCTTCGATAAGATTATCTCTGCGTACACGTTCAACCTCATCCCAAAGTTCATTAAACTTTGTCCGTTCAACTCGTAACAACTTTTTTGTGTCCATAAAATTCTGGTAACCTAAGTCAATGTCGTACGCTTGTGTTTGAAGAACGTTTTGCAATACATCGATGTGCACAAATATAGTAGAAAAAACACTGAGCCAAAAACAATTATCATAGTCTGTTAGGAAAGTCAAGTAACCCTGAGCCATGACTGAAATGTCTCGGTCCCAGTCCCCGCAGACGGTATCGTCTGTAATATGCTCGAAAAACTCGATGAGTTGCGACAAGTGGTGCCATACCAAGTTGACTAGACGCAAAGAAAAGTTCCACTCGGTTGGACATATTTTTGGTGATTTTATAGACACAAAGTCATTTAGCGCCTGGCATCGTTGTGGGGATTCGTAAAAAAACGCAGCTAACCCCGATAGTGTCGTGAAGAATACTCTAAAATCCTTCAAGTTCTTACATAAGTCATGAAGGACTAGGTCAAGTCGGTGGGACAAACAATGTACAAATTTAGCTTCGGGGAATCGCTCCATGACTCGCGCACACAAGCCTTTTAAATGTCCCGGCATTACTACCGCGCCGTCATACGATTGTGCGATTAGCTTTTCCTCGAGTCCGTATTCCTTTACAATCTTCACGACGTGTCCGAAAAGCGCATCAGCTGTCTTGTCTGCGCTCATGTCCGTATAGCCCACGAACCTCTCGACAGCTTTACCGTCTTTTTTCACATACCGTAAAACAGTCGACATTTGCGAGAGATTCCCAAAATCCGTAATTTCGTCCAAAAGAATCGCAACAAATTTACAATCCCGAAGCTCTTGTTTTATTTCATCATGAACTACTCGGCTCGTAGCCTTGACTAGATCATTTTGAATGAGATGCGAAGTTCCATGAAAGTCAGCAGCAGTTTGTAGGTGTGAACTTAACAGTGAATCATACGGTGCTAAAAAGTATAGTTCTTCAACAAAATTCCCCTTGTTCAATGATTCGTTAGATTCGTCACGTGTCCTAAACGGGAGCTCTTGTTTCGCCAATAGGCAGACTGTGTCGATTAACCTCTGCAAAACACTTTTATTTCTCTTAACCATTTCATTATGTTGTAGAATATGCTTTATTTGCTGTGCATTTTTCTGTGATTTCGTACCCGATTGATTGAACGTTGCAAGAGTCAAATACGAACGTAAATGACTTTGAGAGCGTTCGTGTTTTATGAATGCTGTAGATAGGGCGTTTAAATTGTCATATCCTTGTTTATTCCATACGGTGTGTTCGACACTGAAGAGTAAACACGGCCAGCAAAATAGTTTACTCAAAGTGGCCGATCCCGTAAGCCACTTGACTCTATCGTATGTTGCCGTGTGAAATTTGCGGACGAACGACTTGCCTTTCGATGTATGTATCGTTGATATGTCGGGAAGTGCAGGACACGGCCTCCCATTCGCCACGATTTGTTTTTTCTCTATGGAACGCCTAGCCAGAAGTGAAAGATCCACCAACGACTTGACGACGTCTGTATTCTCTGTAGCGGACTGTTTGTTAACTGCAACAATAGGTATGAGTATGAAGTATTCACAGCGAATACTTTGCAGAAAGTTAGACTTGTCCAACGCAGGGAGTGTAGGCCTACAAACTGTTTGAATAATAATGTTGTGTTTCGATATTTTGATTCACTTTAATGTGATATCATAGATAATGTTAGGTTAGCTTTAATAATTCAACTTACACTGCTTGGTTAAATAAATTGACGCTGTCAACGCTAACAGCAATATCAGGAAACAACTATTCGAACAGTTTCATATTTGAAAAGGTAACACGAAAATTCGCGAAAATAACCATAGGTTTTTTGAACTCGGGAAGACGTGAAACATAAATATATTGAAGAAAAAACACTTAATTACAAACAATTCACGTTTATCGTTGAAACCCCAAATGCTTGTCTCTGTCAATATGATAGGCTATCAAATGTCACAAAATAATGAATCGATCAAAAATATCCAACGACAACCCTAGGTAAATTCCTCCTATTATTGAGGTGAAAATATATTCAATGGGCCCTATATACTGGTACACTACCTGATCCATTCTCATTCCTTGAATCATCCTTCAAATCAGTGTCCATGGGTTCTACAACATCTTTCACTATGGTTAGGGGATCCAGATCCATCCTGCAGGATTAGATGGAAAATGGCTTCTATTTATAGCTGAAACACGTAAGACAGTAATTAATTATCATAACAGTAGAACCTTATTTATAAGTTTTCCGTTTATACATTTTTAAGTTTTGTTATTGATCCCACCTGTATGCTCCCCATGTTAAACAGTTTAATTGATAAGTTTTTCACAATTGATACGGGCATATGCGACGAATGGGAAAGGAGAAAATACCGAGAGCAATATAGACAAGATTTATGCATCAACTATTGAATAAGACTGTCGAGTAATTCGAGTTAGTTACCGTATGCCAGTCTGTGACTATGACTACCGTATTTCCGTTACAATATATATATTGATATATATAAGACATTTTGTTTCAATGAATTAATAATTGCATATACAAAAATTGAGATAGCAGGTCCAACTAAAAAGGTACCGGTATTGATTATTAATTTATTATGGTGCTAACGAAGGTTTTTCATTCTTCGTACGGTACCTATTATTCCAACAATGGCGGCATTCACCTAGTAGTAACTGATCTTCTGTCAGTTGTACGGCTTTATTGAACAGTAGATTTCTTCCAGCTTGAGACTTATAAATGGTTGTTCGACTTTGTCGAACAAATTATAAAATAATGAGTAGCTCTAGCTAAATTTCAAACAGTGATCCAGCAAATAATTTCATTTTTGTCCGTCACACGACTGAATGCAGGTCCAATTAGGGCCTACAGTATCAACTTGAGTAATGGATGAATATTTTGATTTTACATGAGGTTATTGAAGCGAGTTGATCAAGTCACCGCACTGGTCTTCCAACGCATGATTTTATCCGCTTCACGCACAAACAACTTTGAAGATCTAGTCATTAGGGCCTAAGCCTATGCACTGATTTTAACTTAACAAGATAGTTTCAAATTTAGTACGTAAGTTCAAAAAATGTAAATAATATCCTTACGGTATAGAGTGGCAGAGGCCTGGTTAAACAGTCTAACAGGCCGCGGTAGTGTTACGCCTGGTGATCCTGCCACAAGAGCTGTTATCACCAAGAAAATGTCATCTCTAGGGCACTGTTGCGAGTGAATGCTGCTAGGAGCACTGTGATCAGCCAATTTTTTCATTATTGATGGTCATAGGCTCTGTCATAATATGGCATTGCCTATGCCTATAGGGCCTGTCTAGGTTTACATAGTACATAGGCCTAGTCACATACCCAGGTTTAATAGGCCTAGGTAAAGTTTACCAGGAATAAGACGTATTAAATTTACCCGTTGGCTTTGTGAATAAAACTCCAATAAACATTACTAGGGCTACACAAAGTTTCCCTGTAAGTTGACACTTGAATATTACCTAAGACGGTAAATGTTATTAATATGTTCCTACAAAATACAAATATTTGTGGTTAGTGGTTCAAACTTCAAAGTGGTCACTGATTAAGATTCTTCTTCTTTTCTTCTTTCATAGCTGTGGTGAAATTCTCGCTATGCAGCCAGTTTGGTTGTTACAAGCTAGTCGGTACCAAAATGGCTCGTGGCTGCCCAGGTCAAATACTTTTTTGAGATGAGTTCGTATTTTTGTTTTTTTCGAATAAACTATGCAATAACCTTGTTACCAAAATCAATTTTACTTCCATACACTTGGTAAAAAAGTGGTGTGCAAATGGTATACTAGCAAGCAAAGCCAGCTAACATGCTAATATTTTTCCTTAGCCAATTTTATACCGAACCGCTCGAAAATTTGAGGGAAATGAGTTCCTGTTTTTTGATTGGCTGAAATAATCGCTGGCTGTTTGCAGCGTTGTTAAAATTCTTTGGCCAACAACAAGTGCAAAATGGCGGCGAAAATGTCTCCGAGAAGTACGTGACAAGTTTTTATTATTTATTTCGACGATTTCAATTTGTATTACCACAAGTGGGTTTCAAATGTTCACAGTAGCATGTTTCAAGTATTCAGAAGCGAAAATTAAATTTAGTGCACCGTAACATTGGATGAAAAACGTTCAAAAGTAATTTTAGAAGTAGGCGTGCCCTCAGCTTGCTTGCAATTTTGAAAATTCAAAATCTAGTGTTTCTCGGCGGGGGCGGGTTACAAATTCAGATTACGGGAACTAGCAAATGTTTCACTGGTAGCTTAACTTTCTTTTAAGGTTGATAATTTCTCACATGAGACATAATTATTATTTAATTGCACTTGTTTCAATTCTCAATCAACACATATTGCCTAATCTAGGCCCTAATTCCTATTTTTGCATGACATTGCAGAAGAGTCAATAGCGTCTCCAACGAAACTTAAGAATGGAGCGATTAAAACCGAGATTAAAGAAGAGGTTGATGAGCCGATGGATGAAGATGACGCTCCAGTGTTTGGACCGGCAGCTATGGGATTGAAACGTGTAGGAGAAGAAATGCCACCAAAACCTTCGCCGCCACCAGGTTTGGCATTGAATAGACGAGGAATGGTAAGTAGGCCGAGGTACACTTGCCAGATTGCTGAACACATTATTTTGTTGGAAAGTAATATTAATTATAAAGAAGTGCTGCTTATTACCACATTGTGTGCACACGTTACTTGACATAACTTTTTGTTCATACCAAATAACCTGGTTGGTATTTGCAAAATAGCCAAGGCCTACCACAGTAAGCCTGTTTGTTTGTCCTGCACTAGCTGAACTGGTTCTTCAGTTCTTGCACAATCGTGTTTGTTTGTAACCGTGGTTCTGCACCAAGCTGCACTTTCTTGTTTGTTTGTCTCGGTTCACTTGCACTAGTTCAGGTAGTTCTACACCAGCTCCGGAGCTGGTGTGCTTAGTTCAGTGCAAGATGGCAGGCGCCAAAATCAAGTTGTAGGCGGACGCTTTGCTGGCTTACTAGTTGTTGACGCCTAAATTCGTGTTGATGAGAATGAAAATATATATAATCGAATAAGGGTTGTCATTATTAAATATTTACTATTCATTAATCACATTCCATGATATTTAATATCTCTTTCTCCATCAACGGGTCTGCTTCCATTTCAAAATTCGCGTCTAGAAACCGAAAAATCGGCAAATTCGTGTTTGTTTGTACCTCATCATTTAGGTATCATTTCCTGCACAAAACCCGAAATATGACGTACTTCCTTTTTACACCAGCTGCACTTTAGTTCAGGTGGTGCAACACAAACAAACAGGCCTAGTGATTCATCTGTCAAACTGCTGCTTGTCAACTTGTTGTGTGTGGCCTGCCATTAACTTGTGACGGAAATAAGTATTAGTTCTAAAGTATCGTAATAATTGTTATGGGGGCTATCTGTGTCAAATATGTGTCTCACTATCCATTTATATTAATCCCAAAATTATTGAAATTTTGGGTAAATTTGTTATAGGCCTACTCTGTACCATCCCTAATTTTGCAAATTTGATCCTGAAAATGGTGTTTTCTTATAGATAAACATTAAATCTATTGAAAAACGGCCCCTGACAAATAAAATTGTTATCCTAAAATTGAATAAAACAGTCCTAAACAGTATGAAATTACACGGACATTGATCACAGTCAGCCATCTTTGGAGGTTAGGACACCAACCTTGACCAACTAACCCACCATTTGGTACCGAGTAACACAAAATTACCAAATTTTGCTTCATTTTGCAGTCCAGTTGCGACAAGTCTAAACGTTATTTACTGTCACTTTTGGAATAGAGGCACCACCATGTTCTTTGATTAAATAAATTAGTAGTCATTCTAGTGATTGAATAATATAGTCCTAATATAAAAGAGGTTCTAACGCTGCTTACAGCCCGCGCGTATCCGCAAGAAGAACCGATTGTTCTTCGACGATGACATCGTGACGGTGGTGACACCGCGCGCGTCGCCCAAGCGTGCCCAGAAGCCGTCGCCCGTCAAAAAGCCCAGCAAGATGGTGGCGTCCCCGAAGAAAGTCAAGGTCGCGATGCCCGTCGCAGTGGTCGAGGACGACGTGGTCATCAAGGAGGAGCCCGACGACCAGCTGGACGACTCTAGCCCGTTGCCGGGCAACTCGTCGCCCGATCGCAAGACGGGCCAGCGGACAGGCATGAGGCTGAGGAACATGCTCAAGCTGCCGAAAGCACACAAGTGGGTGTGTTATGAATGGTTCTACAGCAACATTGACAGGTAGGTTGTTATGATCTAGGGAATGGGTAGGCCCAGCAAATGACACCCAAGTTTAATACCAATATCAAATAACACTTTGAACATTTAAAATACGTATAAATTAAACAATTTAAGAAGATACAGTTTAAATTACACAGTACACTTGAGTATTGGTACGGCCAACCCTGTAGCCCTGACAGCTGCCATAATCTGAGTGCTGCCTTCTCGCAGACTCTCTTGCCAGTCTCGTATATATCTATGTTTTTCCTCCAACCTGTATCCACCTCATTATGTCTCATATCACTAGCTTCTCCTACAATGTATCAGCATCTATCATCTATCTCTCTTATTGTCCATCACAAAAATATATTCTTTAAATCAAGTCCTACTTTCTAATAATGTCTCATATTTCTATTTATACTCTAGTCTAAATATATCGTCCCTAACGCTAAACATCCATCCATCATCGGCTCATTTGTATAACCCCTAATGACCTAGCTTAGCTGTTGGTGAAGTCGCCAAACAAAAATAATAATGAGTATTGACTTCTATTTGCAGGCCGCTGTATTGCGGAACCAATGACTTCCTGATCTGTCTGCGAGAGAGTTTCCCAACGTTGGCAGCCCGTAAACTGAGTCGCGTTGAGTGGTGCCTCATCAGACGCATGATGGGCAAACCGAGACGTTGCTCGCAGGTAATCCAACTCCTATTGTCCAATCAGAGCCACTCGAATACAGTGAAAAGTACAACCAGTAGGGTTAACGTTCGGTTTCAATATTTACGATTGATTTGATCATTCAGAACTTTGATTTTATATCGAATTGTAATATTTAACATTTGATGAATTCTGATATCGAATCGATTTTGATTTGAAAAAAATGTACAGTGAAACCTCTATGTATCGTTACCTGATCCATCACTTTCCTGCTTGCATCATTCATTTTTTTCTCACCCCACTCCCTTATATAATCAGAGTTGAATTTTCCTATCAAATGGATTGTTTTCCTGCATGTATAGTTTCATTTTCTTGGTCCTTTGAAAAACGATGCATCGAGCTTCCACTGTACTTATTTGAAAAGTGCAACAATTTTAGCCACTCAAATACGGTACTCATTTGAAAAGTACAACAATTTTAGTATGGTTAACGGTAAATTTGTCATACTCGGTACCATTCCTAATTTGGCAAATTTGATCCTGAAAATGATGTTTTCTAATAGATAAACATTAAATGTAGGCCTATCAATAAATGGCACCTGACAAATAAAATTGTTATCCTAAAATTAAATAAAACAGTCCTAAACAATATGAAATAACATGGACATTGATCACAGTCCGCCATCTTTGGAGGTTAGGACACCAACCTTGACCACTAACCCACCACATGGTACCGAGTAACACAAAGTTACCGGGTTAACGTTCGGTTTCGATATTTACGATTGATTTGATCATTCAGAACTTTGATTTTATATCAAATTGTAATATTCAATATTTTGTGAATTCTGATATTGTAAATACGCTGCAGCCTGGTAGCATCCAAGAATCTTGGTCAGATCAAGGATACAGAGTAGTGAACGGGACGTTTCAACTTTCAGTTGAAAGAAACCGAATGGACCGGCACAGGTCCAGTGCTAACTTGCTCCATTTGACTGGACGATGAGGGTAGATCGGGCCTCGGTTCTATTCCCGTCACCATCCATCTTTACAGAGGTTTTTCATGGTTTCCCTGTGTAGTCTATATACATACCGGAATAATTCACGCACGCATTTTGTTTAATTCTTATTATAAGAATATATTTTTATGATAGATGTGATTTTTGCCTGGTGGGTATTCCCTTCTGAGTCTGTAGAAAAGGTAGTGGGAAACGTGAGTTTGTTGACTCTTGTGAAACCTACCTCCCAGCACTCATGTCCAGTCCATTTTGTTTGTGTGTTTTTGTGCTCTGTCTTATGTTTTTACTCCAACCTGTACCCACCTCATTATTTCTCATATCACTAACTTCTCCTACAATATATCATCATCTATCAATACTATCATCCATCTCTCATATCGTCCATCACAAAAATATATTCTTTAAATTAAGTCCTACTTCCCAATAATGACCATCTTCTTATTAATCTTTCATCCTCTGCCAATAGATCTTGGCTATCATTATAGTGCGTCGTTAAAACCCAATATAAAACAAAAATGAGTAGAAATGAAGGGATGAAATATGCTACATTTCTAGAAATTGAATGGATTAAAAGCAGCACGTAAAAAAAACTGTAATAATTCATATGCCAACTTGTCAACACGCTCGTCTTTCCCGCAGGCTTTCTTCCTTGAGGAGCGCAGCGAGCTTGACCGTAAGCGAGCCAAGATCCGACTGCTCCAGCAACGTAAGATCGTGGACACGTCGGGATTCCAGGACTTGCCGAACGAGGTGCCGCTGCAGCTGGTGATCGGCACCAAGGTCACGGCGAGGTTACGCAAGCCGCAGGACGGCCTGTTTTCGGGCAGCATCGACGCGGTCGACACGTCCGATAACACGTATCGCATCACGTTCGAACGGACCGGCCTCGGGACACACTCGGTGCCAGACTACGAGGTCCTGGTGAGTGGAACGGCAACTACGATACAGTGAATCAAAGCTTATGATAATCCAAATTTCTATATAACCTTACATAATAACCCTACAGAGTTAATCATGACATACCTACAATGAAGAGACAAGAAAATTGGTTTTCAAAACAGTAATTTACATTAAGAATTGTCATACGGTACTTGAAAAAAGTTGCAATATATGTTGAATCACTTTTAATAATTTACTTCTAGGAATACTGTAAATCATTAGTGTGTATGAGCTCTATCCTACGGGGTACAAAGTTGTAGGCCTATGCAATTACTAGGCCTATATAAAAAAGATCTACGGTATTCATAAATGAATAAATAAAACACAACTAAGACTTCACATTCCCCAAAAAATTCTGCGGGGCAATAATAGCACATATTTTGGCGTGGGCTTATTTCGACTTCAAACGTCTTCTCATTGTCTCTTGATTTAAAAGAAAATATTGTTACCCTAGGCCTATATAAGCTCAATGTTAATTATTTCTATTTTAATTCAAAATGCATATTTGTGGTCCATTACATTTTTGAATGTTTGTTGTATACAACTAGGTATGCCACCGTGTATCTATTATGAGACATTCGAATACCAATCGATGTGGCGTATAATCATCTTGATATAAATAAATAATATTATTCAATGATGAACTTTACATCTGCTGACCATAACCTAAAAGACTTTGTTTAAAAGCGGAAGATAACAATCTTATCATCTTCTCGTCCAGCCCCGTAAACCGTTATCGTACTCGTTTCAGTCCCAAGACACGCCCGAGACGATCACGCTGGCCAGTTTCGTGAACAAGTTCCGCCCCCGCAACGTCGCCCCGGCCCCTCCCGCTGCGCCGGCCCCTGCCGTCACGCAGGAGTCCACCATGGCGCGTCAGGGGAGCCAGGCAGACAGGTTTATAGGAGGTAAGAAGCAAACGCGTCGGTAGTTACAAAAGATGACTAGCATCTACCAACGTGCTAGCTAGGCCTAGCTTCCTTTCATCCCCATAGAGGATCTTTTTGGAAGTATGGATCAATATTAAATTTTGATGTTATATGTATAAACCTTTATTGGTCCCAAAATGCACATGATAGCAAGCAATATAAAATACATGGAGAAATATAATAAAATATAATTAAATAACTGAATATTGAAATGATATACATTCAAATAATTAACAATAATAGGACACTAATGATAATTTAAAAAATAAAATGAATCTAAATGTTCATGGATGGTAGTTGGTTGTTTAGATGGTTTCTGAATTCTGATGGAATCCTTCTGGGCAGACATCCCAATCTGATATTTCAAAGAATTATCCAACAAAATATGTGTACAAAAATTGGTTACTAAAAAACTGTGTGTATGTTACCTCAACATTTAGGTATCATTTCCTGCACGAAACCCGTAATATGACGCACTTACTTTCTGCACCGGTCACACTTTAGTTCAGATTGTTGCAGACAAACAAAGAGATCTACGTAATAAATAGAGTTTAACGTCTGTGTCGCTTGTCTCGCAGAATACACGATCGACCTTCTCACGTGGATGATCCGCATGGACAAGGTGCTGGAACGCAAGCGCAGCGAACTGATGCTGCTCGTACTGCTCAACCGTCAGGCGGAGGGCTTCCGTTCGCACGGCCAGCCGTTCGGTGAGAAGTTCCAGCTGCGGTACGCGGCCGCCGTCGTACGGCTCGAGGAGCTCAACTACGTCATCCACGACAAGCTGCGACACGTGCAGTTGCTGTTGCAGGACGTGTCGGTGAGTCTACGCGGAACGATCGTAGCGTTTGTGTTCGAATTTACGTGTCGCGTTAGGGTGCCTTTATACGATCAAGCTCTTGCTATTAATTAGAGACATGTAAAGATAGCTTCTATTTTTCTGTTTCATTGCATTTAGAATGTGAAAAGTAGCACTTTGGTGCATCTATGATTAGGAGATGTTGTGTTTTGTAGCGCAACAACAGAAGGCCTACGATATCAGGAAAACCATCATATAACAAACAATAGGATAACAATTGTTTGAGTTGGCTCAATAGGCCTATTTCAAATTGTGTCATATACATTCTTAACTTTGTCTGTCTAATGTGAAGCTATATGTTTGTATTTGTCTTCTCTCTTCTTTATAGATGCATTTTGAAACCGACATGCTATATATTTCAAAATGAACCTCAAGATCTAAGAATGTTGTAAATCTACTAGCAGAAGAATTGAATAAATTTTCAAAAAATAACCCAAATAGAAACACTCCAATTGATACTGTTACGTAAATTGTGTCTACCAGCGGCATAAGCCGTTGACTGTTTCCATATTACTGCTTCTTCGATATCCTCTAAAGCAAACTGACGTCTTCTAACACTGGCAACAGAGTACTGTTTCCGTACTAGTGCGTCCGCCGCACGCAGCTAATCGCACGTCTCGTGTTTCAGATCGCGCCCGCGCTAGTCGGCTGCGCCTCCCTGTCGCCCCAGCCGTTCCGCAGCCGTTCGGTCAACGACGCCATGTACCTGATCGAGAGCATCACCGTGGAGCCGCGTACTCGGCCCATCAGCCAGCGGAACAAACAGCTCATGCAGCAGTTGGCGTCACTGCTACTGCTCGTACAGGTAATAACGCGATCGACCACTTTCGTTTTCTCGTCTGTTTGGCGTCGAAAACGTAACGTCCAGTCGAGGGGGCTGTTGAAACTGTGGTAAATTTGACGTGTTCGATCAGGTTATCGTTTCACCACTTGAACGTCAGGCATGAAATTACTACCCTACCTCCTGCAGGGTTATTCACCAGTTAAATCACACAGATACATTTATGGCAGAAACAAATGGTTTCATTGTACCGTATTGATATATTCTTGTACTTGATATTGAAACAATAAATTTACAGATATCACTGTTAAGCATTCAGAGGCTCAACAGTTTGACACATATAGCCTAGAACAAGATATTGAAATAACAGCTGACTATACCGTATCATTTTTCAATACATTGATGTATCCTATCGGCCAAAATAAAATCAATTCCTGTTTCTCAATCCATCTCCTAGATGTCGTGGAAAGTCTGAGATATTGAATGCAACGTGTTGGAAAGTGTAAGAACGCACATATGGGTCCACGGTCGTAAAGTGATAATCACAAATAATATACAGTGAAATAAAGCCTGTATCCATCGTTTTCTAGGAACCAGGAAAATGAAACCATCCATGCAGGGAATCAATCTATTCATGAAAATGTAATAATATTTTGTTAGTTGGTAATGGAAGTGGGGAGCGAGACAAAATAACTGATAGAAGCGGGAAAACGATGGATAGAAGTTTTACTGTAGATCTAACGGGCTGATTGATAATCTACGCCTATCGTACGCGATGCCGCACTCAATTTCTGCGAAGGTCTAAAAATGGCCGTCTCTCGTTCCAGCAAATGCTGACCAATCCCGACCACACGCCGTGTGACGTGCAAGTCCTCCAGGACGCTCTGGACGACATCCGGAAGACCCTCGCGCCCTCCAACCAGAAGACCTTCGAGGACTTCGTCGAGGTCCACATGCACCATATCATGTTCAGGCTCAACCGTCAGTCAGCCGCCAAACACCCGTTTGTCATCGAGGTGAACGCGCACTGACTGCGGTGTCGAGGTAAGCTGCTGGTACACGCAGTGAGGTAAGCTGCTGGTATGCGCTTCTAGGTAAGCTGTTGGTATATGCGTCTGGGTAAGCTGTTGGTGTATGCGTCGAAGTAAGACGTCGAGGTAAAATTAAGCTGCGGGTATATGCAGTTAGGTAAGCGACAGGGTGTACAGTGAAACCTCGTATCGTTCTTCAAGGCACCAGGAAAAAACATCCGTAGAGGAAAATTATGTAATATTGTTTTTTTTTGTTATAAAATGTAAGGCACTTTTGGTGGGGAAAATGTGAGCGATAGAATCAGGAGAGCTGTGATTGCGGGAACAATGCATTGTCCTTTTACTGTATGTGGTTGCAAGTATTTTTATAGCTGACGGTTGTTTTTATTAGCCGACGGTATAGACTTCCGGGGTGCCGCTCATATTTCTCACTCGATGCGATACGATGACCAAACAAATTCAGCAACACCTTCCGACGGTTGCTAAGCTGTGGTTTTACAGTATTTCGTTGGAAGTTAATCAACTGTCAACGTGTTGGCTCCCTTGGTTACCTGTGTTCGTTTATTGACCAGTCAGAATGTACAGTGAGCCGGTAGTGCCACCATGGGCTAATTGAAAACAACTGTCGTCTGACAAAATACTGGCCAAGCTTTTTATAAATCGTTTAATGCAGTCCAACTTGAGTGGTTGATTGTACGAAACTATTGTTCGAGTCCTGTTGTGCGCTTGGTTGTGTCGGTAATGTTTGTTTTGAAAAACGAGATTTTATTTTACAAGTGGCAATTTTTATAGAGAAATAATTTTACTTTTCAGATTTTTTTTATATACTTTTTTTTTGGTGTATTAGAATGTGTGAAGTATCTGCTAATAATCGCAGACGGTATGTACACGCTTACAAGTGGTAATATATAAGTTTCAGTCAAACAAACTTTTAAATGTTTATGAAAAATTGTAATAATAGTATAATAGTATAATTATAGTAGTATAATAATATACTTGTATCTACGAAATAAGAAAGTCGTTGACCAATACAACAATGAAAATATAATCGTTTTTATATTTGTATAGTTGCGGTATTTTTAGGGCTTTATGAACATTCGGGACAAAGTTTACGATATGAAAAACTTCGTCTTACAATAGCATTAAATCCTTGAAGATGTGGTGAGATCATGGAGTTGTATATATGGAGATCTATCTCGGCGACGAGCCGGTACCAGATCGCGTACTTCCGGTTACTCCGAAACGGCAGCCATGTTTGTTTCTCAACTGCCAGTTGGAGCTACTCCCACGTTGGTAATTCAGCAAGGCTTTCTTTGTTATTACATATCATGTAGGATTATAGCTATCTACGATGGATACGCAACTGCGAGCGACGTTGTTCTGGATCTATGAAACCGATGTAAGCCACTGAGATCGACTACTCAGGCCTGTAGCTAGCTTGTATAGGTGATCTAGGTGGCGTCGAGGTTTCTTAGCACTGGAGATGATCATCAGCTGGGAGAACATGGAAGATGACCAAGTTGTGTATCCATCGTAGATAGCTATAGTCCTAGATACTATGCAATAATATAGAAGGCCTTGATTTCAGCCACTAAACATAAAACAAGTTTTGGCTGCCCCGGTGGCTAAGTCAACTATCGCTAGCGGTAGAGACTGAAGTCACCGTTGGGCGTGGGTTCGAGTCTTGCAAAAGGCGTGGGTTTTTGTAAACGTCTTTTCACCTATCATCACTTCATCGTTTCATAATCATCCGCTCATTCGTACCCCAGTATAACCTAGCTGTTGGTGGGGTCGTTGAGCAGCATTGAAAAAAAAAAAGTTTCGATAGGCTTACGCATGACAACAATCAGCTCAGCATGAACAACGAACATGGCCGCTGTTACCCACTATTAAATGTCATCAAGTGGAACGAGTTTTTATCACTGAGTCATACCTCCGGTATGACAGTTCTAAATACAACTCCATGGTGAGATTATGAAACAACCTGATTTTTTATTGTTATTTATTTGGTAGATGACTTTTTCGTTCATGGATACAAGTATAGTAGGGAAACACCATATATGTGTGAAGTGACTTTACCTGTGGATAATTCTATTATGTCGAGACTGTGTGTGCTAAGAAAATGACGTATCGGTGACATGGTGGAAAAATCCGACTGACGGCACAAACAATATCTTTCGAATGTTTTTATAACGAACGATCTTTCCGAAGCCCACCGTGGTTTGGTGTAGTGCCGTGTGTCTTTGGTACGAGGGGCCCATGGTTTGATTCTCTGCTACTTTGAAAATAAATGTGAATAGGTTTGTTTGTCTGTCTGTCTAACATAATTCACATTTTTGTGTCAACCGATAAAATAGTTTCGACCGAGTTTGGGTTGTTTGTGAACTCTACGTCCCCATTACGTCGTCTTTAGCACAATGTTGTCGAAACAGTACTACCCTTTACCTATTGATGCACTTTCCGCTTGGCAGTGTTGCCAAACAGCTGGTCTATGTTTTCAAGGCAAGACATTAAAATAATGTACAGTTTTGTTTTTTTATATAAATCATTTATCATCGCTTTTGATGAGGCATTCGTTAGGATATCACGGCACTGAAGTGTATAATATTAGCGTAGACTTGTCTCAAAACATTTATATATTAGAATATATAAATAATACATATTGTATAGTTTTATTTCTTTATTGCAAATACATTTGTAAAAACTGATACCAACAAAATGTGAATAAAGTGAGTAACATGAAATATTACAAGTTGTTTTTGATTGAATTATGCATGCGCCACAACTGTCGTGGTACAGATTGTATTTAACAGAAAGAACAGACGGCGAACAGATTACTGACTGTAATGAGCAACTCATCATTATATATAGGTTTGTTGCTAGGATACGTTGTTGATAAGCCGATTTCTTTTTGTTTATTGGCTGGGGATTATAAAAATTGCATGCTCTAGACTCTTGGTGTATTGCGTTTAATCTAGGATATAGCTATCTACGATGGATATGCAACTGAGAGCGACGTTCTGTATCTACAAAACCGATCCAAGCCACTGAGATAGACTACTCGGGTCATCAGAGCCCTGTAGAGCCTGTAGCTAGCTTATGTAGGCGATCTAGGTGGCGTCGAGGTTTCTTAGCACTGGAGATGATCGTCAGCTGGGAGAACATGGGAGAAGTTCAAGTTGCGTATCCATCGTAGATGGCTATAGTCGTAGGTTTAATAGGGTATTTGGTACTAGGTTCAATAATTGTTACATATATTTCATATAAAACTAGAAACATTTTATTTATTCAACATTTAAAAACTCGACAGTTTGAATTTGCTTGTCCATACACGGTCCATAAACATAGGGTTAGTACGAAAGTTTATTTCATTGCTAAAATCATACGAATAGGCAAATTAAATATGTACAATGTAGCAAATTTGATTGCTGTTAGTAAGGCACAACTCTATGTATAACAATTTAATTATTCCAATAGATTTTCTGCAATACTTGAGCACTAATCCATAATTCTATTGACATTCTATCCTAGCCTACAATCCTACTATTTGGTAAGTCCTCGTTTATTTTAAAATATAATAGGATTTACTGTAGTACGGTAAGTTCTTTTTCTCAAGTTTGAGGTTAAAACTATTTGCTAAAGGCTATAGATCGATTCATAACCGCTTGAGCGAGTGTCCTAGTCTTGGGCTTGAAACTTCCAACAGAGTGATTTTATTTCACCGTCACCCTGCCGGTACTATTCTAATTATATTGACTTTGATTCAACGTATCTCATTAAGCACAACTTGTACTCATAAAAAATGGATGCAAGTTGATTCTTAGGACGAGATCGAGACCAAAAACTAAAATTATGGCTGTTGTCAATCGTAGTACCAATTTTATATTTTTGAAAGAATTAGAACTGAAATTAAGACTAAGACTGGAACAGTAATTAAATCTATTGTGAATTGACCTTAAAACCATCACTGGCTCTTTTACTCCGTTCTTATCGTTCTTCCAGTTATTAACGTTGAAGAATTCAAGAACTCCACTACACTAATATCGGTAAAGCCTATCAAGAAAAATAGATAGCCTAAATAACATTTCTATATATTATAAGGGCCAAATGATCCTCTGGAATCGTAAACAGATTTAAATATATATATAGGCCAAGACATAAAATAGGCCATGTGTTTCTCTTTTAAAATTTTAGGCCTAAATGGGTTTCCAAAAGAAACACACTTTTTGTTTCACATACAGGTTAGTCATGGAAGGTTAACGTACGCTTTTAAGGATACCTACTATATACAAATTGTAACACTACAGTAAGCCTACGAGATTGCCGACAGAAAAGAATGCTTTCTCACCACTCATAACTTCTAATAATAGAACAGAATAATGTTTTTAGCCTAAATTCTAGAATACTTTCGGTTTGAATGATCTGTGATGAGAATCTTAAATCATACATAAACTATCTTGAATACATTGGTTTTTCTGTACACAAACCACATCCATATCCACTGAACCCGCTGGCTGTTTGAATTTGTCGCGCAGAGATCTTTTATCCGTCCACTTTGAAAGGATCTAGAGGCAAGGAAAGATGACCCGAGTCTCAGCCGTGGCAACTCAGGCAGAGGTATTGGTCAGCGTAATGGTTGTATCTGGAAACAATATAAAACGTATTATCAACAGCGAGTTATTGTGAGAGAGAATATTGCGGTAATTTACATTGCAACCTTCAAGCAGACGGAGCAAATAATATATGTAGCAATATTAATGAGAAAAGTAAAAATAACTAGGCTGAATGTTCTCACTCTTGTTGTTTGCTTAACTTTGTATCATAGGCATATGCTTAGGCCTACAATTTTTTGTACATAATGTAAGCTTTTTTACACCCGATACATTTGCCAACTATTTTCACATCACTACAGATCGGAATCCAACTACCAACATGTAAACTAATGTGCATTTTCCTCATTATATTGACTCACTTGAGACGAACTTGAAATAGAAAGTTGCTACCGTACTATAGTTTATATATGTGAGTACATGCTGAAAATGTTACGCTGTGTCTAGAATACCCTTACCTAGGCCTAGATGCCGTAATAAGGTAATAATCATAGTATAAAACCCTCGACATAACATAAAGCTTACCTCTCCAATGAGCATGACGAACAGAAGCTATCAGAACATTTTATACAAGCTTTTGCACAGTCACTGCAGACGATCTTTTCACAGAAGGAACAACGTGTCGATAAGTTATTTTGAGCATGACACGAACCACAGATATTGTTCGGTTGACTTGCAACTGTGGGGCCGTTGTTTTCAAGTTGGCAGTGATGGTTCAAGAACATTTGCTTATACTGTTTTGCATCGTGATGCACGGGACTTGACGAGTGGTTGTCAACAGCGGTTGTCACACGAGGTCCTTTAAATAACATATCCATCGTTTTATCTGGAAATATTCATAAAAATACAAACAATCAACTAATCATATGTAGTCTTGGACTCTTGAAACGAATGAGTTGGGCTATTGCTGCGTTTTTCAGAACTTTTTATATGAATCGTTACTTTTTCAACTAAAATCGTGACATATCTGAACAATCGATTTCAGCTACTGGTATAGAAAAATTAGTAAAATTTTCCTTCGTTTAAAAAGCCAACTCCGCCAAGAGCGACTTGTAAATTAGTCCATCAAGGCACCATAAACTCGATGATTAAAGTGACGCATCGAGAGGGTTCGAATCCCGTTGTCAAAGTGACAGATTGTCATTCTTAACCTAACTTTATTGGTGACGTATCCAACTTACTGTAAACAACCTGCATGTTCTGTGTATCCATTGCTAAATTTCCTACTTTATCACTTATATGTTTCTTAAATTGTGGGAAATAGTCATATTCTGACGGGCACATTCTTTTTGGCATTTTTATCGTTACTTTCTCGCTTCACGCATAAAATATAAATGATAAAAAAAATGATAAAAGATAGAAACTGTCAACCGTAGAACTTCCAGCTCCACTTCCACTGATCCCAGCCAATGAAAACAATCCAGTGAAGAAAGTCGAAAGTCCACAGGAATCGGCTGTTTGCAAGGGTGTTTTCGGGTATCCTAGTTCCTACAACGTTTCACTTTTTTGTTATAAATCAGGGTAACAGAAACTGTTTATTTGAATCGAAACAGTTTAGTTTAATCCGATAAAGGAATGTTTACTCAACCAAGCATCAATTGTCATCTTCATGCTAACTATCTACTGGATTTGTCGTATGTAACGGTTTAGCGTGTATTTGATACATTTGTGTGGGTGGGATCCCCTTGAATGTATCTATAGATAGATTAATTAGTTATAGTCAGCTAATATAGGCCTAATAATGCCCACCGTATTTGATTGCATTTAGACTTGTAGTAAGTAACTTTTAATATAACACTAATATGAAATTTACATTGGACCTTGGCTGCTATTTGCGATCGTGCACAAAGGAAGGTCTCGTGATTACTTTAGGTACCCAAATAATTAGGGCTATTCATACATCTGAAAATTAAAAAAAAACTACCTTCGTCAAATAACCATATTTTTAATTGACTAATGCAGAACCATTTGAGTGGAAGGTGCATTAACTTGCCCCCCCCCCCCATTTGAAACTCTTGTTTTCCTTGAAGGCATGGAAGTGCTGAAATGAGCTGTAAAAAATTGGTTTTGTGCTACTATAGTGCTACCGTTTTTTAGTTCTTCCCATTTCAATATGAGGGGGGAAGGGGGCAACTCATTGCCAAGTAAATGGCCAGCCTCCCCACATTTGAAATTTATACTTTTCATGACGGTGCCGAAATGTGCTGTAGAAGAATCGTTTTGTATAGGTACCGTTTCCAAGTTATTCCACCTTTTTTGTGAGGGGATGGGGGGGGGGGGTAATGGGCCAGCTAATGGTCAGCACCCTCCCCCCCTCATTGAAATGTATACTTTTTGTCGAGAGTTTCATCGAGCATATTTGAAATGTGCTCGTTTTGTGCTGAACTGTGCTGTAAAGAAATCGTTTTGTAGTGCTACCATTTCGTAGTTATTACACATTTAATGAGGAGGGGGGAGGGGCAAGTTAACGCCAGCCCCCACTTTCGAAATATATATTTTTGATTATGTTTTTCAAATGTGCTCGTTTTGTGCTGAAATGTGCTGTTAGAAAATCGTTTTGTGCTGCTACCGATAACTTGTTATTCCACATTTAGTGTGGGTGGGAGGGGGCAACAACAATAAAGGATTAATAATAATATATATATATATATATATATATATAGGCCTTGCATAAACACTTGGAATCTCACATGTTATCCACGTATAATAACGTAGCCAGATATCTCACACTTTATTCACTTGAGGAGAATAGAGATACATTGTATCATGGCAACGATTCGCCAAATCAACACAGTTCGGGGATTCTTATCATTATGGTTTGTTGTGAACTGTGAATCGTCGAACGAAATAGTAACAGGGGAAGATATAACAAGAGTTTTAAATTTCCAAATTGAGGAACTTGGATAGTCAGAATTGTACTTTGACATTGAAACATAATATTCGGATTCGAGACGGGTGATCTGATTATCGGATTTTGTATCTGGGTTTGATACGTGGTTATCGTGATACGGAGTTATGATACGGGGTTAGATACGGGGTTTTGAACTGGTTTCAATATGGGGATTTGGATACGGGTTCTGAATACTTGGATTTGATATACGGGATTTCGGATTCTGATACGGGGGTTTCTGATACGGGGGTTCCTGATACTGGGGTTTCTGATACGGGTGTTCCTGATACTGCGGGTTCTGATACGGGAGTTTCTGATACGGGGGTTTCTGATACGGGAGTTTCTGATACGGGGGTTTCTGATACGGGGGTTTCTGATACGGGTGTTTCTGATACTGGAGTTTCTGATACTGAGGTTTCTGATACGGGGGTTTCTGATACGGGGGTTCCTGATACGGGGGTTCCTGATACTGCGGGTTCTGATACGGGTGTTCCTGATACTGCGGGTTTCTGATACGGGTGTTCCTGATACTGCGGGTTCTGATACGGGGGTTTCTGATACGGGGGTTCCTGATACTGCGGGTTCTGATACGGGGGTTCCTGATACTGCGGGTTCTGATACGGGGGTTTCTGATACGGGGGTTCCTGATACTGCGGGTTCTGATACGGGGGTTCCTGATGCTGCGGGTTCTGATACGGCGTTTTCTGATACGGCTACATCTTCTACCGGTGAGTTAATTGGCATTACTAAATTCATTAACAACAACAAATTGTCGTTAGACTAACAAATTAATAAACATGATATTTTAATTGTATGTTTTTAACTAGGAAAACGCAGAATATGCGTTGTATGATGAGCGAGATATCTATATAAAGTATAATCGAAAACTCTACATACCTTGACTCGTATATAAAATATACTTTATTCAGTTACTATCGAATCTAGGAAGTCATGAATCTCTGCAACCTAATTCTGCTACTATTTCTATCTATTCGATGAATAGAAAACATTTATTAAATTATTTTCGTCAAAATGGCTGGTCCGAAATCCGAATTGCATACAAATTCGTGATAATATGTATCATTTGTGTGTTCATATGCAGGGAAAATATGAATTTTTTGGGAGAGATTCTATTTTCCAAATTTTTTTGCCCAGCCTCAGTGTTTTTTTCTTTTTGAAACTTTTTCTTTTTGTACTGATAAATGTCATTTTTAATTTCATGTGAATAAAAATAATTTGTTGAAATAAAAATAGCTGCTATGTCTCTGTTTTTTGCAGATTGTATACCGGGTCAAGACTGCCCTGAGGTGGCGAATCCTGGACCGTGTGCAGAGGGGGATATTTGTTCAGAATCAATGGAACCTGTGAAGAGAGAAAAAGAATCGTTTTTTCAATTACGGTGAATTGAGTTTCCGTTTACGTTCATCCAATGAACTGTACTTAAAAAAAAACTTATTCAAGATTTGCTGTGATTAATTGAAAAAAAACAGTATGTTGCTGTCTGCTAATAGGCCTATGTTATATAAATATGTTAATATGTTGAATGTATGTTAATAAATATGATATAATAATATATTAATATTAATAAATATACTTAATAATAAGTATAAAATGCTAGTCGGTTATGTTAACAGCCTGGGACCATGTACATTAAATGTATCCATTATTTCCATTACACATGTTATCGTTGTTGTTTTGCTATCAGGGAATTATTTGAGTTAATTTATTATGCATGTATGTGAAACAATGTAATGTAAAATGTATGCAGACCCTAATGTATGTGATGTACAAATATTATAGCAGAATTCCCTAATAAAACATTATTATTATATATTATTATTTTTGGTTTATTTGCATATATATTCGATTTCATTTGTATTTCAAAATTCTAATTGTACATGTAAGTAATTTCTGTCCCAACCAATCACCTAGCAGTATAATATTATTTTGTAATTATCAGGACCAAAAATTGTAATAATCGAATGACCGATAAGCCATATAGATCTACTCTTCCCAGCAAGAAAGCTTGCTATTGATTCGTAACAAACTCATATATATATAGGGGATGTTTTAGCCATGTCATAAAAGATACGTCTCGACCAGGATTCGAACCCGGGCCCTTCAGATTACCAGTCTGATAGTAATCAAATACTATAACAAAAAGTATTGCATCAGTGAATCACTAATTCAGGGTAATTTAGGATGCACGCAACAACAACAACGGCATTGTTCGCACGGTGTGCAATAGTTCGATGATCCACGAGGCTGATCATAACGAGAAGCTAACTAATGGTCAGATAATGCACTTTTATCAAAGTAATCTTTAGATCTGTAATGTAATTCCCCGGCGAATATTTTACATGATTGTGAATGATGCAATCTATGTGTTGCACGCTATCTATCGGTCACTGCGTGAAACTGCACTTTTGATTAACGCCGACTAAATGAAGGACGTGATTGTAATTCCGGTTTAATTAAAATTGATTGTTTGAAATTTGTGTCGATATGTTTTTTGTAAACCATGAAATCGAATTTGTTTAATATTTCAGATCATCTGAAAAAAACCATAGACATTTTATTATGTAGACTAGGCTAGACGCAAAATGTAGCCCGGGCAGCATTGAGAGTGGTTGAAGCCGGGATAGCTTGTTGGCGCGGGGTGGAAAGAGGCAAGAAACCACGTGACACGGGGATAGGCGAGCAGACTAGCTGAGTTATACATAGCAATCACCGCACAACACCGTTTCACTCTTATCCTCGGAGGATATTGAATACAAAGACATTGGTGTAAGTCACAAGAAAAAATAATGTAGGGCGCATCATTCCATTCCAACAAACGCCAATAGATCTTCACTGTCATTACAGTGCGTCGTTAGACCCAATATAATAAAAAAAAAAAATATTCCGAAGGACAATTCCCGTCCTGCGATTAGTCGATTGTCATGATTATTGCAATTAGACACGAGTAATAGAGTGGGTGACGAAACTTGTTGCATTGTACAGTGTTTTAATCTGATTAGTGATGACGTAACTAGGATACTACCCCAAGTGATTGCACGGACTCATTGCAGTGCCATCTAGCGCTCGATCGAGGTGGCTCTAGAGTGGTGTCGAGTGAGAGGTGAGGTTGCATGAACGTTTGCATAATATACGATATAATAAATGATGGGATATAATATATATATATATATAAAAAATCTTTGAGGTAATTTTGTAACGATTTGGAAGCATATTATGGGGTTCCAAAAAAAAACTTTCTTTTCAAAGTTTCGCCGCAGTTCTTTCATACATTTTCGGAAAAAAGGTTTTTTTTAGAGCCCCAAATGCTTCCAAATCATGGCAAAATTACTGCAAAGATATCTTTACCATCAAACATCGGCCGCGAAAATCTCCGTGCCCACACACACACATATATATATATATATATATATATATATATATATATATATATATATATATATATATATATATATATATATATATATATATATAAATAAATATATATATATATATATGGATTCCTCCTTTCTTTCTGGCGTAATGGGTAGCCCGTCAGACCGGCAATCTGGAGATCCGGGCTCAAATCCCGGGGGAGGTCGCGATTTTTGAACAGTTTTGAATCGTACCATTATACTCACCTACTGGTGTGGTTCATCAGAAAGTTGTTGAAAATATATATATATATATATATATATATATATATATATATATATATATGCCTATATTATCATGAATATAATAAAATTGAAGGAATTCAAAATTTCATACTCTTGTTCACATACCCCAAGTTCCGGTTTTACTAATAATAGATTTGTTATGATTGAGCGATAATTACAGGTTTAACTTGTTATCACCCTTTGTTAGCAATGATATTCTTATACGTTAATTAATAATTATAGCTTGATCAATACATTTTTATCATCCGTAATCAAGTTCATAATTAAATATTCGTTATTAAATAATATTTATTCTCTTTCACAGATACATAAAGACTACTGACTTTGTAATTGACCTTGAACTCGATTTGGAAGAGCTAAAAAATGTTCTCTTTCCGAGAATATTTTGAAAACTCTTCCCTGCACGGTCTGAAGTATTTCTGTCAGAAGGGACGCCACTGGTCGGAAAAGTAAGTTGTTCATTTTATTCGCTAGGACAATTCAAATACATGGCATCACAGAGTTCTCATTACTACTTCATTACTCTAGGATAATATCTAGCAGGCTAGACGCTAAACGTAGCACGGGTAGCATGAGAGGAACAAAAACGTGGGTGTAAGTCACATGCAAAGACGCAGATAGACTATATATCTATGCTGGTAATCATGAAGTTTATATTTCTCAGTGGAATTGATACATCAGTCATAACACTCAATGAATGAAGTGATTTATTTAGTCTTACTCGGAACTCCACTATCAGGATGACGTGTAACAAAATATTCCCAGTCAGCCAGGCTAACAGGAGTCTCAATGCTCTACACTTGGTTTAATTTCTTTCAATTTGTTATTCACTAGTAGGTCCCATTCTCTTTGCCACCTCTTTCTGAAGACTTCTGAAAAATATTACTGGTTTCATCTATGGGCACTCTACTAATTTTAAGCTCTACGTTCAGATTATTCTGGGTGGTGTGCTGCTCGGTATGCGTGTGGGGCGCAGGCGTCGTCATCAAGGCCACCTGGAACAACTTCCAGACGGAGGCGATCAGCTTCGTCTCCGACACCAACTACCTCAACTGGAACACGTCGTTCCCAAGTATGACGGTGTGCGAGACGGAGAGCGGCCAGGAGAAGACAGAGGACTACTTGATGAGCATGTGAGTCGAGCGTAGGATGAGCATTGAGTTGAGCGTAGGATGAGCATTGAGTTGATCGTCGGATGAGCATTGGGTTGATTATTGTATGAGCATTGAGTTGATCTTCGGATGAGCATTGAGTTGAGCGTCGGATGAGCATTGAGTTGAGCGTCGGATGAGCATTTATCCGAGTGTTGGATGAGCATTGAGTTGATAGTCGGATGAGCATTGAGTTGAGCGTCGGATGAGCATTGAGTTGAGCGTCGGATGAGCATTGATGTGATAATTGGATGAGCATTGTGTTGATTATTGGATGAGCATTGAGTTGATCATGGATGAGGATTGAGATTTAACCGCAAGAAACCACAAATGCCTTCCTTGTCATTAGTAACGGGGTCGCTACACCTTCTTTATATTATGATAAATTCTGTTGGTATCACTACATCGTGCTGAATATGCGTCTAGAATGTCAGTTTGCACACGAGTTGCTATGGGAGGCTGACAAGGGTGGTGTCTGTCCCAGTGGTTAATTTGTAAAGAAAAATATGAGCAAGCCCTCTTAAACAATAGTCCATCTTATTTTGACGCGCCTTCGCCGCACTTTAAACGGCCGTGTACAATGGGTGGTGTGGGGGGAATAAATTAATTGGTGATTATTTTTGGAGCATTTTCCGCATTTTGGAGAATCTTTTTTATAATAAAACCACTCTTGTGTGTGGGTCATGTACCGTAAAGTACTGTAATATTTATGGGTTTTGGACTTTTGGTTGCCCAGATCCAAATTTTGAAATTTTTCTCTGTTAAAATGGATCTTACATTATACCAGAACTAGAAATAGGTGAGTAAGCCCGGCCGAGGGGTTACAACTCGAATATTTGGTGTACACCTGATTTCAGATTTCAAGATTTCAGGTGATTTCAAGTGATTTCAGGTATTCCAGGTGATTTCAGGGATTTCAGGTATTCAGCGATTCCAGGTGATTTCAAGAGATTTCAGGTGATTTCAAGGGGATTTCAGGGTTTCCAAGTGATTTCAGAGATTTCAAGGGGATTTCAGGGTTTCCAAGTGATTTCAAGGGGATTTCATGGCAAGTGTACACCGGATTCAGGAGTTGTCAACCCCTCGGCCCGGTTTACGTGGGCTTAGCCACAAATTAACCACTGGCCTCTGCCCGTTAGTAACCGGCCGCCGGACGATGAGAGCGAGCTGGTCACCATGTACCACGAGATTGTCTACTTCAGCGGGGTGTGCAACAAGTGCGCGAAGAAGTCTCCGTACGAGTGGCCCAACGAGAACCAGTTCTACAACATATCACTGGCAGTGAGTATCTCTTATATACATATTTGGTAGAAGTTTGTCCTCTATTGTTTGTTACCGACAAATCATTGACTATGGAGGATAAAATAAATACTACATATCAGGCTAAACGACAAACTAGAACTAAAAATAAACAAGTAAATAGCCATAGATCAACAATATACTCAAAAGGACCCACTTATTCAGGAAACAAGTTTTTCAATGCTCTTCCTCCAACTTTGAAGCAATTGAATGGTATCAAATTTAAAAGTGCCCTGAAAGCATGGCTCATTAAAAAATGTTTTTATAGTTTTAAGGAATTCTTAAATGACACTGACTAACGTTGTGTGCCATCTTTTATTCTTGATAAAAGTTTAAATGATCATCTTTATTATTCATTATATAACAATGTATGTATGTATATATTTTACTTTCACTTGTATACCGCAACCGACATGTCCAATATTACTTGTAATCCAATTGGGATGAATAAAAAATATTATTATTATTATTATTTTCATTATTATTATCAAGTAAATAAGTTAATTGTACGAACTTTGTTGAAATTGTGAACACAATAACTGATATTTTATGCAACGATCTCACCGATGATGAATCGCTTTTTATTTACTTCATCGTGCAAGCCGAACTCCCCCAGAAATTTAGAATGGCTATAAACACAGGGCTGGGATATTACTCCTTCGAATTACTGAATAGAATGTCTAGTTAAAGTTTGAATAACATCATTAGAAACAGGCCTAAATTAAATGGTCATAGACAATATAATGAAATAGTAACAAAGATGAAGAAAACAAGATATAAGGATAGTGAGGATTAATGAGTGAGTATGAAATGAATCATTTTCCTGTTTGATTTCGAGCACTGTTGGATTCTCTGTCGCCAGATCATCAAGTCCTGCGATAAGTTGTTCCACAGCTGCAAGTGGAACGGAGAACCGTTTCGTTGTTGCGACAGATTCAAGCTGATCAGAACCGAGATGGGCATCTGTTTCGCGATCAACTCGCTGCAAACAATGTGAGCAACAGTCAGAAACCATGATTAAAATCAATTACTACAACTTTGATGAGTTCATGCTTGATATTATCCACACCTAACTTTTCTAACCGTTCTTCAGTTCTTCAGTTTACTGCCGGCAGCGTAACTGCAACTTTTACTGTCGAATGACCTAGGCTTAATGTCTGGTTGTGAATGACTAACTTGATGAATGTAGATATCTCGCTTATCTAACAGCGTATATGCTGTGTGTGCCTAGTGAGTTAACTGGTTAGTTAGTTGGTTAGTTGGTGTTAGGGTTTAAAGGCGCATGGGAAGCGAGATTATTTTGCGCCTATGTTCATGTCCGTGTACTTTGCCATGGTTGTCAACGTTTGTGAATGTTTTGGGTATATGGAGGGAGTGGGATGGAAAGAGCTAGAAAAGTAAGGTTAAATAATATAAAAATGAAATAAAACAAAAGAAGACGATAGATGAAGAGAAAAGTGACAAGAAATCGAAATAAAATGAAAATACAAACGCAAGGTTCAGTACTCTCCATATACTTCGGTCACCAAAAGGCTTCCACTCGACCGAGACGGTCCGAACTTGGTCTGGACCCTCACTCCAGACCTTATCGCCATGGGTGACACTGCTGGGAGCAAATCAATTGCTCCCGGCGACAGCTCTGGAGATCATGGAACCACACAAGCCCCCACACCACGCCAAGGTGTCCAGATCCTGCGAGGGGAAACTGGCTAGTTAGTTAATTCTTTAAATCGACTCATATTTTGTTTTTTGTTTGTTTGTATTCATTTTCAGTGAGGAGCCCAACGTGAACGATTTCTTCATTGTTAACGACAAGGTGGGAGCTGGCCGTTTGGAGTTGGCATTCACTAGCACGGTCAAGGTAGGCAAATACATTTTTTTCCAAATACAAGTTATCGAAAGTGTGTATTATTACATTCTTTATTATTACAGAGTATGTAGTAATGAAGAATGCCCTTAATTCAGACACTGAATAAACACATGTCGGTAGGTCTACACCTGACAACAATTAGCTTGAGCATTGGACATGGCCGCTGCTACCCACTATTCAATATCATCAAGTGAGACTAGTTTTAACACGGAGTTATACCTCCAGTACAATACAACTCCATGGCGTAACTAGTGTAACCCTCAGTACTCATCTACTCATTAATTGTTTCGATTTGTCGTGATGTTCTGCAGATCCATCACCATGGCAGCCAGGATGTACCCACCTGGACCTCTGCCGGCGACGTCGACAACACCCAAGGCGTGGAAGTTTCGGAGCACGGCGAGAGGATTGTGTCGGTAAGGAAGATATATTGAATATGATTTAATATGGTATATGGAAACAGTATCCATCTGAGATTTTTGGCCAAAGACACAATAAAAAAGTCACTCTGTACGAGTTAAGAATTGCACAACATTCATCCAATAATAATCATATCAACATAAATCTTGTCTGTTTACCGACCGGGTGATTCAGGTGACCGAAACAATCAACGAGCCAGAAGTACGTGACTTGTCCGAGGCGCAGCGTCGTTGTCGTTTCTTGGATGAATTGAACGAAGAGTCTATTTTCCGAGTACATAGTTTCACGGCTTGCGAGACAGACTGCAGGATAAAGCTCATACAACTCTTGTGTAATTGTACACTACACTTTCTACCAGCAAGTGAGTTCAATGCCCCATAAACCCCCTCTAAATGGATACGTCTGTTGTCATAAGGATAACGGTAGGGCAGAGCTGAACTGCAGTCGTTTGGCTAAAGGAATATTTTGTCAGGAATTATTGACTTTATGATGTTAATTCGAACGTTCCGAGGATAAAAAAATAATAATTTGCATTGTACACACACAATCATAGTCCAGATCAGCGTAATTCTCAGTACTAATCAGCTAATTGAATGAACGTCCACAGAATCTGAAAACTCAAATTGAAAGAAAAAAAGATTTCAAAATTTTCCCAACGATGCTATATGTCCATATTGTATAAATATAGGTCTATCCCCTATTCTGACTCCAATCACCATCGCCCCATGAGAATTTCCTAATCTTGTCTTGATATACTTGTATCTAGGACAGAATGTCAAGGATGTGACTCCACCGATCCTCTGTACCAACACTTGCTTAATGTTGTAGAACCCGGAGACAAGGTGTGCGACCCGGCCGGATTGAGTTGCATAGCAAATAACCTGGGTAAGTACCGGAATTATCAACGTGGAAGCAGCTCTAACTGGCAGTTTGAAGTTGTTATAGTTGAAGTTCACCAATTCATAACTAGATTTGGCAATACTGGGTACTCTATTTGGTACTCTGTCTGGAGAGACGCTTGGTCATTTTCCAACTAGCAAATACATCATCCATATATCAATGCTTAAGACTCCATGGGAGTCGATTTAGCGGAATATCAGGTTTTTGGTGATCACTTTTGAACGGTATGAGATATGGAAATTCTAAAAACGAGGAAACACAGATATTCTCAATACCTTCAAAAGATATTATTAATAATTATTTATCTCGAATTGCCCCATTGTCAGACGTACGCCTAAAAATACATTTTTTAAGCGTATATACGCCTGACAATTATGCGATGTGAGATAAATAGTTATTACTAACACCATCTTGAACGTATTGAAAATATCTGTGTTTCCTCGTTTACAGAATTTTGATATCTTACACCATTTAAAAGTTATCACCAAAAATTTGAAAAAATATGAAATTTGAAATCGACTCCCATGGACTCTTGATGCACCATGCCCCTGATTACTCAAACTTCCTGATTCACAGCCATCTAGATATGTGTTGGGCTTGCCCATATGATGGTTTTCCACACCACTGTTGCATTGTGTTTCAGCTGCGATCAAGGTGCTTAGAACAGCTGTTGATAAATCGGTAAACACTTTTTACTGTCCCTGTCTACCATCGTGCACGGACCCTGAACAGAACCTGGTCTACTCTCCTTCAACGTGAGTACGATAAAATGTCACTGAAGAGCGGCATCATTGTTTGCTTAAAGATCCCACCGACGTCGAATTTATCTGAGGGTATGATGATACTTTAGGTAAGGTGATAATGATACTATGAAGTAATGATAATTTGAAGGGCGTGTACAAAAACACGTGTCTTATAAGGGACTCGAACCCAATCCAATGGTGGCGTCAGTTTCTATAGCGCTTCTTAGCTGACTGAGTATGGAGTACGACAAATGGCTTCCTCTTGTCTCTATACAAGATGTATTGACGGCTGCGTTGTTTTGCCGGTCTTTCTATGGTGGTTCGACTAGAACTATAGCTATCTACGAGGGATACGCAACTGAGCTCAACGTTGTTGTGTGTATGAAACCGATTACATAAACCACCAAGATCGACTACTCAGGCATTCAGCTAATTTGTAGGCGATCTAGGCGGCGATGTTTCAATTTTACATCGACTACTTAGGCCATCAGAGCCCTGTAGAGCCTGTAGCTATCTTATAGGCGATCTAGGTGGCGTCGAAGGTTTCTTAGCACTGGAGATGATCGTCAGCTGGGAGAACATGGGAGAATTCCAAGTTGCGTATCCATCGTAGATATCTATAGTCCTAGAGAGAAAGCATGACGCATAGTTTCATATTACACACTAGGGCGAGCAGCGATCGGAAGGCTCATTGACAGTATTCATAATCTGGAATAGTTTTGACAGTCGAGTGACCATTGTAAGCTCGATGCAGATTAGCTCTGTGACATTTCAGTACGTTGGTGAACGAGTTCGAGTGGTCAGAGGTCAGCGTGTCTTTATCTTCTTTACCGACCGAACGACTGAAGCGCATCGTTGTGCGAGGAAAACTTGACCTTGTTGGTAAGTATTTATTCATTTATATAATACACTTACAAGTACCTTTTGGCGGTGGCAAGGTTTACATTCACACTTGGACTCAATACCTACAACTAATTACAATTACTACTTAAGATTGGTCTCTTCCTGAATTACTTTACTTCCTGGCCATTTCTTTCGAATACTTTTCCATACAGTAGTCGTACAGTAGTTACCGACCATAGAGCTTAAAATTAATAGAGTGCGCATAGATGAAACCAACACGCTTGTAGGCGCGGGGTCTGCGGGGTGGTAGTAAGTCACGTGCTTCGGTGATACCAGACTGCCTGGGAATATTTCGTTACACGTTATCCTCATGGCGGAGTTTCGAGTCAAACAAATAAATGACTCGATACATGGTAATTTTACTGTGACACTGAGCATCGCCAATTGGTGTTTTCTGAAAGATCTTGTTTATATCTTTCAGAAAATCAGTGTCTCAGTAATTTTACCCGATTTATTGATTGTTATGACTGATGTGGCAATTATACTGAAAAATATACTTCGTGATAATAACACGCTAGGGCTAGCTAGCTCCAAGAGTTTGTAACTTTGATTAATAATGTGTGAAAGATTAATTAATTATGCTTAAATATGAAAGAAGTGATAAGTGAGAGGAAACGTATACATAAACCCACAACCCACTTCTAACGGGGTCTTCAGATTCTGAAGCGGTGCTCAAGATGACTGAGCTACAGAGTGGAAATACGTTTCCATTCTTTGAATGACGTCCAGCCCCTTCCCTCCCCCTTGCTCCAGTTCCTCCATCAGAACTTCCGGGGGTACCAACACAAGCACCGGGATGTGGACTCTTCGGGAATACGCTCTATCATGTAACTCTGATCTTACTTTGTTTGCTTAACGACCCCACCAACATCTAGGTTATACGGGCTAAATCTTACAAGGAACCAAGTTGAAGTTTTAATGAAGTTGTTCTGTTATTTTCAGTGGCTGCTGGGGGTATCGTGGGCTTGTTCATGGGTGCTAGTTTACTCAGCACGGTTGAGCTAGTTTACTACTTGCTCATCAGACCAGTCTGTAATAGATTCATGGAGAAGAAAGAATAGACACGTTGCACGGCTTTTTCAGCGTACTGGACCCTTACCTGATTAATACGTGGTAGCGCTAGCTAGCTTCGAGAGAATATTAACTTTTATTGGTAAATAGTTACTAAAAACGCCGAGGGGTTCACAACTCGCAAATTGGGTGTACATATGATTTCAGATTTCAAGATATCAGGTGATTTCAGGGATTCCAAGGGGACTGCGGGGGATTTTAAGAGATTTCAAGTGATTCCAGAGATTTCTAGAGATTTCAGGGATTCCAAGGGTATTTTAAAAGATTTTATGGATTTCAAGGGGATTTTATGGCAAGTGTACACGGGATTTCAGGAGTTGACCCCTCGAAAAAAGCTACCTGTCATGGCAACTTGTCTACCCTTTGTAGGCCTATATTTCCATTGTTGTTAACACAAAATCCTGGCCCTGCTCTTGAGATGGGCTACAAAATATTACAAATTTTCGCATTCCAAGAGACCGTGACTTTGCTTTGTTTATAGGCTTCTGTCAAGAGTAACAAATGACAAGCAATAGTTACTATAGCAACAGAGTGAACTGGTGAACTACCAAACATTCTGATTGGTCAATCCAAGTGGTGGACATTGTTGTCTGTTTCTTTCAACTTGGGGTGACGTCACTTGATAGAAGGCTATACCATGATTTCATAGTAGGTAGCTTTTCTAGTAAATATTTACAGATCAAATTCCTTAGCCTCTTGGAGCTAGCAAACCCTACCATGTTATTTTGAGTGGTTTATTAGTTTAGGGTTTATCAAAAAGTACCAGAAACATTTACACAATAGTTGATTTTGAGAATTTTTTGAAAATGTGCACAGAGTTTGTATTGAAATATTTCAATTTCTTCAGAATTATATACGAGGCACTGAGACAGGAATAGGAAAAGTGGCTCACTTTTCTCACTTTCACTGAGGAAAACCTAACAGAAACACGAACACAAGAAAATACTAAGCAACAAAAATACACCGACTTGGGAAAAAGCAGACAATAATGAACATTGGGTCAATTTAGGATTTTTTACAAAACTACCCAAACCCTGTCGAACCCACTAGGTTGGGTGTTTTCTATAAAATAGGGTTTTTCTCAACCCTGCGTGAATCTGCCGACATTCTGTTCAACTATCGAAACCTAACACTTTATAAAAACATTCAAATCAATACGATTACAATTTCTATTTAATATTCATACTCACATTTATAAGTATATAGACTCCTAAAATTTTCAATTTCATTATAATATGCTATACCATGTATCATGTTCCACAGTATAAAAAAGATTATTATTATAATTATAATGTACCATTGTTTTTTAATGCTGCTTAACGACCCTACAAACAGCTAGGTTTTACGGGGGTACGAATGAGCGCGTGATAATGAAGCGATGATAGGTGAAAGCACGTTTCCAAATCCCATGCCTTATGCGGGACTAGAACCCACGCCCATCGGACACTTCAGTTACTACCGCTATAGCGATAATTGACTTAGCCATCGGGGCGGCTAGTTTAATGTAGGCTGCGCCCATTTATGAATGTATGATTCTGAATATCTTGATTCACATGAAAATGTCATGTTTGTTTGGAATTATTCCATGCATTTTCAATTATGTTCTTGATTATAAACCATCTTGAAAGGCTATTCATTAATCTAAAAATGAGAAAAACTACGTCCGACAAATAATTATATTGGGAACAAGAAAGATGATGTTTATTCGGAGTATTTGATCAACGTCTATTTCGGAGATGGGACGTCTTTTAGAGAAGTGCATGTAACATTATAAACAATAGGTAATTAAATGATCTACAAGATTTGTTGCTTCAATTATAATTTGTACAGGAAGTGTCGTATTCGTATAGGCATATAGGCCGGCTCTATCCTAGCCGGTAGCTAGCCAGGGTCGGCCATTCCTGTACAAGATTTGGACTAAGTAGAGACAAACAGAGCTACCACCACGGTGCAGAATAGTATCCGTGGCTACCACGCTCTTATATACTAATTAGTTAGTTACTAGTTAGTGTTTCGACAACGAGGTCATTTTGCTCCTATGTTGAAGTCCGTGTATTTTGCTATAGTTGTCAACGTTTGAGGATGTTTCAAGCATATGGAGGGAGCGGAATGGAAATAACAAGAAAAGTAAGATAAGGCGATCAAAAATAAAATAAGAGATAGATGAAGAGAAAAGTGGTAAGGAAACGAAATATTATAAAAATAGAAATGCAAGGTTTAGTACTCCTCCCATCCGGTCACCAAAGGCTTCCACTCGACCGAGACAACTCGGTCTGGACCGTCACTCCAGACCTCATCGTCATGGGTGACCTTTTGAGAGCAAATAACTTGCTCCTAGTGACATCCCTGGAGATCACGGGCTCACGCCATCCCCCACACAACGACGAGGTGTCCGAATCCTTCGAAGGGATTATATACTCATTCTGTTATGTCCTTGTACAAATCCTGACCAGGTATCTAACAGTATTGGCGACGAGAAAGAATCGAAGATGGATACTGAAGAAAGAAACGGAAGATCAAAATAAAACGCATATGCAAATTCTACAGCATCCGGGGTGTTAGTTATTTAGTCAGTTATTTTATTAATTTATTATAGATTGTTCATAAAACAGGTGGTAATGATTAAT
Organism: Brachyptera putata; assembly: GCA_907164805.1. Lineage (NCBI taxonomy): Eukaryota > Metazoa > Arthropoda > Insecta > Plecoptera > Taeniopterygidae > Brachyptera > Brachyptera putata. The sequence goes on from OU015474.1 coordinate 7,008,778, forward strand.
ATTTGTGAGAATTCGGTATCGCCCGGCCACGTCATGGGTTCCATATGTCGAACGAGTGACTTATTTCGAGGCAAATGAGATCGCTGATGCGATAAAGAAGAAAGCTATTCTTTGACTGGAGTGAGTGAGACCACACATAACATATTACGGAATCTACCAAGACCGAGGATTACAGGTGAGCTGGAATTTGATATCATAATACAGGAAGTTAGTGTTAGGGTGCATGAACGGTGCTAGATGAAGTATTTTCTCTTCTATATTCAAGAACTAGTATAATTGTATAAAAAGTATATAATTTGCAAGATAATTTCATGATCTTTAATCAGTATGACATTTTACTCTTGTGAATTCAACCAGTTTTAAGATGATACGTCAATGAATACCAACTTCATTCACGTATATCTTGAAACTGATTGAATTCACACAAATAGAATGTCATGATAATAATTAAAGAGCAAAAAATCATGTTTTGGAGATGATATACTTTGCATTCAATCACACATTAGTTACACTGGTTCGTAAACAACAGTCTCTGGGAAGAGTACCATACCGAAAATGAAGAGTAGTTTTCGCGCTTACGGAACAAATAAAAAAAATAAGATGAATCTCTCTAGCACCGTGCATGCACCCCATGAAAGGCACGTCGACAGTGAGATCATTACTTAGTTAGTGTTAGGGTTTAACGGGAGAACGGCGAGTCGGATCGAGACAGGATTGGTATCAGCAGATAGGTATTGACGAGACGAACATTTCGTCGATACACCCATCTCGTTATGAATCTCCGTCACTGCACGGCGGCAGAAACCAAAATTTAACATTGTATTCCCCATAAGCGAACTCCGTATCGTGATTGTCGGGGAACGAAATTTTATATCGACACTGGGTAAGCAGTGGTGGATGGATGGTCACAGACTACACGCGTGGTGCCAGTTTCGTCTGGATCTGATGTCAGGTTCTCTTGCGAGAGCCAAACCGCGATCGACCGAAGTTGCAAAAATGAAAGGCCTAACTTAGGTTAAGAGCGATAACGGGTGAACGGCGAGTCGGATCGAGACCGGATTGGTACCAGCAGATAGGTATTGACGAGACGAAAATTTCGTCGTTACACCCATCTCGTTGTGAATCTCCGTTACTGTACGGCGGCAGAAACAAAAATTTAGCATGGTTTCTCATTAGCGACATTTGATACGCGATTGTCGGAGAACGAATCGTTATAGCGAGATAGAAAGAGCTAGAAAAGTAAGATAAGATGATGTAAAAAACGATAAAAATAAAAGACTACGATAGATGAAGAGAAAAGTGTAGAGAAAACGAAATAAAATGAAAATTCAAACGTACGGTCAAGTACTCCTTCCACTCGACCGAGACGGTCCGAACTTGGTCTGGACTCTCACTCCAGACTTTATTGCCATAGGTGACCCTGCTGACAGCAAATAAATATCTCACGACGATAGGTCTGGAGATCATTGGGTCACGCAACCCTCCACACCACGACAAGGTGTCTGGATTCTTTTAGGGGGCGAGGTCATAAATACAGCTGCTTATTTCTCATTTCACGCCTGCACCTAACGCAATTGTTGAGAAATGCAAACTTGATCGCTGTGTCAACAGCGCAGCGGGTTCATGGCCGATGGTAGGTACATCTGAATTGCAATTTTCTGGCATTGGACAGAATATTACGATACCGGTTAGTTTGTGGTGATGGTTGAGAAGCTCTAATTAGAAACCAATAGTTTGTCTATTTTTATAAAACAAATTAATCATTGGCTGAGGTCGTCTGGGAGAATTATTTGCCACAACATGCTTGACCAAATCAATTAGATACATAACTATTTTTACCGTTTCAGTATCATATATTTTATTTTGCTATGGTCACATATTTTAGTTTTTTCTACAATACTGCAAATTCAACCTACTTCAATCATGTATCACTCGAATAATATCCTCCATTCAGAGTGTATTTTTTTTGTATCTATCTATCTATCTAAAAATTCCATTAACGAATCTAAGGCCCGGTATTACGAATAATAAATATGTTGATTAAGCGATAATTAGTGGATTAGCTTGTTATTACCTTTGGTTACCAATGTTATTTTTGAACTGCAATTGATTGATTAGCCTAATTAACACATTTTTATTATTGGTAATATGGGCTCCAAGTGAAATGTAATCGAATCTAGAATAAAAATACTACAAGCTGGTACAATCCATTACTAAACAACGATTTGGTCTTCGTTATTTTTTAACCAATTTTGATTCTGTCTGTCTCTTCTGAGTCATTATTCATTATTCATATGTTCCGTCCATGCTACGAGCTACAATATTTATGAATGCTCTTCAATTGACAGCACGCACCCAAGAATGTATATTCTTACGCGGTCTTGTGTTAGTTTTACCATATGGTTTTACTACCTTGATTTTATAACAGAATAAAACGGAATTGGATTGAAATCCAATTCGACAAGTCGTCGAATATTGAAATGCGTATCTCGTGCACAATATAGGTAATAACAAATCAGTTTTCTTATTCACACTTTCAAATATTTGGTATTCGATATCGTTCAATATTAGTTACGATTATTATCAACTCATATTCCAAAAGCCTTCCAGTGTCTTCAATGTAAGGTAAATCATCCATGACATTGAAGCAAAGTCAGTTATGTATTATTCACGCTCGGAAATGATATATCATGAGTTTTCCTTGTATCATTTTATTATCCGCCTTTGCGTGTTCAGGAAAACAGTATTTTAATGAATCGATGGTTGTCGAATGAGGTGGTATTCAGTCTAGTCGAGTCGATGTGAGAAGCAAGATGCATTTCGATACGATTTTTTTGTCTTCAAGCTAAGATACATTAAAACATTGCGATGCGGTCTTTGGAATCACAACAAATTGAAGACGTAACAATGGAACTGGAGGGATTCATGAGCATTCAGAAGAAAACTATGTTCTATACAGGTAAGCATGAGGACCCTTACCGCGAATGTCACATGAAATAAAGTCCTAGGCCTAGCTAGTTCCAGAGGATTTTGATTGGATAATGTTTTCTAGGGGAATTAGATTACCATGGCAATACAAGATAATAACAAAGTCACGGTCTCTTTGAACGCAAAAATGTGACCTATTATTAGCCCACCTCATGAGCAGGGCTAGGATTTTGTGCTAACAACAATGGAAATACACAAAAATACTGGATACCTTGTCATGGCAGTGAATAGAAACCGATCCAAGTACTAGTCTCTTGGAACTAGCCAGGCCTAGGAATGGGGACGTAATTTTAAGGGTCCTGGTTTCCACTTCGATTTTTCAACTGCACATTTCCGTGATCACAGTCAAGGCTACTTTGAATCCAAATGAGCAATTTTTTAAACCTTAGAATTAGGATGTAAACACTTGTTAGGATTCTAATTAGGGTTTATATATAGGCCTATATCTTGGAAAACATTCATCTTTGAAATAAGTTGACAGTATGTGTCAAAATAGAATATTCAATAATGTTTTAATCCATGAAATGTGTCGTTTATGAATTTATATCACAAAGGGTAGACTAGACCAAATAAAACGCGAGAATAAAACGAAATCAGAATTGCAGTGATATTGATATCGAATCTTGACATATTTTTGAAAATTGCGATATATTTCGATCGATATTCAACATTAAAGTTTCCATATCGTTTTCTTATGTCAATCATTCTTATATCATTCCTTCGACACGATGTAGTGATACCAACAGATTTCATCATAATATAAAGAAGGTGTGCTGACTCCCATACTAATAACATGGCAGGCATTTATGGATTCTTACCGTCAAATCAGAGCCAAAGGTCCCATTTGCCTGTCATCACGTTTTCAGCGGATGCCCTTGTGAACTAGTTGTCGAAAAGAGTCCGGCACCGGTGGCGTTGTATAGCATTGTAGTTCGATATAAAAGCGATAGTTGCGCTACAGGCAAATGGGTTCATCGACTCAGATTTTGACCCTGGAAATGTTTCACTTGGAAGACGGAGTCGGCATACCTTCTTTATATTATGATAAAGTCTGTTGGTATCACTACATCGTGCCTCTGATGTTATTCAGTGAATCAGTTCTGTGCAACATGCAATACGAAGTCCTCATGATGAATTGTTCTGATTAATATTGCAGGTTGGTGGCCGGTCGATAACGAACCTCACAACAAGTTGTATTATTGGAGATATTACTTTCTGCGTGTATTGATAAGTATTATTTTGACAAGCGTAGTCAGTCAGCAATTAGTCGACTTCGTCCTCATAATGGACAATTTACTATACGCGCTTGAAGACGTCGTAATAGCAGGGTTGTTGGTTTTTTTGATTGAAATTCTATGTACAGCTTTGTACAAGATGGATGACCACAAGAAGTTGGTATTGATGCTCCAAGAGATGAATCAGAAAGATAAGTTAACGGATGATGTTCAAAGATTATTATCCCAAAAGACTGAAAACATTTGTCACGTCGCTACTTTAGTATGGTATGGCATAAGCGTATGCGGAAATACATTAATTTATTCCATGTATTTCTTGATGGTTTATCTGGGAATCCAACCAGCCAGATTGACTTTCTACAGGTAATCAATAGTAATTAGTACTGGTAACTCGTTGCGTACTTGACCGAGAGATGAGGGGAGATGATAGATCACTCATTACATGAAACATTCAACATGAAAAATGTTTCCAATTCTAACAGAGCAGTTCCAAGGTTCTATACTTCGTTTTATTTATTTCAATTTATTGTTGATTTGTTGGTCCCTTTCTCTTCGCCACTTCTTCCTGAAGTCGAGATAAGTCGAGATTCAAGTTCAAAATTCGAAGACTGGGTAAACACGTCTATTTTTAATACGTTAGTTAGTGTTAGGGTGATGGCTCTTCAACAGCGAAGTCATTTTGCGCCTATGTTCATGTCCGTGTACTTTGCCATAGTTGTCAACGTCTGTGGATGTTTCAAGTATATGGAGGGAGTGGGATAGAAAGAACTAGAAAATTAAGATAAGATGATATAAAATGAAATAATAGAAGACGATTAATGAAGAGAAAAGTTACAAGAAACGAAAAACAATAAGAATACAAACGCAAGGTTCAGCACTCCTTCCATATACTCCGGTCACCAAAAGGCATCCACTAGACCGAGATGGTGCGAAATGGGTCTGGATCCTCACTCTTTCTCCCGACAACAGCTCTGGAGATCACGGGGTTATGCAAGCACCCACACCACATCAATGTGTCCCGATCCGTCGTGTCTTTAGCTGTAGTAAAGAAAAATGTTTCCTCTTTCTTCCAGGGGTTATTTCCCTTATGATGTAACAGCTTCTCCGAATTACGAACTGACGATGTGCATTCAAGCTTTAATCGCATCATCTTTCTTCATATGTGTGCCGATGTACGAAGTCATGATAGTATCCATATTCATGCACATGCTAACTCAGTTCAAGATATTACGTCATAAACTGGAGAACCTGCGCACGCATGCTGAGAGAAATATCAGGGAGAGGGAAGAGATAATGCCGTTTCAAGTACCGTTTACATCTCACTATAGTCGTTATGAGGGGAGCAAGATGAATCATGTTGACTACGAGTATTTGATCAACGTCCATTCGGAGATGAGCCGTCTTCTAAAGGAGTGCATGGAACAGCATAAACAATTGTTAAGGTAATTCAATATGAATAATATATTTGTTGCCTCAACGATTAACTCTAACAACAACCCGAGGGGTTGACAACTCGCAAATTTGGTGTACACCTGATTTCAGATTTCATTATTTCAGGTGATGTCAGAGATTTCAAGAGATTCAGGGATTTAAGGAATTCAGGGATTCCAAGAGTTTTCGGGGATTTCAAGTGATTTCATAGGGATTTTAATAGATTTTTGGGATTTCAAGTGATTTCAGGGATTTATAGAGATATCAGGATTTCCAGAGATTTCAAGTGATTTAGAGATTTCAAGGGGATTTCAAGGGATTTCAAGGCAAGTGTACACCGGATTTCAGGAGTTGTTAATCCCTCGCAACAACCCCACTCAACTATACCTTCTCTGTTCCTTATCAGGATGATTGATTTGATGGCAGAAATTTCGGACTTGAAATTAGCACTGATGATCGGGTGGAACCTGTCCGGGATAATCATATTTGCTATTTACATAGAAATGGTAAGTGTATTCTGCATTCAGCAGATAGTAAAAATGTTTCAGTTCAGCTAGTTATTAATTTTGATACAAAAGTACCGTCGATGACCAAATATTAATCAAATTATCAAGGTGACAAGTTGATCCGTTGACTATCGCTCGATTAAAAAATGTATGATTCGTAAAACTGGACCTTGTCAGTGCAGGTTTAATTGCATGAGAGTGGGATCGTAATTATCTGAATGACTATTTAGGTAAAATAAACTAAAGAATACGAGAAAAAGTCCGATTAAATTTATTAAAATATGTTAGTGAGTGTTAAGGTTTAAAGGCGCGTCTACAGCGAGGTCATTTTTCGCCTATGTCCGTGTACTTTGCCATGGTTGTCAACGTTTGTGGATGTTTCAAGCATATGGAGGGAGCGGGATAGAACAAGCTAGAGAAGTAAGATAAGAAGATTGATGGAAGGAATGAAAAGAAGGCGACAGATGAAGAGAAAAGTGACAAGTAAACGAAATATTCCAAAATACATATTCTTTTGATTCTAGGCTCCCGGGTTCGACGTGAAACAATTCATTTTCCTATATGTATTTGGTTGTACTCTACTCTATCTACTCATGTATTCAGCTTTATCGACTGAACTCTTTCATGAGGTAAGCATATCACTGCGTTCACTCTCGAATATTCCGCAAGCACTGCAAGTTCTGGTTGTTTTGTTCTTCGAAAACTGAGAAACTGAGAACTGAGACCACTAGTGAGCAGAACTGTATTTCGTACTCTCGAAAAGTTTTGGGTGGAGGCCGTTTTTTCTCCAAGAATACAACTCTGAAATATGCTACATCTTTCAGAGTTGTATTCTTGGAGAAAAAACGGCCTACACCCAAAACTTTTCAAGAGTTCCAAATACTGATCTGCTCACTAGTGGTCCCATTTGGAATCTCAGTTTTCGAAGAACAGAACAACCAGAACTTATATCTAAGATCAGAAATATTTGAAGCTACTAGTAGTAGTACTAGTTTTACTTTCTTGATTTTATTTTCTATTCGTGTATTTGTGAGGAACAAAAAAAAATATCAATGTATGATTAGCAAAATGAAGCATAACAAAGTATGTGTGTGTTGTGAGCACATTCGGTCACTGTGATCTAAAATGGGCCAATTGAGAATAACCAATATGAAAAAATGAAATCTTGTTACAATGTCCCAGAATCAATTAAAATGGGGAAGTTTGAATCAGTATCACATCAGTATGGAGTTGTAAAATACCAACGTCAAGGAGTAAAAAACATTGAATGCATAGTTTAGTTTAGATAATATACATAAGTGATTATGTTAAGTATTTATAAGTATGGGATAATACTCATTTGTGGAGTAGAGGCGAATCTCAATTTTGAATGCTTTGAGCAGGGTCGTGAAGTCATGTGTCTGATTTAGCATCTTCCATGTTTTGTGGTATAGTCTGTCTCACCATTCTGGAGTAACTGTTGCTATCTCATCGATCAGGGTAATTGCTGAATAGGTAAACTTGTCAATCATAACTCCAACAGTAACAAAGGAACTCTTCTCGCGTGCATTTTGAGGACAATTTGTGACTTAGGTAAGGGTTGTTGTGCAACGTTGGTACATCGCTTCAGAAATCAAACCCAATACAAAGTCTTATTATAGATTAACTCAACTCAGGTATAATATAATTTTTTTAAATGCAACAGTGTATGAGTCCAATGAAGTATGTAGAGATGATTGACATATTTATATAACTACCTTCTCACTGAACAATAGATGAACAAACTACAAAGATCTCCGACACAGTTACTCCAGAGTGGTGAGACAGACTATAGCGTATTACGAAATTGCGAGCCAGCATAATCTGAGCTTCTGTATGACAATCGTTTATTCGGCGAGTGTCATGCTGATGTTTCCTTACTGGGAAAACGCTTTATATGCGTTGTGAGATGAGCTTAGAAGTATGAAAATGTAGAATTAATGAGGAATAAAGAATATTTCTAGCAATTTAATGAAACTTTATTCACTGAATAATTATTTTCTTGGAAACGGCTCGTCCAATAGGAGTGTGTGATAATGTGCATCATTGTAGTTGTAGCATTGTAGCATGTAGTTACGTTTAGGAAAATTTTGAATTCTGTTGAAAAATACTGATTTTTAAGATTTTTCCGCTCAGCCGTTTCTTACGGGGGTTTTCAAAACTTTGATATGGTTTATCCAAAGAGTGCTTGGACCTATTAGACCCAAAAACTATACAGCTCTAAGTCGGATAAGTCCGCGTATACAAACAAAGTTTCATGCCGATCAGTCCAACCGTGCGACCTGTGTAGTGCGCACAAAAAAAAAAAAAAAAAAAAAAAAAAAAAACACAGTCAAAGCTCCGTAAGAGTACGTGATTCTTGCTTGATTTGGTTGATTTTTTGGGGATTCATTTTTTTCATTCTCGTGGTTTTTTGTGATATGAAAAAATGTACACCCGAGTTTTTTAGTTGTTCACCCCCCTGGACCGTGAGTAGAAGCTGCTCCTTTCAAACAAGCGTGCTGTGATAGTGGTTCCATCCACACTCACCAGAGATTATTCTATGTTTAGAGCTCTCTGATTGGTGAGGCTTTGTACAGCTGTGATTGGTGCGACGCGCCAGAAGACTTCAAGCGCGATATGCGCATCTTTATGACAACTGTAAACCAGCCTGTGGAGATTGTAGTGATGGGCATTGTGCCCTTGTCGCTAAAGACTTGCTTATCGGTACGTTCCAATTGAGACTATCATTATTTGTTACAAGTTTTCCAGCGATATTCTTATAACAATGTTTCGACTATTTCTAGGATAGTAACTCACAATAAAAAATAAATTTCCTATTCTCAGAATGATAATTGTTTGGGAAATTACGAAAAATGTATTAATATAAGGAGATTGACAATGTCATACAAATTTCCTGTATGATTTATGATATTGCTCCCTTTTTTGTTCAACCAGTATCATGTTGTGCATGATACACCAAATGAGAAAAAATCTCCAATAAAATTGAACCGTTCTTTGAAAATGTCATCTCTATTTGATGAAAATAATTTAAAAATCTCTGTTCACAAGTTCAGTAGTAGTGAAGTGATTCGAATTAAATATACATCCAGCCAATATGTAAATATTCGTGAATGTAAAGATCTTAATGTAGAGATCTTGATGTAAAGATCTTGCTTTTTCGATACATCAAGGAAGAGCAAAGTTATGCTGGACAATTGTAAGGAGGTACATGATTCAAATGATTTTACGCTCACTTGGTTCGACTAGTAGTACGACTTTCAAAACAAATGTAAAAACGATATTTCATTTAATCTCTGATGGTATTTTCATCACCTCAGTCATCATTAAACGAAGATAGTGATCAGTATAGTGCATCGATTAATCTTACATAAATTTGAGAATGGTTAGTTAGTGTTATGCTGGATTTCCATGCACGCGATACCATGTCGCGCGATACATATCGCGCGTCATGGCGGCTCAAAGTCGCGAGACTTGTTCCTGATTGGTCAGTAAAGGAAAATGTCTGCCGTCTCGCCGCCATGACGCGCGTCATGAGAATCGCGTGCATGGAAATCCAGCTTTAGGGTTTCAAGGCGCGTCTACAGCGAGGTCATTTTGCGCTCATATTAATGTCCGTGTTCTTGGCCATAGTAGTCAACGTTTGTGGATGTTTCAAGTATATGGAGGGAGCGAGATAGAAAGAGCTAGAAAAGTAAGATAAGATGATATAAAATATAACGAAAGAAGACGACAGATGAAGAGAAAAGTGATACGAAATGAAATGAAATGAAAATACAAACGCAAGGTTCAGTTCTCCCTCCATATACTCCGGTCACCAAAAGGCTTCCACCATTGCTAGAATATTTTGAAGAATTAATAATAGAATGGGTCAGTCGTTTCTGCTGGATCGTAAGAAACTCAGAACAGTCAAGTAATAATTGAAGTGCTGAGTCCTACATCATTACTTTCTCAAATAATAGTTACATATATAATAGTTACATTTCCTGACAATTCTCATTCGGACAATTCATCGATGTCGTTTTTTGTGATACTGACCTTTTGTTCCAGATAATACGGACAGCATATTCATACTATACAGTTATGAATGAAGTCGCGCAATAACAACTCTACTTACCTGGCTCCCGATTCTATAACTCCGAAGCGGAAAATAAACGACAAAAAATCTACGTTTTGTTTGTTGACAGCGAGGTAATTTAGCGCCTATATTCATGTCATGTCCGTGTACTTTGCCACAATTGTCAACGTTAGTGAATGTTTCAAGCATATGGAGGAAGCGGAATAGAAAGAGCTAAGAAGGTAAACGATAAAAGACAACAAAATATACTCATATCAGCTCATAACGGTTTGATGATGCCCTGCAAAACAAGGATAATTACTAAATGAAGAATACAAAGGTTTTTAGTACCCCACACATTTTAGGATATTCACGAATTTATTCAAAAAGCCAGTTATTGTAATTGTAACTACTGTATGTATTTTATAAACATGACACTTTGAATGGTTAATATATTTGATAACAGTTTGTGAAACAACTTCTAATTGTATTTTATATGTGTAATTTATATAAGGGAAGATTTCAACGCCATTTAGTAGCTCTCGGATTTCATAACATTGACTGATTATTCAAGCCGATATTTTAAACAAGCTGTATTACTTTCATAAAATTATGATACCTCAAAAGTATTCATGTAGTTTGACTTTATAATGTTCATTTACATGTATTTTATATGATATGTACCTTGACGAATTTCAATACTTGTACAGATTCATTGTAATGAACTAGGAAAACGCCTTATATGCGTTATGAGATGAGCTTAGAAGTATGGAAATGTAGAATTAAGAACATTTTGTCAGCTCAATATACATATACAGGCCATGGATCACTTCAAAGGTTTAAAAACCGCGGCTGTCTGTTGGTATATGGACCTTGGTTTCCCAACAATGGTACCAGTGCCTTCTTGATATCCATCACAGATTTTAGTCGTTTTAATGTATTGGTGACACTTGTTGCTCACATTTAATAGTTCCTTCATTGCTTTCTCAATTGCTTTTATTGATGTGTAAAAAATTACATAGAAAATGCGTTTTCTTTATTTCACATCTGATTGTTCCATACATCGCTTAAAATATGTATGATTAGTTCTTTCCACATTCAGTATAAATTTGAGAGCGTTTGGAAAATCTTTGTTTTCTAAGTATTTCTCCCCCGGCTTATTCTTATGGGGATTTTCTATACTTTCCAATTTTTTTCAGGAAAAACCGTTTGACCGATTTTTCTAAAAAAACAATCCCAACCTATTCTGGTGTGAAACCAATTTGAAAAAAAAAGTTTCGAGTTGATTGATCCTTTTTCCTGACCTGTATGCCGCGTACAAAATTACATCTACAAGGGAGAGTGTTGTGCCCCTACAAAGGAGGGTATCTCTTCTACATTGAGATCTGCTATAAAATTGGGTCATCCCCATCATCAAGCACTAGCTCAGGTTATCCTCACCACAGGACAATTGGAACCTTTACTATTTCATTGTCGTATACGATCAAGGATAAATGCTGGGCTTATGAGCTCTGCAAGAATACTCTCATTGGTTTATGATATCCTATCTCATTGTACATGGAATTTTGGGCAATTGATAAAAGACGCCCCATTCTGCCTTTCTGATGACATTATTCATACAAATCTTAACGGACTAAAAACAGCCATGAGAGTTGTAGTGGCGTCGGAAGGAATATCGGATGGCGATAGATGGGCATTAGAGGCTGTATTAATAGGAGTAACATCTATTGATGATCTTGATATAGACGCCAAACACCTAACTCCGAACCAACAAAGACTTTGGTCTAGCTGTCGCCTCTGTGATATTGGATCATTTGATGAAATTATAAAACAATGGAGGTCAGAGGGCAGTCCTCTGACCTCCAACCAGTTCAGGTGGCAATATATAATTAAATATTCATGCGTAGGGCATATTATCATCAGGCTCAAACCCAAATATTTCTGTGCCAGGTCGAATATTTTGATTTTGTATTATGGACATAGAATAACCTGTTCATCGACAGAATTGTTCCGGACCCATTCTTTCGGGATGAGGTACTACACAAAGTGACAGGAAATGCCCGAGCTAACAGCTCGGTTGGAGTTACTGTTGAAATGTAAGTTACTGAGCAATAATAAGTAAGCTGCGAGAAATCAAGGACACAGTGAGAGGCTGGAAGTCATCAATTCGGCGCAGTCGCCGAGAGGTTTCTCGTCTTCGTACCGGCCACGGCCGTTTGATACACGGTTTTCTTCTGGCCGGCGAGGAGCCACCAGAATGTGATGAATGGCAAGTTGCCAGAACTGTTGAGCATATCATAACTAAATGTGACAAGTACAAAAACCTCGGGCAAAATTGTAATCTTAAAGACACCATTGCAGACATTTTTGGGAAATTATCTCAATGATGTTGACTTCGTCGTTCAAATCGAAGTCCTTCCAGAAATTTAGAATTATTATAAACACAGATCCAGGAGTTCACTCCTTCTGAATTATTGCTTATGAATAGATAAAAATAAAAACAAATTAATAAAAGACAATAATGAAATTCTATATTTATTCATCTATTAATTCATTGATACATTATTATTTTTTCAATACAATACAAATAAAGCACATCATAATCAAGTCATCTACATATATACTAATAATACACAATACATTTTATGAGTTACAATAACATAGTAATAATTTATTGCGGTAATTGAAGAAATTAAGAAGCAAAAAATCCGAAAAAGCCATCGGAAAAAACATGGATTACTGCAAGCTGGAGACGAGGTTAAAAGTTAATGATCGTACAATTAGGGCATATCTAAATAATGACTGTAAAAATGATTCAATAATATTATTGACCGAATAATATTAGAAGTAACATTAGGAATATAATAACAATACCAATTTTATGAAGAAATGATTCACACATGACAATTCTAATTTCAAACAATCGTCATTATTGTACAACAATAGCGTTCGCGGGTAGAATAAGATTAATAAGGAGCAATTTAATTTGAATGAAAAAAAATTGATATATACATGAGATCGAATTCAGAGTTGTCCTAGTTCCTAGTGGGTACTTTATTACAAGTGAAAACATTCACAGCCGTTATATCCATATAGACTGTCTCAATTTTGTTATTAATCTAATCTCCAAGAATATATATGTTAACATCACCTATCGAAAATTCATGTTGAGCTGTTAACGTTCTCAGGAAAATATCAATGTCATTAGTTGGTGTTAGGGTTTGAAGGCGCGTCGACAGCGAGGTCATTTAGCGCCTATGTTAATGTCGGTGTACTTTGCCATAGTTGTCATGTTTGTGGATGTTTCAAGCATTTAGAGGTAGCGAGATTGAAAGAGCTAGAAAAGTAAGTTAAGATGATATAAAATAATATTGATAAATGCTGCTTAATAAGTTGGAGGCGACCTATTTAATAGTATAATTCAATAAGATTCATATTTAAATGTAAAATACAGTAATGCTGCATTTGCCGTTTGATTATAGTGAATGTAATGACAGTCGAGGTTGGTAATACCATCCTAATTGCCAACACATCGAATGCTGGCAACACAAAATTTCCTTATGAACAATTATAATTCGAAGTATCATTATTTAAGATAATAAGTTGATTTTGTGACACAAAGTGACCACAATTATGCACCATTGATTGCAGGATCGGTTCTTCAAAATAGGATCCAAAATGGTTAAAACGTCGTTCGTGCGTCGATCTCGTATGGCATATTCCTGTAGGTGGAGATCGAGGGTACCCTGGTTGAAATATACGGAATCTTCCGAACGAAATAAGATTTCGTTTCGTTTCGGATTTATAGAACCACGCCCCAGGAAAGTCACAGTTGTTATTGCGCGACTTCATTCATAACAGTATAGTATGAATATGCTGTTTTAATAATCTGGAACAAGAGGTCAGTATTGGCGAATTGTCCGAAAATACTGTCCTAGAAAGTAAAGTAAGTAATAATAAACGATTTTGTACTTCGTTACCCAACTGTTCTGAGTTTCTACAGACCCCGCTCAAGAGACTGACCTATTATATTCATTTTCCAATTCATATTAGCTTCAACGACGCACTGTACCGATGATAAAGATCTATTGATGTCGATTGATGGTGATTAAGATATATGGAAAGATTATCGAAGATGAGATAACATTTCATTTGATTATGTGTTTCGCAAATCACCGATGGAAATGAAAATTATAAAAATATAGAATGTATTTTTGATTTGATTTTAGCCAGAATTATTCTAAAATAATCGAAATGATGAAATAATCATATCGCTGGACCCACTTCAACAAATAATGATGATCTCAATTGGAACGTACCGATAAGCAAGTCTGTAGCGACATGGGCACAGACCCCATCACTACAATCTCCACAGGCTGGTTTACAGTTGTCATAAAGATGCGCATATCGCGCTTGAAGTCTTCTGGCGTGTCTAACCAATCACAGCTGTACAACGCCTCACCAATCAGAGAGCTCTAAACATAGAATAATATCTGGTGAGTGTGGATGGAACCACTCTTTAGTTAGTGTTAGGGTTGAAGGCGCGTCGACAGCGAGGTCATTTTGCGCCTTTGCTCATGTCCGTGTACTTTGCCATAGTTGTCAACGTTTGTGGATGTTTCATGCATAAGGAGGGACCGGGATAGAAAGAGCTAGAAAAGTAAGATAAGATAGTATAAAAGAAGACGATAGATGGAGAGAGAAGTGACAAGAGAACCACTAGAAATTACCACATATTTATGTGAATGGAGTAGTTTCTACTCAACTATTTTGGAACATCAAACTTCAAATAGCTTCACTGTCGGTACCAACATTAAGAAAGTAACTAAGTAAGTTCTCTCGATACATTGCCATCATGCTATTTTGACTTTCATGACCTGAATGTGAATTAAGGGCTTATTTAAATAAAGAATAATATGAAGAGTAAATCCAAAATCCAATAACGTGCTTCTGAAGACTTTTACGTACAGAACAGAACATCATTTAAGCGATTGAAACAGCGAGTAACTGTTATTATACTGCGACATCTTCTCCTAAAGATCTAATCCAGCTAATCATCTAATTGATAATGACCTATATCAGCAAAACACTCGCCGAATAAACGATTTTTATCCAGAAGCTCAGACTATGATGGCTCACACTTTCATAACTACAAAACCTATAAGATGCTAAATCAGACGCATGCCTACACCACACTGCTCAAGACATTCCTAATTGAGAGTCGCCTCTACAACACAAATGAGTATAATGTAAAATATTCAATTATATACTGACTTATAGGCCTACTTGACACATCCATCTATAAATATAAGCCAACCTTAGCTATGTATTCATTGTTTATCACTCCTTGACGTATTCCACAACAATATACTGATATTATATTGATTCAAACTATACCATTTTAATTTACTCCGGGACATTCCAACAATATTTCATTTATTCATATTGGTTATTCTAAATTTACTTATTTTAGATCGCAGTGACTGATAAGCTTGAAACACATTCACTTTGTTTACTTTATTCACCAAATTAGAAATTGTTGATAATCTTCATTTTGGCAATGACAAATACACCAAAGGACAATAAATCAATAATGATTAGTAGCTATGACCATTTAAAACAATATTCTTCCTATATAAATTCTAGTTGCTTTATTCTTCGATAACTGAGATTCTAAATGTGGCCACTAGTGAGCTCCATATTTGGAACTCTTGTAAAGTAATGAATGGAGGCCGTTTTTTCTCCAAGGACCTGACAGGAAGTTCTCTCTGAAGGATGCTACTGCAGTGCTAGCGGAATATTCTAGACTGAACGTAGTGATATGCTTACCTCATGAAAGAGTTCAGTCGATAAAGCTGAATACAGAAGTAGATAGAGTAGAGTACAACAAAATATATATAGATAAATGAATTGTACCACGTCAAATCCGGGAGCCTAGAATCAGAAGAATGTACTTATAGTCTGCCTCACCAATCTGTAGCAAGTGTCGGAGGCTTTTGTAGTTTGCTTATCTATTGCCCGGCGAGAAGATATGAATATATAAACATGTCACTGGGATCAATCATCTCTACAGATTTCATTGGACTCACACACTGTTGCATCTTTTTCCAATTATATTATACTCAAGTTCTCTAAAATCCAAAATAATCAACAAAAATTCAAAGTGTAAATAATCTACAAACGTAAATATTCAGAAGGAGAGCAACTTTTACGATTATTTCGGATAATTTATACTATTGTCTTCAATAAAAATGAAAATATAAAAAAAGACTATGTTGAAAGGTGACGGGAAGACAGAATGTAACGCCTTTATTTTTGAGCGCTCAGGCAAGAGTCCATGGGAGTCGATTTAGCGGTATATCAGTATTTTGGTGATAACTTCTCAACGGTATGAGATATCGAAATTCTGAAAACAATGAAAACAGATATCATCACTACCTTCAAGACAGTGTGAGTGATAACTATTTATCTCATATCGCCCAACTGTCAGGCGTATACGGTTCAAAAATGTGTGACCTTCTTTTACCGTATACGCGTGACATTATTAAGCGATTCGAGATAAATAGTTATTACTTATATTATCTTACAGATATTGAAAATCTCCGTGTTTCCTTGTTTTCAGAATTTCGATATCTCTTACCGTTCAAAAGTTATCACCAAAAACTGATATTCCGCTAAATCGACTCCCATGGACTCCGTCAAGGGAGGAAATGCGAGTGAGGGGGTAGCGAAGTGAAGGTCACGGCAGAAGCAAGGTAGCGACCACGCGGTCGAGAGTGTTTCAGAAAGACAGTGCCAGAGAAAGAAGATCGTTGTAGCTTCCAAGAGGAAAGGACAACGAAATTTATATTATAAGTAGGCCTACATTGGTTTGGTGTGGAACTAATTTTAACAAAGTGTGCGAGTCTAGGCCTACAAAACATTGACAGGTATCATATTGATAATAATTTTGTCAACATTTCGACTGGGTGGAATGTTATAATTGAATAGAGAACAGAGTTAGTAAGGTTATTAGAGACAAAGAGAAATATGTCACTGAAGCTGTAGTATAAAGTCTCGCATTATACGAAATTTAATTTGATGATAATCTGAACTGCTTACTGTATATTTGTCTTAATTTTTAATTTCAGGGTTATTAGTTCTCCATCTTTCAGGAATGATTGGCGCCCTTTCATACCGTACTTATGATTGTTTTTAAAAAATCGCACCCCGCTCTCCTGGCATACAGCAGCGGATGACACAAACTAGCTAAATTGAGACATTTTTTTTAATGAAATGCAGTCAAAATATACTCACCATTTCTACGTATATAGGAAATATGATTATACCGGTGAGATTCCATATGATCATCAGTGACCATTTTAAGTTTGAAATTGCGGCCATTAAATCTTTCACCCTGTTGAGACACAAAGAAGGTATATTTGAGTAAAGTTGTTTACCAAATTAGTTGAACCGAAAGTATTATATTTCGCTTCTCAGTTAGTTGCTATGGTAACCTGACAATCATGTTATCTTTTTTTAGGGGGAGTGGGTAACACTGACAGCGTGGTCATTTTGTCGCCAATTTTCCACTTATATGCTGAATAATTTGGTGTGGACAATGGGAAGCGTCAACCATATTTTCTTCAATAAATCAGTCAAATTCATGTATTTGATAAATTTTTCAATACATTTCGAACCATCTGACAATATTTTATTCATCTTCTTGAACAGATTGATCATGAGAGCGAAAAATCTTTCCGATAATTAAATTACCTCAGCAATTGTTTATGATGTTCCATGCACTCCTCTAGAATACGTCTCATCTCCAAATGGACGTTGATCAAATACTCGTGGTCAACACAATTCATCTTGCTTCCCTCATAACGACTATAGTGTGATGTAAACAGCATTATCTCTTCCCTCTCCCTGATATTTCTCTCAGCATGCGTGCGCAGGTTCTCCAGTTTATGACGTAATATCTTGAACTGAGTTAACATGTGCATAAATATGGATACTATTACGACTTCGTACATCAGTACACATATGAAGAAAGATGATGCGATTAAAGCTTGGATGCACATCGTCAGTTCGTAATTGGGAGAAGCTGTTACGTCATAAGGGAAATAACCCCTGGAAGAAAAAGAAGACAGATGTAACAGAAAGAAAGGAGAAAGTAACAGAAAGGGGAAGACCAGTGGCATGCTGAACTGCCATTCAGGAAATCTGGACTCGATACTCGCTGTGGGATAATTTAGCTATATTTATCCTGCTCTATTCAAGTATTTAATTGTTGGTGATATTGTTGGTTATGAAATGTATAGTGTGAAAGAAGTAGTCGTAACCTACATTGTAGGTACCACCTTGGCATTTGCCTGGGGCCTGGGCTACAGACGGAAACGTCGAAAAACGTCTGTTAAGATTGGCAATAGAAAGTATCGAACTGTGAACGGATCTACCGTCATCTCTGGGTCACATGAAGCAAAGGCGTCAGCAATGAGCTATCAGTGCCGGATATTATCGATTACTATTCATTAAAAATGAATGGAAAGACTTATATTCAAGATAGGAAGAGAACTTTTGAGGTGGTTCGGGCACATGAATAGAATGAGCATGGACAAGATTCCGAGACGAGTTTGAAAAATCGGGGAGTGTTAAGAGAAGAGCAGGAAGACCGCGAGTGCAGTGGTGTGCAGTGATTAAAGAGGACGCGCAAGAGAGGGGATGGATATGGGAGGAGGTAATCAGTGACAGACAGTGGGAGGACAGAGAGTTGTGAAGGAAGCTTGTGGTAATGAAAGAAGAAGATGAAACGCCAGGCGTGGCTAGTCGGTTTTGAAAAGTTTAGCTCTAGTTATGGTCAAACAACACCCTCTGACCCAATTGTTTGGAAACAGAGTTCGATTATTATTAATCATTACCTGTAGAAAGTCAACCTGGCTGGATGCATTCCCAGATACACCGTCAAGAAATACGAGAAATAAACTGAAGTATTTCCGATTATAAGTATGCCATACCATACTAAAGTAGCGACGTGACAAATGTTTTCAGTCTTTTGGGATAATAATCTTTGAACATCATCCGTTAACTTATCTTTCTGATTCATCTCTTGGAGCATCAATACCAACTTCTTGTGGTCATCCATCTTGAAGAAAGCTGTACATAGAATTTCAATCAAAAAAACTAACAACGCTGCTATTACGACGTCTTCAAGCGCGTATAGTAAATTGTCCATTATGAGGACGAAGTCGACTAATTGCTGACTGACTACGCTTGTCAAAATAATACTTATCAATACACGCAGAAAGTAATATCTCCAGTAATACAACTTGTTGTGAGGTTCGTTATCGACCGGCCACCAACCTGCAATATTAATGAGAACATTTCATCATGAGGACTTCGTATTGCATGTTGCACAGAACTGATTCACTGAATAACATCAGAAGCGTGATGTAAGAAAGGTTGTCGACTTGTCGTACGATATAGAAATTGCAAACGATACAGAAACTTTAATTTTGTATATCGATCGAAATATGTCGCGATTTTTAATCGATATCGGAACGAACCCGGAAAATGAGACTTTTCCCCTTCGAAGGATCCGGACACCTTGACGTGGTGTGGGGGCTTGCGTGACCCCGTGATCTCCAGAGCTATCATCGGGAGCAATTCATTTTCTCCCAGCAGGGTCACTCATGGCGATAAGGTCTGGAGTGAAGGTCCAGACCAAGTTCCGACCGTCTCGGTCGAGTGGAATTCTTTTGGCGACCGGAGTATATGGAGGAAACACTGAACCTTGCGTTTGTATTTGTTTCGTTTTCTAGCCCTTTCTATCTTGCTCCCTCCATATGCAATTGAAACATCCACAAACGTTGACAACTACTGCAAAGTACACGGACATGAACATAGGTGCTAAATTACCTCGCTGTAGACGCGCCTTTATACCTAACACTACCTCAATAAGACTTGATCATGTAGGCCTATTGACCAGGCCCATAATAAAATATTTATATACTAGTGTTTCATCTATATATATTTCCAATTCACGTGTGATATGTTCAATATCGATTGCATTTTTCCACTTTTTCCGACTCATTACCGTTGTTTCTGAATTTCTAAATTGCTGGTTAGTTCAAACGACAACATCCTCTATTGAAGTTGATGTTTCGAAGTAGGCCCTAGGCTATAATCTTACCTGTATAGAACATCGTTTTCTTTTGAATGCTCATGAATCCCTCCAGTTCCATTGTTACGTCATTCAATTGTTGTGCTTCTAAAGACGACATTGCGAAGTAATTTAACACATTTTAGTCAGACACCAGAATCGTATCGAAGTGCATCTTACGTCTCACATAAACTCCACTCGACTGTTTAAGAATTAGCTTGACAAAATATATCGATCTATCAAAATGCTGGTTTCAATGCAGACAGTACACGCAAAGGAGGATAGTTTTAATATTTAAAGTAAAACTCTAGGAAAACGTCGTTGGGCGTAATCGTTTTGTGAACGATACAATTTGACAACGAACACTAACTACAGACTAGAAGCTTTGAGTAATAGGAATCCTAGATTTTGAATATGAATAGAGACATCAAAATGGTAAAGCATGACAGATCTACCCATCTTGACATGTACAGGTATAAACGAAATATACCGAATATGGCATTCTTTTGTATGCCGCCGATTTCTTTCAACTCCCACGTAACTTTCAAACATGAAGATGCCACCGCCCACTTCGAATCGTCAATTCACCGTAATTCTAAGACATTCGGTGTTATTATGTTTGTCTTTTGATATAAAATTTCAAACGTCATTGAAACTTCAATATAATGTATATATATGTTAGGCCCGGTTTTACGAATCATAGTTAAGTACTAATCCACTAACTAACCATTCGTAATACCGGGCCTTAATAGTATTTTATAGAAATGTCTAGTTTTCTAATCGAAAATAGATACAAGTTCAGAAGTCGTAAGTATATTAACCATGTAATAATTATTGGAGGTAGTCATAAGTAGGCCTAGGCCTAATCGCTGGGTGCAGATTGAGCTATTTCCTCTACTATGTCCATGGCGCGGTTTAGTGATCCCAACAGATTTATAAATAAGGTGTATTCACTCGCGTCTTCCAAGTGAAGTATTTCCGGGGTCAGAATCTGAGTCTATGGTCCCATTCCACACCATTCCACACCTTCTTTATATTATGGTAAAATCTTATGGTCCCCCTCAAAGGATCCGAACACCTTGACGTGGTGTGGGGGCTCGCGTGACCCCGTGATCTCCATAGCTGTGGCCAGGAGCAATCCATTGCAATCCACCCATGGGGATATGATCTGGAGTGAGGGTCCAGAGAACCGTCTCGGTCGAGTGAAGTCTTTTGGTGACCGGAGAAAATGGAGGGAGTAATAAACCTTGCTTATGTATTTTCATTTTATTTCGTTTTCTCGTCACCTTTCTCTTCATCTATCGTCTTCTTTCATTTTATTTTATAGTATCTTACCTTACTTTTCTAGCTCCTTCTAGCCCGCTCCCTCCATATGCTTGAAACATCCACAATCGTTGACAACTATGGCAAAGTACACGGACATGAACATAGGCGCAAAATGATCTCGCTGTCGATGCGCCTTTAACCGATATATATATATATATCCGTGTAATTCGCTGTAGTTGTCAACGTTTGTGGATGTTCCAAGCCTATGGATAGAGCGGGATAGAAAGAGTTAGTAAAGTAGGACAAGATGATACAAAAGAAAAGAATACGATAGATGAAGAGAAAAGTGACAGCAAAGAAAAAGAAAATGAGAATACAAACGCAAGGTTTAGTCAGTACTCCCTCAATATACTGCGGTCACTAAAAGGCTACCACTCGAACGACACGGTCCTAACTGGGTCTGGACCCTCACTCCAGACCTCAACGCCATGGGTGATTCTTCAAGGAGCGAATAAATTGCTACCGACGACAGCTCTGGAGATCACGGAGTTACGCAAGCCCTCACACCACGCCAAGGTGTCCGGATCCTTCGAAATAAAATGAGAATTATGCATGTTATTATTCGTACATATACCTAATACCTACGTTCACAAATGACACCTTAATTATTGTCATTACATTTGGAAAACATGAAAAATGTCGGTAATAAATCATACATATAACAAGATGGTATATAGTTGAGAATATGATTGTAATGAATGGAGAAATTCCGAGCCAACATAAAATTCTAATGTGAATCAATACATGCAAGGCTGGCTCCTACATCAAACTCGGTAGAGCTATACATTATTTATTAGTGTTATTTTTAGTTTGGTGTTTTATTTTTCTAGGTAAATGACTGTGAATCACTTCGACCTATTTCACTGGCGTGTGTGCTAGTTCATATTCCTGGTTATGTCAGTATATATTCTATTCTCATGATTTTCTTTTCTTCGTATCATTGATCGTTCTAGTCATAATTGAAGTGAAATAAATTATGCACATCGTTAATTGAAAGAGATCAAAGGACTCGTCGAAAAGGTTCCCATAATTCGTTGCATATCCCCGCTCAAAGGAGCCGGACACCTTGACGTGGTATGGGGGCTTGAATCGGCCCAGTGATCTCTGGAGCTGTCGTCGGGAGCAATTTATTTGTTCCCAAAAGAATCACACATGGCGATAAGGTCTGGAGTGAGGGTCCAGACCAAGCTAGGACTGTCTCAGTCGAGTGGAAGCCTTCTGGTGAAAGAAGTAAATAGGGGGAGTACTGAACCTTGCGTTTGTATTTTTATTTTATTTCGATTTCTTGTTACTTTTCTCTTCATCTTTGGTATTCTTTCATTTCTTTCATTTTATTTTATATCATTTCTAGCTCTTTCTATCCCGCTCCCTCAATATGCTTGAAACATCCACACACGTTGACTAGGGCAAAGTACACGGACATGAACATAGGCGCAAAATGACCCCTTTAAAGACCCTAACTAACTTCGTTGAATATCATGTCACATTTCATTTCCATGATGGCGGATGACAATGTAGTCGACAACCTTGAGCTGAAGAAAAAAAATTGATTTAGTAACCTACAATGAGCTATCAACCGGTGCCGAAAATTTTTCTGCAAGTCGGTTTTTAAATGGGACTAAAAATAATAGTTGAAAATCACAACATTTGTGTAGATATTTTATTTTCTGTAGAAAATGGAAAAAACCTAAACCATAAACCTGCGCTCGAGTCAACATTTGATACGTCATTTTGATGGAAAAAAGGAACAGTCGGTAGTCGAACCATGGACCTTCAAAACGAGACGAAGCTATGCTACCAGTAGCGCCGCCACGATACTTGATCATATCATAGCACGTCTCGGTAACTGAGTTATGACGTCTCAAATCTCGGCGTTTCCATTGGTCACTCTTAGTCCTATTTAAAAACCGACATGCAGAAAAATTTTCGCCAACCGGTGTACCTCTCAAAATAAACAAAAATGTAGAGAAGCGTTTAGGATTAGTAGTGAAACATTACACTAAACATTATCCAATGTGTATTCTTCATTTTGGTCTTATGCAACATTTAAAATTCAACCTTTTGTATCTTTCACGACTCATCACTCTTATTAGGCAATAGGCAATACGTTGGTTTTTCCCTGAATGAAAATGATGTAGATTCTGAGCGGAATATCTTAATCAAACACTCATTTGATTTTGGAGTTTTGTTTCCTTTTTTCAATTTGACAATTGTTGGAAGGTGTATGAATTATTAGGAACAGCAGGCCTTGTCGACATAATACGACAACAATTAAATCAGAATGCAACACCAAATATCTAGTAAGCAAACCTTTGTGTAGCCAAAAGTATTTTTAATTGTTGGAATTATGTAATAATCATCGCATCACAGCTGTTGTATTCTTCGCAGACTTCCATTTGTTATCAATCATTATTTTAGTATCTGCAGTTGGTAGCCATGTCCGAGGCAGGCCAACAGGAAGCAGTTCTGATTTCCGTAGTTCATCTCCAACCCTGAACCTGTGTGGTTGTGTGGGGTTGTCTTAATTTAGGCGCGCCAGTCGGCCTACCGTTTAAGAATAGTATTGCTGAATTATAGTTAGCATCCGATTTTCTTAGTAAAGTTTGCGTAGATTTATTAAGGACAGTGTAATATTAATTTTTTAGTGTATTGTTTACATGATTATTTTTACTTCTCACAAGAGTAATTCAAGATCACTCAATCCGTGTTATGACGATGACGTAAATAGAGTGTTAGTTAGTTAGGGTTTGAAGGCGCGTCGACAGCGAGGTCATTTTGCGCCTATATCATGTCCGTGTACTTTGCCATAGTTGTCAACGTTTGTGGATGTTTCAATCATATGGAGGGAGCGGGATAGAAAGAGCTAGAAAAGTAAGATACGATAGTGTATAATCTAGTGCAAATGTGAATATGTTGTTTGGAGCTTGCTCTTACTTGCGTCAAGTCTTACTCCCAGTCTGTTCAATCACAGGTGTTCAAGGGATGACAATTTACTATATTTTCCAGGAATTCATACAATTTTTGGTGATAGTCAAGGATAAACAGTCTACACCATTCAGGCTTGATCTTCATATAAAATCTTCTTTTCGGCCTAATCCTGATCAACCCTATTCACTCCTGCTAGTTTTATTCACGTGTTCAGACCGAAGAATATTAATTTTATTTCATACAGATTTATATAGATTGGTCTCAACCCCCCTCGGAAGGATTCGGATACATTGACCTGGTGTGGGGGCTTATGTGACCTCGTGATCTCCAGAGCTGTCGCCGGGAGTAATTTATTTGCTCTCAAAAGGGTCGGTCATGGCGTTAAAGTCTGGAGTGAGGGTCCAGACCAAGTTTGGACCGTCTCGGTCGAGTGGAAGCCTTTTGGTGACCGGAGTATATGGAGGGATTACTGAACCTTGCGTTTGTATTCTTATTTTTTTTTTCGTTTATACCTTGCGTTCAGACAACATGACACTATACAAGTCTGCACGACAAGTGGTCCAATGGAGAGTTGTATCCGGAAAATCTGTGCGTCGTCACTATCTCAACATCAAACACTCGACATTTTTCATCCCGATTGATGGTTTTTCGTGAGGTGTAATTCACAAATTCCATCAGCCACGACCATTAAAAAGAATATATATATATATATATATATATTTATTACACACGAGTTGAATAAAGACGAATATTGATAAAACGAATAAAATAAATCATAATATAACATGATAATATATATAAAAAAATCCGAACAAAATGATGTATTTTGTTAATAACCCAAGAACAAAGAAAAAGAGAGATGAAAGAAGATTTCAAGAAAAAGATTCAAGATTTTTTCTCCTCACTGTGAATGTTTGAATTGTTTTCTAACGCTGAACTTACTACCGGTACCTTATATAAGAGTTGATTTGTTTATTAAATGAGTTATAATATTTTAATTACTCTTTGGGGTGCTAAGATCGATTAAAAGAAAAATACACTAGTCTCGATACATCTAAGAAAGTAGAAAGTTCTCTGTGAAAGTTTATCCACATGTTGGTATGTAATATTATTAGGCGACCTGTATGGCTGCGGTGGGAAATTATTGCTCGGAACCTCGGACTCGGACGTAATTCACCGGCTAGGAAAACGCGGTTGTTGCGCAGTCGTTCACGCGCAGGCTCTCGGAAATCGTATCAAGAGGCGTCACAACTTGCCGCTTCTACAGCGATGCAGACGTGTTCGTTCTTCACTCTCCGTGCACGCAGCTGAAATACGTGGCAGTTCTACTCTCTACTACAGTCTCTACTACAGTCTCTACTGGCAGTTTGCCTGCTATTTTCTGTTTAATCTTTGGCTTTAGTGACCCCGTGATCTCCAGAGCTGTCCCCGGGAAAGATTTATTTGTTCCCAGCAGGGTCGTCCATGGCGATAAGGTCTGGAGTGAGGGTCCAGACCAAGTTCGGACCGTCTCGGTCGAGTGGAAGCGACCGGAGTATATGGAGGTAGTACTGAACCTTGCGTTTGTATTTTATTTTATTTCGTTTTCTCGTCTCTTTTCCTTCATCTATCGTCTACTTTAATTTGTATGCCCTTCATATTCGCTCCGTCCATATGCTTGAAACATCCACAAACGTTGACAACTATGGTAAAGCACACGGGCGCTAAATGGCCTCGCTAAACCCTAACATTAACTAATAAACAATGCTTTCTTGCTTTTTGTTTTCTCTCCGTGAACGCAAGGAAAATACTCAACAACTGTGGGCTGAAGTGATCAGAGGGATGGAATTCTCTACTGGCTTTGACTGCCATTTTCTTTTTGTTATTCACTACTTTTCAATTGCTCTTAAAGTTCTCCCGGCGACAGCTCTGGAGAACACTGGGTCGCGCAAGCCCCCACACTACGTCAAGGTGTCCGGATCCTTCGAGGGGGTATTCATTACCTTTTTGTGCACTTGATTCTTGATTTGTTTGATTCGCGTGATTCTTGCTTGATTCGGGTGATTTTTCTTGATTCGCGTGATTTTTCCTGATTCGCCTTATTTTTTTGATTTTTTCAAAATGTACACCTGATATTTTTAGTTGTTCACCTCCGGTACTTGTTGAGTATTTTAATTTCTCAGGACGAGTTTTTACGATAAGCAACACAATTACGTCTTTCAAAATTGTTAATTCATTGGAGTGTAAGATGATAATCGATAATGTGAGAAGATTTTATCTAGTTATCTAGTTTTCTAGTTGGCATCTAGTTGGTAGTTATCTATTTGGTATTATCTATTATCTAGTTTATCTAGTTCTCTAGTTGTCTAGTTTATCTAGTTTCTAGTTGTCTGGTTATCTAGTTGGTATCTAGCTAGTTATCTAGTTGGTAGACCTCTTCTTTCGTGGATACTAGTAAACATTCTCTAGGTACTGGCAAATATGCGGTATTCATAGATAATTCATGTATTGTTCCATTTTGCCATGTAATAATTAGCTTTTCGCGTACCTCACCCCTCTTTTCTTAGAATTACCGATACCGCCAGCTGCCACCTGTTTGAACACCTGGCAGTCACACTCCAGCCAGACTGTATTGTTGACTTTTAAGAGCTAGTACGCAGTCACACTGCTAGACTGTATTGTTGACTATCGACATTTCTCGCAAGGTTATTTCTTTCCTCATGATAGACATTTCAAAGAAGTAACATTCAATATATGTATATGCCACCTGTTTGAACACCTGCACTCCAGCCAGACTGTATTGTTGACTTTGAAGAGCCATTACGCAGTCACACTGCTAGACTGTATTGTTGACTATCGAAAGCTAATAACCATTTCTCGCAAGGTCATTTCTTTCCTCGTGATAGACATTTCAAAGAAGTAACATTCAATATATGTATATGCTTCATAAATAATATGTTCGGTACGCTCATAGACGTACGATGCAATATACTATCAAGTCGGTTCAGTTCATTCTTATGGCTGAATAAGAGTGAATCCCCGTGCACCATTACCCTCACCCATGTCTGCAATAATACCTCTCTTCGCCGCTGTTGTCCATGGATACAAATTTAAATAATCCATCATCTTATTTGCTTCCAAAGTGTCGCGTGTGGCTATAAGATAGTGTGTAGACCAAGTTTGGATCGTCTCGGTCGAGTGGAAGCCATTGACAGTCTTTCAAGTTTTAATACAGTAATACATTATGTAATTGACAATTCCAAGTATAATTGGAAAATTCAATTCTGGCCTTTTAATTATATATGCCAAAGAGGTAGAAAAGTGGCCAAAGAAGTGTGGCTCAATTCAAGTAGTTTCTCTTACCGAATATATTCGGAATCTACCTGTGGCAGAATGTACGCAGAATTCTTGGATCGCTCTCCAATACGAGAGATGCTACGCTTAAATACGCAAATTTAGTTGTTGAGTAGAAAGTATGATAGTTTTCTTATAGTTACCTTAGTAACATAGCTTTGACCAACCAATTTTAATAATTCCCCAGCCATTTAGGTATTTGTTGCTTCTCAGTGTCATATTCATGTAGCCTATTTTACATTAGCACCGCCCCTACGTTTGATACTTCTTTGTTTCGATTGAACAATGTAATGTAGAACAAGGTAATAAGTGACACATAACTAACAAATCGCTACTTTCGACTTGGATGTTTGAGGCGTGTCATACGACTTGTCGAGCTCAATTATGTTTGCTTCATAGTCTGTAACAGTAATTGATACATTTTTTAATATTTATATGTGTAAATTAGTGAATATGAATCGAAGACAATTCTGTTCGCACCATTGTTGCTAACTTGGAAACAGAATGTTTATAAAATTTTAATTCATAATTCAATCATCAAAACGATATAGGTATGTTTTTTTTTATCATCTCATCATTCGAATTGAGAGGATGTTTATGCCTATGGAATACTTGCATGATTTCATAACACCATCCCCTGGTATTTTGGATACTGCTTAGTCCTATTTAACTTGGAAACGAAATGATGTTTATATACAATTTCTAGAAGAAAAAGCTTTCATTGGTCCCTGACTACATTAGAAAATAGGATAGCAATCAATATAAATATAAAGATTAATAGAGATAGATAGATTTAAAATTGTACATATTAGCATATGAAAAGAGAACTGATTGAATAGAAAGAAAAAATACTTCAATCATCAAAACGATATATGAGATATTTTATCATTTGATATTGGATATTGAGGTCTAATGAATACTTACAAGTATTTTACAACCCTATCCTCTGCTATTTGATACTGCCCACGTATATTTTCCTTTACTCGCTTTTGATTTCATCTGAAGAGTTATGCTATCGCTTGCGACCACAGTAAAACATAGGTTATGGATAGAGAGATTTTCATTCAGAAAACACATAATATACAAAATCGTTTAGTCAACAACTAAGAGGTTTATAAAGTCTGCGTGAGGTTATATCACATTACACTACCTTCTTGAAGAAATCCTCCATCTTATACAAAAAAATTAATAGATATTGTTCAACATTATTTTTAAATCTAAATAAAGCCTTTTGGTGACCGGAGTATATGGAGGGAGTACTGAACCTTGCGTTTGTATTTTTATTGTATTTCGTTTTCTTATTACTTTTCTCTTCATCTATCGTCTTTTTTTTATATCATCTTATCCAGCTTATCTAGCTCTTACTATCCCGTTCCTTGATACATTCAGAAACGTTCTCAATTATGGCATAGCACACGGACATAGGCGCAAAATAACCTCGCTGTCGACGCGCCTTTACCCTAACAATAATAAGAGAAAATAAATTACTTTTCTGTAGTATTTCAAGGTTTAGTAGTTGAATTTTATCTTTCTGGTCAGCGAGTAACAGGTTCATCAAGCTGAAAACGTTAACGGCATTCTGATTGGCCAGAAAGAAACAGCATCCCTAAGTGATTTAAACGTGTCTAGGATGCTCACGCTACATATTCCTATATTTGATATGCTGGAGGTGTTTTCACAAGATAAGATAGTCTATACAGAACATATCAGTTACATATACATGTACGTGATACTTGACGGAACATATCATGGGTTGGCAACAAACCATTTGATCGAAATCCCATTGTCAGGAAAGGTTCAATTTCCGAAAAACCAAATGTTCGAGCTGTTGATTAAATCGGTTTTCGGATATATGTGATTTTCTTATATATGGTCTGTCTGCGAAACGCAACTGTCGACGAAATAAGGTTACCCATGGCGGTAAGGTCTGGAGTGAGGGTCCAGACCAAGTTCGGATCTTCTCGGTCGAGTGGAAGACTTTTGGTGACCGGAGTATATGTAGGGAGTACTGAACATTGCTTTTCTATATTCTTTCGTCTTCATGTTACTTTTCTCTTCATCTAACGTCTTCTTTTATTTTATTTTATATTATCGTATCTTTTTATATCTTTCCAGCCCGCTCCCTCCATTTGCTTGAAACATCCACAAACGTTGACAACTATTGTAAAGTACAGGGACATGAACATAGGCGCTAAATGACCTCGCTGTCACTGCGCCTTGAAACCCTAACACTAACTAACGAAATGGGTTTTCGAAGATATGGAATTTCTGATTTATCTCTGATTTCTGAATAAAAGATAATGGCAGATAATTCAATTAGTCAGCATGTGTTTGCTATTTTGATTAGGTTCTGATTTTACATAATTTTTCAGATGCATTTTGAACTAAACCAAAGGAATAGAGAATTCGTCGTTTATTAGGAATACAATAATTTAGAGTACTCGAAGTATTTACAGTCATTTTGAGGAATTTATTCCAAATGATATACAGTCTCTCTCGGGCTCTGCTTCATAACTCCGTAATACACTCTTGAACGCTTTTGTCAATTTGATTTCCTAATATTATGGGATTACTTGATAGTATATGTAATAGTAAATGCAATATGTATAGGGCATTTATAAGGCAAAGAGCTAGGAATGAGATTGAAGGAACCCCATTATTATGGAAAAAGTGACTACTGGGCCAAGATAAGAATCATTCAAGCACGACTGGACAGGGTGCATAATTCGTTCATTAACAGAATCATAAGGGAATGGAATGGCCTAAATAGAAATATATTTGAGGAGGAAAAGAATAAAATTGATCATTTCAGAATGAAGGTAGGTAGCATGTGAAAAAAATTCAAGTTATTCAGTAAGTAAGTAATAAGTACGGTAATTTAAGTAAAATTAGTATCAAAATGTTACCACCTGTACGAATAATTTGTAACAAAAGAATAAACAAACAAACAAACAAACTTGGAAGTTGGAAGGCTGTAGTTCTCTCCGTTGGATTCCTATTAAATCATCACATTATTTTTGGTGATACTTCCCAATTATCTCCGTGTCTCATATTAATGGGAAGAGTATGAAAATTGATAATTTGCGAAAATTTCGATTTTCAATTTCGTGCAATTTAAAAAATGTGTGAAACATTCAATTCCAAACGTTTATGGAAAATGAAATAACGAATCATGACACTTGACTATTCTGTATGAGAATAAGAATAAATAAAACATCTGAAAAAAAAAAACGGTTTGGATTTTTTTTTTGTAATTCAATATTTAATTTCAATTGAAATTTTGATGAAATGATTTTTAAATAAAATAATATTTTTCATTCAGTTTCACTTTGATCCTGATGTTTTCCTCAACATTTTGAGTGAATCGATTCCATATTATAGGAGTCACTGAATTCAGTATACATTTCGCTTAATTTCTGTAAGGAAACAGAATGAAAATGAATGAATAATGAGATATAAATGAAAATGATTTCCAGTCTCACAATTGGTACTGACTTCAAATCTTCCCTAGAAGTGATAGAGATATAATATTGGGTAGACCTGTTAGTCATGTCAGTCTGGCTCGTTGGAAATCTTATCTCACTTTTCTAGCTCTTTCTATCCCGCTCTCCATATGCTTGAAACATCCACAAACGTTGACAACCATGGCAAAGTACACGGACATGAACATAGGCGCAAAATGACCTCGCTGTCGACGCGCCTTTAAACCCTAACACTAACTTGATTATTTCTCTGAGGTGAACTTTGGGTGTAATATTGTGAGCAATGCTAATTTCGGCACGTATTGTGATAATAGGCACCAATTTTTGTTATCAGTAAGTTTTTAAAATGAACTTTTTCAATATAGAATTTTCTATCTGATATATAGTAGAATGAACAAGTCTAGGCACGCTCTTTTCTATCAGTGACATATTATTCATTTATCAATGTCTTCTGTATATTTTATCAAATGAATGATAACAATGTTTTATGTTATAAATAATATGTGTTTTTTTGCTCCCAAAAAAGTCACCCATGGTGATAAGGTCTGGAGTGAGAGTCCAGACCAAGTTCGGACCGTCTCGGTCGAGTGGAAGCCTTTTGGTGACCGGAGTATATGGAGGGAGTACTGAACTTTGCGTTGTATTTTTGTTCCTTTTCGTTTTCTCGTCACTTTTTCGCATCCTTACATCTGTCGTCTTCTTTTCTTTCCTTACTTCTCTAGCTCTTTCTATCCCGCTCCCTCCATATGCTTGAAACATCCACAAACGTTGACAACTATGGCCAAGTACACGGATATGAACATAGGCGCTAAAATGACCTCGCTGTCGACGCGCCTTTAAACCCTTACAATAACTAATTCAAAATGTGCTGACAAACTTTTCAAATTCCTGAATATAACTGATTATGATAATCGAATAAAATATTATTGACTCTTCCAATCATCTGCACCTAGGAGCCAAGTGACCTCGCTGTCGAAGCGTCTTTAAACCTAAACACTGACTCAATCATTAATCATAAAAAATTGAAGAAATGGGTGACGAAATTATCACGATTTCGGTGATACCCGGGAAAAAAAATATTCGCAGCAGAAATCTAGTTGAGAAGGTATAGTCATACTGGAGGCGGAAGAATGTTAACATCAGCTTAATTCAGAGTGAAGACAATTTTAAGAATGTCGGAAGATGTGGAGAGAGGCATCGAGTTGATTGCGTTTCACAAGTTGGACATCATTTCAGATGATCAACCGGGAGTATTTCTAGATTTACTTCTTTCTCTTTTAATAATCTTGTTCACTCAGTTTCTGGTTTGGTTATTGTATCTCAACAGATAAAGTCTGGAGTGAGGGTCCAGACCAAGATCGGACCGTCTCGGTCGAGTGGAATTGCCTCGAATGTATAGAGGGAATACTTGACCTTGCGTTTGTATTTTTATTTTGTTTCGTTTTCTTGACACTTTTCTCTTCATACATCGTCTTTTATTTTATTTCATTTCATCTTATCTTACTTTTCTAGCTCTTTCTATTCCGCTCCCTCCATATGCTTGAAGCCCCCACAAACGTTGACAACTATGGCAAAGTACACGGACATGAACAGAGGCGCAAAATGACCACGCTGTCGACGCGCCTTCAAACCCTTACAATAATTATAAAATATCAACTTCTTTCTCTTTCAATAACCTTTTTGTTCACTCAGTTTCAAGTTTGGTTATTGTAGCTCAACAGATGTAACTCGTAATAAATAGAATCATGAGTCATAATTTACAATGAATAAAAAAGCAGTTTTCGGTTTCATTTATTGACCTTTGATTTATACAGGGTTCAAATATAGGCTAATATAGTTACAATATACAATAAACAGAGGGTTAGGGGCGAGTATGCAACGATATGCCGTGCGTTAGTACTAGATTTCGTACAGGGAAATAGATGAGAATATTTACAAGTATGTGTCAACAATTATTTAGTGGATAAATACTTCTCATTGCGCACTAGCTGGGCGACTGTCCATATTTGAGCAGGCTACTTTTTCGTGTTAACAATGAAGAATGGGGTAGTATGTACATGATTATATACGTGGTTGGTTATTCACAGGAGTAGAATAGATGGGTGTTGAAATGTTACATTATAGCTTCAAACGTGAGCTATAAAGTGTTTCGCCGTTTGGGGCGGCTAGAGATTGCGTCTCACAAGCTGGACATCATTTCAGACGATCAACCGAGAGTAATTCTAGATTTACTTCTTTCTCTTTTAATAATCTTTTTTGTTACTCAGTCACTGGTTTGGTTATTATATCTCAACAGATGTAAATTGAATTATGAGTCATAAGTTCCAATGAATAATAAAGCAGTTCTACTTAATTTGAATTGACCAAGTTGAATGTTTCAACAAAGGTGATGAACATTATTATCAATACGTCTCTTGAATAATGTCATCGCTTCATTTTTATCACTATTCTTATGGAAAACACGATTTCTGAAAAACAAAATGTCGACGAAGTTTTCAAACTCTTCTAATTATCTACTCCCAATCATTCCGCTTGATATTGGAAAGTGGATGAGGAAATGACCACGCTATCGGCGTTACCCGAAAAACAAAAGATGGTACATAAATATAGAGATCATTGATACACATTCAATGATATAATTTCAGCATTGTCAATGAAAACTTATCAATAAGTGTATATAAAACCTTTATTGGTCCCTGACTCCCTAGTGTACTGGATAATGATCAATATAAAATACAAAGAATCATAATTGATTAACTGAAATGATACTGATACTGAAATGATAAAAAATTGGAATAATTAACGATAACATACACAAATTAGGAAACTAATGAATAATGATAATTGAAAATGATAAAAAAATGATAATAATAATAATAAGTTTTATTTCCACCAACATAAAACAGAACATGTTCATGTCTCAATGTTAAAGACCCTTTTAGTTTCACAATTAAAATAAGGGTGTAGTAGAAAAAAAAGAGAAAGGCTTAGTGTCACAATAATTCATGTTTTTACTCACTAATTATTGTGACACGAATCATATCCACATTAAAAGTAGAAAACCAGGACATATAAAAGAAGCATACAAGATACTTGTCAAAACTAGAGAAACTATAAGTATATTGACTTGAGATAACTATACAATGAATTTGTAATGAAGAATGATAGTTTTTCATGAAATATTATTAATTGTCAAATAATGCTTGATTAATGCTTATTATAAAATGTAATATGCTCAATATAAATATAATGGCTATTTAATACATGAAGTTCTTAATTTTAACAATGCTCAAACGCTACTACAATCTATGCTCAGACCTTACAAGAGTGAATATTGATTAAAACGAGTCGACAAAGAACTCGTCTAGTGAAACTTTTTCAAGTTTATACTGAAATGTTTTTATATTTTTTTCTAGTTTTAGTACTAAAGGAATTTTATTATATAATTTAGAATTTAAAAAATATGAGTTTAATTGAGTGAGATTTATTCTTTGAAAACATGGATGAACATCATTTTTTTGTCTAGTGTCATGGGAATGAATTATCACAGACATGATGGATAAAGACTTTCTAAGAACTATCATACACTGTTTCAGTTCAGGCCTAGGCCTATGTAAAGTAGGCCGTAGCCGGCCATCTAGGCCAAATCTTTGCTCTATGCCTAGAGCCGATCCCTATCTAGGCCTAGGCATTGGCATTTCTGTATTTCCTTTTTCCCTCTATCACATTCAGTTACAAAGACCTTATCCATACTAAACTGAATAACGAAATGTATTTAATTATACATAATAACAATTGTGTGAGATTAATGTTTGTAATCGAAGGTAACAATATTTCATTTCCGCTTCTGGACCTATTCAAATTTTCGTGCATAAGAAATGTCATTGATAACGTAATTATTTTATTGCTATTAAACAATAATATGTGCATCCCGCATGTCATATGAAAAGCGATAGTTGCACGACAAGCAAATGGGACCATTCTGACCGCGGAAATGTTTCATTTGGAAGAAGTGAGTCGGAACACGATGAAGTAAGCTGCATTGACGTCAGATAAAGATCACGGCCACTTCTAGACAGAACAGTTGACATAACGTAACACAAACTATGCTACAATTGTATCTCGATTCATGTAACTGTATACCGCGATGTCTGTCGCTAATACCTCGTTCACATCACAGAACTTAACTCTAGTTACATTAACTGCAGTTATGAGAGAGTGGGTGGAGAACTCTGTGCACATATCTCTGACTTAACTGTCGTTAGTGACGTAATTTCATAGTCTCCTAAACAGAACTTAGTATGGATTAGAAGGCTGTGAGCCATTTGACATTCACTGCTGTCACGTTACTTGACTGTCACATTTATAGGTTGAATTACTTAATATTAAAATACTTAAATATTTAATACTGAATTGAACTTTTGATGGATGGAAAGGCAATGACACGATAACAAAACTTACCAAATCCATAAAGCAGTGTGTTGATACCTCAGAATGAAAAATTCAAGGGTGCGTAACTTTCTTGATCGCAGTTAAAGCTCTTAACTGAGTTCTAGGAACTTAGTTAAGACATAACTAGAGTTAACTACTAACCAAGTTCCGTTCATATTATAACTTAACTAACGTTATCTACTTAACTGTAGTTAAATTCTGTAATGTGAACGCGGTATAAACGGTCCAATTCATTTCCCGACTCTTGGTCTCTAAGTTGAACGAGTCAACTCAATCGCAGAAGATCGAAGCGAATATTCCACATGATTATACTCATGATCTCCGTTGACAACTTATCTTGGTGATCCAGTGTGTATTGAACGTAAGTTTCTCTGATGAAAACCTCTTTTATGTTTTCATACTGTTCAAATATAATCAAATATGTAACAGACTTCAGTCTGAGCTAATTCATCGAATTTAACTTAGAATCTGCCCAACCGGACGGATTTACAACGGATCTCGACCTGAATCCAGATTAATGATGTTAACATGAATAAATTATCATTGATGATATATAATTCCATGAATTAATTCTCTCATTCACAAACTTGCTTAACCTCTGCTTACACCAGTCATCGGGCTCTTGTCTTTTGATTGTAATCAGTTCCCTTTTTTTCGACAGTCTCCCACCAAGGCGTAGGTTCATCTGGATGACTTCCGTCACCTCTGAGTAGAGTTTGTGGTTATACTTGTGGTACAAGAAACTCTTGTCAGGTAATTAGAGTGTGGAACCCCAAACGAGCTCTGTGGGCGTTGCTTGCACGTCGTCTTTCCAAGTTGAATGGATTCCCAGCATGACCAATGGAAGAATTGTCAGTCTCCATTGGTCCTCATGACATTTAATGCAGTTTTGAGTTGGCGATGTAGACGCTCTACCATACCATTGGCTGCAGGGTGGTGAGTTGTGTGGTGAGTCGTGCCGGTTAAATGGTCAAGAGAATTGTACAGAAACGACTCGGTACTGTCGTCCGCAATCGTTGACTCCAGGTTGGCCGAAACGAGCATCCTGACGAGAGGGTTTGGTGACTGTGACAGCAGCTATGTCGACGATAAGCTTGGCCTCCAGAAATTTATTTGCTCCAGAAAGGGTCAATCATGGCGATAAGGTCTGGAGTGAGGGTCCAGACCCAGTTCGGACCGTCTTGGTCGAGTGGAAGTCTTTTGGTGGCCGGAGTATATGAGTACTGAACCTTACGTTTGTATTTTATTTCATTCTCTTTATACTTTTCTCTTCATCTCTCGTCTTATTTTCTTTTAATTTATATCATCTTATCTTACTTTTCTAGCTCTTCATATCCCGCTATCTCCATAAGCTTGAAACGTCCACAAACGTTGACAACTATGGCAAAG
The DNA here is from genome assembly GCA_907164805.1 of Brachyptera putata. Classification (NCBI taxonomy): domain Eukaryota; kingdom Metazoa; phylum Arthropoda; class Insecta; order Plecoptera; family Taeniopterygidae; genus Brachyptera; species Brachyptera putata. The sequence goes on from OU015474.1 coordinate 7,046,064, forward strand.
TACACGGACATGAACATAGGCGCTAAATGACCTCGCTGGCTACACGCCTTTGAACCCTAACACTTGCTAACCAACTCTTACCGGCCTATTTAGCCAAGTTTTAGCAACAACGTGCTGGCTTCATGACATCCGGGAGCGGCGGGTCGTATTGGACATTACAACTTGACAGTTTTTATCGGAGTTTACCTCTAGTGTATTCTAATGCCGGTATATACTTACATTATAGGGCACGACCGCTTCGTTCCTAATATCCTTCCCATTCCTAATGAGAAATCTTCATCTCATCATTCATTAATGATTCATCCGACGGAAATATTCGTCGTCAACCAGTCATCACTAGGAAAACGCAATATAAACGTTGTTGGATGAACGATATAGGCATATTTATATGAATTGTAATTGAAACTTTTACATGCACCTTGAGTTCTAGACAATTATATCGCTGCATTCCTCATTCTTTTCAAACGTTTTACAATTACAATTATAATATAATTTTTTTTTGGTTGATCCGTTAATCCGATCTATGTGGAATATCAGAATAGTGTTTCATCATCATTAAGACGCATTAAATTGACGCGCCGTTAAACACCAACAATAATGATAATAATAAAGACGCATTAAGAAAGAATAGGAATAATAGGGCTAGAATAGGATTAGAATTAAGAATTAGAATTAAGAAGAATAGGTTTTCCGAATTATTTCCTTTGGGTTTTTCTTATGGGGGTTTTAAAAACTTCGAATTGAGTTTTCTCAAAAGAAGTACAATTGATTGAGCTTCGAACTTACTCAGTGTTGATTGAGATGATGACATATGTGTAAACCAAAATTCAACTAAATTTTTACCTTCGTTTCTTGTGGAGCGCTAACTAGAAAAAATCACCGTTGTTTTCGAATACCATAAAATTGAGTCGTCGCTTCGCTCATTCAACAAAATACTATTTGTAATCAAGCTAGAGATGATCCAGTGTCTATATACCCGGAACAAATATATCAAAATAGTTCTGTGTGAGTGTTCCAGATTAGGCCTATGTGAAAATATAAAAATGCCCAAAATTGAAAGATTAAACGATACTTTGATGTAGTACAACTATTATTTTGAGACACTAGTAGAGGTATTGTAGCACATACAAAGTAGCAGTCATATTTGCCTCATTTGCAGTTTACACTTATAATGTATTCCGGACTTTTGGAAACTGAAATACTTTTATGGGTGACGAAATGACCACGCTGTCGGTGTTGCCCGGAAAAAAAGATGTCATCTGTGGCGGAAAAGACGAGTACAGTTCTGGTGTTGAAGTTCACAGTTTTTAAATAATTCGAATGGGATGGTAAGGTCGCCCTTGTGGTGACCTGTGCAAACGATGCTACCTTTCTTCCCTAGCCTTAATTTGGGAACAAAGATTTTGTATAAAGTTTCGATTCTATCACCAAAAAAAATCGTGGAACTCCGAAGAAACAAGACAGACGATCATTTTTTCTAAATTTAATCAATATCTATTATCTACTTTAGTTTGTTGAATCTAACATCGTGCAACAACAATAATATATATCTTTCGCGGCGTTCTTCCTTCATCACTGCCAGGACATCAACCATATCCCTCTTCCACATCTTTCTTTCCCCTTCTTCACCGCCAGAAATTCATGCGACTTCAACAAGTGTCTTTTCCACGCCTTTCTTCCCTTCTTTCCCTCCAGAAATTCATGCGATCAATAGTATTTTTTTCCACGCCTCCCTTCTCTTCTTTACCGCCAGAAATCGACATGACTGAAACAATGTTTCTCTTCCACTTCTTCCTTCCATTCTTTACCGCCAGAATCACATCTAAAATCTAGTTTCTCGTAATCTGAACTTATTCTCCGTGTTCTACTTGACTCTAAACATTTTTTCGGTAATATACATCTAAACAAACCAAGTAACCATTCTCCAGGCTTCTTTCTCTTCTTTGCTCTAGCCATCACCTCCCATTCAGTTGTATCTGTTTCGGCCTTATTGTTGTCCCTAACGCCTTTGATTACCTGCCATCCTGTTAACGTCTCTTCCCTTTTACCGGCAAATGACAGAACATTTTTATCCAGGATAAGAAGATCGTCAGTATTATTATTTTCTACGTTTTCCTCCGAGATTGTTTCGATCATCTCCCATTCAGTTGTTTTTTCATTCTTCTTCCCTATTATCGGTAGTTTAATGTTCACCCGCTTTAAAATGTCATCTCGAAACCTCTTTCCTGTCGCACTCTTCTTGTCTTTCTCCATTTGTGCTGTTCCCCTTGTTCCTAATGCTTTCTCAATCTTCGCATCATTTTCACTCACACCCCTTCCTTCTTTATTGTTTCTTCTCCATTCATTCTGATTCATTCTCCTCACTCTTTCCACAACTACCCACTCTCTGGTTTCCGCCGTCTCTTTTCTACATTGTCTGATCTTCCACTCGTCCTTCACTCCCCACCACTCCTTGTCCTTCCGCTGGACCACACGCCGGAGGTTCGGCGTGACTTCCTGTCTCGTCCTCATCTCCTGATACTCGGTCACGCGCAGCATCGTCTCGTAGGTCTCCTCGCAGCCACACTCTTCCTCTTCCCGCTCCACAGGAGGTTGGTCCGCTATCATGACATCCTTCTTCTTATACTTGTCCATCTTCTTAGCGCGCAACTGTTTCTTGAAGGAGGCGTAAGAGACGACGCGTTGGACCGTGTTGCGAGGTTGATTGGACATAACGAACGGGCACTCGCAGCACTTTTTCACGTGTCTTCCGCGCTGACAGCAACCGCAATCGTAGGGCGAGGCGTGGTGAGATAGTAAATCGCCACCGAAAAAGACTCGGTTCTCGTTTATTGCCGTGGCTGGTTTAAGCTCGTAGTTTGCCAGGTCGCCATGGAAAGATTCTTCGGACAGATTTCGGACCACGGCCGGTTCAAGATCGTAGTTTGCCAGGTCACCACCGAGAGATTCTTCGGACAGATTTCGGACCACGGCCGGTTCAAGATCGTAGTTTGCCAGGTCGCCACCGAGAGATTCTTCGGACAGATTTCGGACCACGGCAGGTTCAAGATCGTAGTTTACCAGGTCGCAACCGAAAGCAGACAGTCTTCGTACCAGGGCCGGTTTAGGATCGTAGTTCCACGTTTCAGGAATAACCGCGGTAAGGCATTCGATATTTTTGTTGGCGATTAGTTCCATCCCTTTTGGTTTTGGTTGGCTTTGTAGTATTGGTATGTTTATCCCGGCTTTTATTATCAAATCATCCACGTCTGTTCCAGTCCGTCTTCCTCTTCCATCCCGCTTGACCTCTTGTCACGTCTGAGGTCACCGCCCAAAGCCTCATCCCGGTTCAACATGCATTTCGGGGAGCAGTAAATCAACTCCGCAGAGATTCTTCTTTCACCTACATAACGAGCGTAATTCCCACCATCTTTTTCATTCTCATCAAAACCCCCCTTTTCTCTTCCCGTTGATTCTAAATTGTTATCACATTGTTTCTCTTGAATCATATTTATTTCGCTCATTGGCGATATTTTTTGCGAAATATCTTTGATAACTTGTGATTTTTTGAAATTTATCCATGGCCTTGAACAATCATTTTCGGCATACAATCTGTTAGACCCTGGTATATCTCCATCTATAATAAGTAAATGTTCATCAATGTGCAAACTTCTTTTTTCCCGCAATTCGAATGGGTTCCTCTGAGAGTCTGTCCTTGTCGACTCTTCTTCTCTTGAATGTTTCGTCGACATCGACGTAGTGAAACACTCCTCGGATTCAACGGCAACGTCTACTCTCCGAGAATCTCTACGTGTCACCGATTCACCGACTCGATTCACTTCTTGAACCTCCAGTGACGGCGATGAATTCACCTCGGATGGTGTGATTTCACAGCGATCAGCATCGACGCCGAGGTCGTTGGCATCGTTTTCACGGGTCGTTGACGCGGTGACACGTAAAGAGCTGCCGGATACATGAGAAGAGTTCTGGTCTGGAGGCTTCTCTTCCGGAGTTGCCAATGACGAGGGCGTGGACATTTCATTACGACTGTTGTTCGCCTAATAATTGGGAACATTTGAATTAGTTGAGCGTAGTGAAGGATACGCTTTCCCAGTTAGGACCGGTTTTTCGAGCTCCCAAGTAATAATCCGCCAACCTTTAGTTAAGGGGGTTCGTTCACATTGCTTATAAAAATAGAGAAATTCACTTTCACTAATTTTTTTCCATGTTCAAAAACCAGTGTAATTGAATGAAAAGTTCACATCTCCAAGATAATTTTATGCTCTTCACTTAATATGACATTTTATTTCAGTGAATCCAACCAGTTTTGGGATAATACGTCAATGAATAGAAATAATGTGATGAAATTCATTGACGTATTATCTCAAAACTGATTGAATTCACAAAATAAAATGTCATATTAATTGAAGAGCATACCATTATCTTGGAGATGTGAACTTTTCATTCGTTACACTGCGTTTTGAAAATGGAAAAAATTAGTAAAGATAAATTTCTCGATTTGTGTAAGCACGGTGCACGCACCCCCTAATTTACAAAAATAACTTCAGTAACCAACGGTGATAACAAGTTGACCCGCTAATTGTCGCTTACTCCACTAACAATCAGTTCGTAAAACCGGATCTTGAGTACAGTTTTACGAATTGATAGTTAGTGGATTAGGTATTAGTCAGCGGATCACCCTTGGTAGGCAACATTATGTTAATTTAGCAACTTACGAGTCCATCGGAGTCAATTTAACGGAATATCAGGTTTTTGGTGATAACTTTTGAACGGTATGAGATATCAAAATTCTGAAGACAAGGTAACACAGATATTTACCTTCAAGATGGTGTGAGTATAACTATTCATATCAAATCACCTGATTGTCACGCGTATACGATTAAAAATACATTTTTTTTAACCGTATAGCCTGATAATCATGCGATATGAGATAAATAGTCATTACTTACACCGTATGGAAAGTATTAGAAATACATGTGTTACCTTGTCCTCAGAATTTCGATAACTAATACCGTTCAAAAGTCATCATCAAAGAACTGATATTTACTAAATCGACTCCACTGGACTCTCGACTAAAATATTCGTAAAACTGGCTCTTGATAAAATGATGACGTATGTTGGGCCTTACCAGAAGTACCAGAGCTTACCAGGGGTGAAGTTGTTGATCGCGACACAATAGATGTAAAGTGATGGACCCGCAAGAAGCCTTCTTGATTGTCACTGCCAGGTGTAAGGGATGATGCCTGTATTACACGACTTCACTTGATTGCGGAGATCTGCTAGCGTTTGATTAATTTATATCAATAGACATCATATTGATGTTTCTCAGCAACATCATGCATATCCTGAACATTGTTGTAATATATTCTTATTGATTGTAATTAATACTCATCTATCAGACGGCAGTTGTCCATGGATACATAGAATAATTATCATTTCCAGATTCCAAATGATGGGTCAGGGGGTGGAATAAATTGCACCAAATACTATGGCCTCGGATCTACAGGACACAAGCTGGCCAGGCCTGTTTCATCTTCTTCTTCATATCTTTCTTTTTTCCGCACCAACTCCCTCCACCTTGTTCTGTCTTCCCACAATCTTGCTTCTTCCACTGCATTCCATATTTCTTCTCTTGCAGCAACATCCTCCTTGATCAATCCACTCCACTTCTCTCTTGGCTTCAATTATTATATTAACATATACAAAAAAGATACATAATAAGATGAAATATTCTCAAATGATTCGAAATGTATTGACAAACTTTCAGAATTCCTGAATTTAACTGATTTATTGAATAAAATATGATGACATCTTATCAACACCAAATTAATCATCATGAAATTGATAAATGGTTGACGAAATTACCACGCTGTCGGTGTTACATGGAAAAAAAATGTGTGCACTTATCATTATTGTATCTGAGACTTGTGGTCGAGTGGCTAGTACACTGAACCGTCATGCAGGAGAACGGGGTTTGATTCCCACTATGGTCGACCATCCTGACATAAGTTTCCGTTGTATCCCTCTGTCGTTCAGGTCAATACTGGGATGATTCTTCAACAACAGGCCACGACCGACTCCCTCCCACAATCCAAAACCATCTAATGATATGATCTTTCATCTCAACAACCCATCATCTCATGAATCATTCACCGACGCCAATAGTTCTTAATTATCAGTACAGTGGATCTGTCAACCCAATATAAATTGATGGAGAATATATTATTCTATTTGCTTCAATAACGAAGATATATCATAACTAAGATCTACTGGCGTCGGATGATTGATTGATGCGACGTTGGAATTATAGAGATGAAGATATCTTAGGTGATGGCACAGAAAATCGAGCTCTCGATTATCTGTGGAAATGGGAAGGATAGTGAATTTAGGAAGGATAGTGAATTTATTCCCCCTCAAAGGATCCGAACACCTTGACGTGGTGTGGGGGCTTGCGTGGCCCAATGATCTCCAGAGCTGTCGCCGGGAGCCATTCATCTGTTCCCAGCAGGGTCACCCATGGCGATAAGGTCTGGAGTGAGGGTCCAGACCAAGTTCGGACCGTCTCGGTCGAGTTGAAGCCTTTTGGTGACCGGAGTATATGGAGGGAGTACTGAACCTTCCATTTGTATTTTCTATTTCATTGCCTTTTCTTTTCACTTTTCTCTTTATCTATCGTCTTGTTTCATTTCATTTCATTTTATATCACCTTATCTTACTTTTCTAGCTCTTTCTATCCCGCTCCCTCCATTTCCTTGAAACATCCACAAACGTTGACAACTATGACAAAGTACACGGACATGAACATGGGCGCTAAATGACCTCGCTGTCACCGCGCCTTTTACCCTAATACAAATTAACTTTTCGATATTTTTTTGGTCATCATCGTATTTCTTCAATTTCATTCATTCTTCAATTTTATACTGTCGTGGTATTAGGTTTGACGAATATTTTATTGGGGACAGAACAAGATTCCATGGAGGTCAGTCAAGTCTATCTTCGAGTCCAGTGGGTCGTGTCTGTTAGTGTGTAGGTTGTTGGAAGCCGAATGGAATTCTATTCGTTCACAATAGAAATGGACAAAAATATTTTTTTGGAGCCCATCCAAAATTCATTACTCCAATGTTTTTCGTCAACTGTATTTCAAATACTTATTTCTCGTGTATTCTGCATTCAGAGATACAAAATACTTCTTATATTTACCATTATACAATGAGCTAATTTTGGTTTTACAGGAATATATTTTCTTGCTAGTGATTAATTTGATCATTTATCATTTCATTGTGGTTCAAGAAGAATTGAATATACTGTGTTCTATATAAATACATGTCAACCTTTAACTACATATTTCAAAAATTGATATTACGATTATAATAAGAACTCTATTTTAAATATGTATATATATTTGAATACATTTATAGGCCCTTATTTTCGAATTTTAAAATATTGAATTTTCAATGTATATTTCGAAATCACTATTATCGAAGTATTTAGTATTTTGAATATATTTTTCAAAGTATTTTGCCCGCACCTGTTGATATCGAAAATTTCTAACCATGATTAATTTCATGACTCGATTTTCACAGTCTTGTTTTCCTTCTCTACCGAGTCAATGATGAACCATTCCCGCGTGAAACTGTGGTGCTCTCATGTGCTTGTTGTCGTAGGCTACATGAGATTTCAATAATGATTCAAAATTAAATGAAAAGTGTTGGTCTGAAGATTTCTTCGAAGTATCCGATAACAGTGATGAAAAGTTATTAAATATAATTACTTGTGCAAAAGAAACACTATAGGCCTGCATAATAGATGTTTTTCTATTGCCTGCTACTAGTAGTCCTCTTACCCGGGTTTGCGGAATTGATCTTACAAATTATAATGTACTGTACATAGAGATAGAAGAAAAGAATTTGAAAATAGCAGTGGAATTGATGACAATAATGTGTTCTATTCATATAATTTAATACCGGTACTGTACTGTTATAAGTTGTTAATAAATGATCACTATGGCTAGGAAAACGGGGAAAATTATTTCGTAATTGTCAAAAGTTTGAAGCAGGAGTACCAACACGAGTTGAACAAATATTAAGAAGCTGAATATGAACACGAGTTTATTTTTTTTCTACTTTTCAAATTTCACACTTTTCACAGAGTTTAATTGAAATTTCACTTTTCATGAAATGTTTCATTTGAAACTTTTCACTCTTACATCTATGGATTTCAAGATGGCACATATTTCTTCAAATGAATAAAATGATAGATTATTTTCTAATAATATGATGAAAATGAACGTATTAAAATAATATGAACATTATACAAAACTTGTACAGCCTAATTGTTCTTATTCGTAATTATTTCTATAAATTGTTATAATGTGATAATTTATATTTTTCATTCAAATTATCCGTCACTTCCGACTTAATTTCTATACGTTCAGTTCAGCTGTGTTTTGCTTGAAAAATGTCAACCGGAGTATATGGAGGGAGTACTGAACCTTGCGTTTTTATTTCACTTATTTTTCTTGTCACTTTTTTCTTCATCTATCGTCTTCTTTGATTCAATTTTATATCATCGTATCTTACTTTTCTAGTTCTTTCTATTCCGCTCCCTCCATATTCTTGAAACATCCACAAACGTTAACAACTATGGCAAAGTACACGGACATGAACATAGGCGCTAAATGACCTCGCTGTCGACGCGCGTTCAAACACCAACACTTAACAAAATGGCGAGGTTTGGTCAGCTGACCGTTCTTCCACCTAACCTTACCCATGTGAAAGTGAATAATTTTAAGGATTATAATTTCTGTGGCCTAGACATGTAGTATGGAACATGTTATTACCAGGTTAAAATTTACAATTCAATATAATAATAAGACTAGGTAATTTTTGATATCATAGAAAATGTTTTTTTTTTTTCCAAGTTACACACGTTTAATTTGAACTAAGAGCTGAATTGCTGTCTTTAACATCTTGTGGAAAATTGTTATAAAGTTAAGCAGATGGAAACATTAGACTATTGGTTGATATGGCTACAGTAACAGTTTTATTTTAAACACCTTCGTTCCTCTTTGTGTTATACATGTGAATCTCTGAATTAAATTGATGTGTTGGTTATACTCTTCGGAGATTTCGCAAAAGATACGCAATTATAGTTAGCTTTTTAGCAACGTTCCTAATAAGCTTGGACCAGTCAAGCGTATGACTGATTAGTGGTAGCAGGGACTTTGGTTCTCTACTCTTTTTCAAACTGTTCCTCAGAAGTTTGATGAGTGGGCTTGATAAGAGTTGCCTCTGAATTGTGTGAACTGGAGGAAGGTGGTTATCTTACTTTTCTAGCTCTTTCCATCTCGCTTCCTACATATGCTTGAATCATCCACAAACGTTGACAACTATGGCAAAGTACACGAACATGAACATAGGTGCAGAATGACCTCGCTGTCGACGCGCCTTTATACCCTAACTAACTAACCAGGAATGTTGTTTTACTACTGTTTATTAGGAGTTCAGCCTGTTGATTGTCGCTACATTTGCTGCAGATACCAAATTACCTTTCCTGTCAGATGAGATGCCCAATGCGTCTGGTAGTTGATCAACTTTTAAAAAAACGGAGTACGTGGGCGGATTTCTGAACATTGTGTTTGTATTTGTATTTTATTTCGTTTTCTTTTCTCTTCATCTATCGTCTTCTATTTTATTTTATATTGTCTTATCTTACTTTTCTATCTCTTCCACATGCTTGAAACATCCACAAACGTTGCCAACCATGGCAAAGTAGACGGACAAGAACAATGGCGCAAAATGATCTCGTTGTCGACGAGCCTTCAAGCCCCAACACTTACTTTTAGAAATACATTGCTGTTTCATCTCAGCCCTCGTGGCACCAGTCTCGTCCAAGGTGCTTATATCATAACAGAACGATGACGAAAGAATTGGGAAGGATAGAACTTCCACGAACTTGGGTCACCAGAGAGCACCCAAATACTTGAAGGAACAAAAAGTGAATAATTGAACACATTTTATAAATGGTTCGTCAATATGTTCTTTGGAGCTTTCTCTTCAGGCGACTCATTCTTCAACGTGATTGCTTGTACAGCGTTTGCCTATCGCGTCATATACTTAATGGTGCTAGTTAGACGCGAAGCGGAAACTTTTGTTGGGGGTATCTGCATCATGGAGTTACTATTTTAAACAATGCACTTATAAATAAATACTTCACCGTTCATAATGTATCTTCATCATGGAGTTACTATTTTAAACAATGCACTTATAAATAAATAATTCACCGTTCATAATGAATATACGTAAACATTATTAATAAGTCAGGATACTACATACTGTATAAGCTATAATGAATACTCTCGTCATTAATTTACAGTAACTGTTGGTATGATTCCGGATACTAATCTATATATTGTATCAATTATTAAATGATGATTCGGTAGAATGAAATTCAGATACCAACTATAATTCAAACAATACTTTATAAACGGTAGACCGACTGGCACGCCTAAAAGTTAGACAACCCCGCACAACCACACAGGTCGAGGTTGGAGATGAAACTGGGGAAACCAAAACTACTTCCTGTTGGCCTGCCTTTGACATGGCTACCAACTGCAGACACTAAAATAATGATTGATAACACTATGTTTATATGTTTGAAGAATATGTAAAATTGAAGAAAAAAAAATAGGGGCATATATTATAATAATGGCAAACCTCCTTGCAACTGATTTTAGAGAATTGGAAACACACTTCATAACGTTGATGTTTTATTCAAAGTACCACTTGAGCTTTATTTCTGGGAGGATTTTCTAGCAATTTGTTGAGTAGTTTGGTAGGCCTATAGAGTGCAAGATTTTCATAAATTTTGCGTGCAATAAAGGACAGATAAAGGTTAAGAAAGGACAGATTTCTCCCATTGTTCATCAAATTGTATTGTTGGCAGTTGGAATGTTGGATTTGGTACATAAGAGGAAATTGAGTTTATTCAATGCCCCCACAATAAATAGCCTCCTTGCTGAAGCATGAAGCTTCATGCAGCAAGAAATTGTCCTGAAAGAACAGCCTGATTGTCAATCGACATTTTGTTCTCTATACATTAATATGAGACGATTTATATTTTCTTTTTCAATTATCTGATTACAATAAAGTGTGGCATCACTCCATCGAAAACGTAACCGTATCTGTGTTCATCTGTAAGCTTAATTCAAGAATGTCTCTCATCTCGCAACCACCATAAAATTCAAGTGAATTTATACCAGACCATGAATGTATGCATGGTCCAGGGACATGCATCATCAGCTATTATAACGTATGCAATTACGACTTTGGTTTCGAGAATTAATTCTCATGTCTAATGAGTTTAGGGTGCCGCAGTTCATTGTTTGTTCCAGTGAACATTTTGCTCAATCTTCACCGACATCAACAAGAAGCTACGCAGAAAACTTACTTTTCGTTCTTTTTCTTGTCCCTTTTCTCTTCATCTATCGTCTTTTTTTTAATGCTGCTTAACGACCCCACCAACAGCTAGGTTATACGGGGGTACGAATGAGCGGGTGATAATGAAACAATGAAGTGTTGATAGGTGAAAGGACGTTAACAAAAACCCATGCCTTATGCGGGACTCGAACCCACGCCCAACGGTGGCTTCAGTTACTATCGCTAGCGATAATTGACTTAGCCACCGGAGCGGCTATCTTTTATTCCATTTTATTTTATCTTACTTTTCTAGCTCTTTCTATCCTGCTCCCTCCATATGCTTGAAACATCCACAAACGTTGACAACCATGGCGATAAGGTCTGGAGTGAGGGTCCAGACCAAGTTCGGACCGTCTCGGTCGAGTGGAAGCCTTTTGGTGACCGTAGTATATAGAGGGAGTACTGAACCTTGCGTTTCTATTCTCATTTTATTTCGTCTTCTTGACACGTTCTCTTCATCTATCGTCTTCTTTCATTTTATTTTATATCATCTTATCTTACTTTTCTAGCTCTTTCTACTCCGCTCCCTCCATATGCTTGAAACATCCACAAACGTTGACAACTATGCCAAAGTACACGGACATGAACATAGGCGCTATATGACCTCGCTGTCGACACGCCTATAAACACTAACACCAAACTACCTTGCCTCTGCAAGCCCAAATCGCATCATTCGAAAATCTTCGCGATTATCATGATGTAAATTTTCACATCGACCACAAGGACTGATACTGCAGGCCATTGTGTTATCATTTTGAATGGGAATCCTTCAGGATAACAAAATTCTCGTTTATCAAGCTCATAAAAGTCGTTGTTGAGAGCAACAAGTTTAATGACAGGTAGTAACAGAAATCCTCAAGCAAATGCGTAGATTTTCAAAGAAGATTTGGATGATTACTGGACCCCAAAATGGTTAATTTACGTTTCACTTGTGATAAAGATAGTACAAACATTCACATGAACATTGTAAGATATGTGAGCTAGTTTTAAATTCTGTTGGTGTAGGGCGCTTTAGTCCAAGTCTTGCGCGCTTTCGAGTATGTATTTGAGGTATTATTTTGAAGTTAACTGTTATTTTACCACCCCTCTAGAAAGGAAGTTGAATTATGGCTGTCTTGAGAACAGGCCGTCTCTTGAGAGGCTCTTACCAAGGCACCCGGGCCTTTGGTTTATTGTATAAGTTTCGACCTGTTGTAATATCACTAATAAACCTAGTTGAAGGTGAAATATTCGAGTTATTTTGAGAGTGAATACTGTCAGTTCTCTTAAGAAGATAACAGATAGGAGTTATTTCGCAGACGCGCTTTACCCAGATCCATGCATCCATAACAGATCCATGCATTGTAGCTTCAATGAATGCAAGTACCTTCCGTAATCACCTACTCATTCGTACCCCCTATAACTTGACTCTTGATGGGGTCGTTAAGCAAACCAGTACAACATATCGTTGGTAAACTGATTGGACGCCTCGTCTTCATAACAACGATCTATCCTTTCCACGCCTATCAACTGGTAACCATTGACAACGTCACTTGCACGCTTCTCTGGCGTGCAGAATCTTTGATTGAACGTGATCAAATGATACTCTGCATGTGCGTGGCTTTGGATAGCGCTTACATTGACATTGATCCGAACTCATTATCAGAGCATTGAAATGGGAGAATATTTTTGCAATTCATCATCTGTTCATTCAATTTATTTAATGTCAATGCTCAATATACATGATTGAATGAATGTATATATACGCTTATATTTATTCCAGACTAAATAATAATTATTGTACATGGATATGAACATAGGCGCTGAATAACCTCGCAATCGTCGCACCTTTAAACCCTAAAACTAACTAATGATAATTTTAATTGAACTAGAATTGAATTCTGGTACATATTATCGATAATATAAGAGTAATTTCTGTGTAAGAAGAATAAGATCGAAACTTGTTTGGCTCGAAACTTGTTGATAATGGTACTACAAAAAATACTTGAGCAAGACCCAGATAAGTAGAAGCCTGTGTGTGGGAAATAAGGAAAAACATAACCAGTAGAAAGTATCCGAAAGGAGGAGAAATAACAAACAAAAAATAACCAAAATGATAGAAACAACATATCAACAGATACAGACAATAGTGATGAGTGAAAATGTATTTATTCAAGCAATAAATTCAAACGCCTTCATGTTGAATAAATGACGGTAGGGAGAGAAAGTTTTTATTTATAAAACACTGCCGCCAAAACGGTTGTCACACGGACACAGTATAACGAAATGTTTAAAAACAATGCATTATTTTAAGTAAAATTAGAGAAAGAATTGATAATGTAAAAGTAATAAGGGTAAAACAAAAGAACAAACGCGAATATAAATTGATAACACTAAAGTATGAATAGAATATTGAATGATATGTTGGTCGTATAAATGATTTCGTAATATGGCAATTGATTCTCTCAAAGCCAATAAACTTATATGTTCTATTATATCTTTTCCAATTAAAAATTCTTTACAAAAGTCTACAAAAAATGAGGTGATCGTACCCCTTGCTCCAATTAACAACCCAATCACGGTGATATTCGCAGTATTATATTTCTCACTATTATTTATATTCAATTGTCTTCATTTTTCCAAAAAAAAATGGCGATATTCAGATTTTAGCATTGCTAAATTATTCTGCTCTATAATAAGGGATGACAACAATGATAATATTTTCTTTTTTTTGTACCTTTATTTATTTTACATTGTTATTGTTCATAATGTTGTATGCTAAACTGTTTATATCTGGATGTGTAATGTGGAATAAAATGAGAATAGAATGAAATGGAATATTGAATTATCGATAGATTTTTCATATCCATTAGTAGGCATATTGGTCCAGAAGCGCGTTCAGGTGTCACTTTGGTATCAAATAAAAAGGTGTCGCACGTTGTTTCAAAAGTGTTGCATGCTGTATATGTTCTTCATGTATATAGGCTTGTGTATGTACAATCAATTACGTTCATATTTTAAATAATATGTGGTAATGATCACCATAATGATTGAAATACAAAAATTAAATCAGAATTACAAAACCACATTAGTGTGTTCTTTTATTTTCTTCATCTGCTTTTCTAGTTCACTTCAATCACATGTCGGTTTCTGGATGAAGCCATATTACCAACTGCTCTATCCACTCTCTCCGCTTTTATTCTCATTCTCTCCCACATGTACTTCTTCGTAATCTCTCTCCCATTCTATAATCACTTAGTTCCATTCATCTTTTGAATTTATTATTGATAACAAATAGCAGTCTATATTCTTCTCATTTCTGGATTCTTGTAATCCCTTTTTACAATATAACTTCTTCTACTACGCCATTTTCGTGCCTCATTATCATCAACCCTAACACTAAGTAAGAAATAAACAATAATGCTAATAATAAATATCGAGCCCCGGTTTCAACGAGTCGGGTTGGGAGGGTTGAACACCATTATCTGGGGCCTCTCAAATAATGCCGGCTGGCAACTCTATATGATGATGAAAATTGATATTATTATTTTATAATCATAATACCTTCTGGCAGAAGTGTGGTATCATTCCGTCATCACCTCTTTATAAACGATACAATTCTTGGCTTTCGCTTTCTTGAAATACAGTGGCGGATCGTCCTCCACGCGATATCTATGGGACTCTGTTGACATACTGCCCAAGTGCACTCGGCGACTTCTTCCTCTAGCCAACAGATGGTACTGGTTGGTTAAAGGCGCCAAATTTAAACGTGACATTCGCCATTTTGACAAAACGCATGTGTTGTTACACAAATGTGTTACATAAAAATTGAAAATTTATTTTCAGTATATTTTCAAGCTATTTGTAGTTGGAAATGTTTGTCTCTTCCTCTATCGTCTTTTTTTTCTATATCATCTTATCTTGGTTTTCTAGCTCTTTCTATCCCGCTCCCTCCATATACTTTAAACATCCACAAACGTTGACAATGTCAAAGTACACGGACATGAGAATGGGCACGAAATAACTTTGCTGTCGCCGCGCCTTCAAGGCGTCCCTAGTCTTGGAAAAAAGTTCCCACCAGGGTGATTATTTTTGGAAATAAAGTACACGGACATGAAAATAGATACGAAATGACTTCGGTGTCGCCGCACTTTTAAGGTGTCCCCAGTCGCCTTAGGAAAAAAGTTCCCACCAGGGTGTTTATTTTTGAAAATATTGTTAATGTTTATTATGGATCAGCCATATTTTAGAAGGTACTTCTCTGAATGGTGTGCAGCAGTTTCACAACAATACGTTCATCCGGAAAGGCACTACAATAATTGATGCTTTAGTTGACACTGAAAATGGTCACAAAACATGCATCTCGCATTACACACATCATTTGATTACTGCTTGAGGTATTTTATCGTGTGTGGTATCGATTTGTTCGTAAAAGAACTGGTTTTGGGCCACGCTAAAAAGAAACAGTTCAACCACATGCGTTTGGCACACAAGACCAGGGCAAATCACGCAATACTTTTCGTTAATCTAGTCAACCGAAACTTATTTATTTGTTTGAGAACGGCCATAGGTTTGCTGATGAAATTCAACTTAGCTGACAGAGAAAGGTTCACCCTATCAATATGTCAATTTTCATCTGGGTCAACTATCTAATGGCTTTCGTGTATGTAACGTTTTTTTAAACCAGTTTTTCCAGAAGTTTCTCGGAATTTTCATTTTTTTTCAATCTGACATTCTCAATATACTCTTGAAACCTTGATACATCAATAAATAATCAAATATTTGATATATTTTTGTGGTACGGTTCCCCTCAAACCCTAACACTAACCGACATTTCGGTAAATAAACAGTAAAGCCTAGATCTAAGGTGTTAGAAAGATGTGAGTCAGCAAGGCATTTATTCTCACAAGACCATTAAAAGTTAGGTCATGTTCAGTGGAGTTTTCTGTTGAAATACTGACTTCGTATGATTTCCCTTATTCATCAGAATATACCTCATGCCTGGGAAATATTCGCCAGGACTATCTGTTGGGAGCATCAAATCTGGTAGAGAAATTTAATAATATGTAACCAGTCGACAGGGTAAAATTCTTTTGTATTTGATCGTTTAGACGTCAAGAATTCACTTGTTATCACTCACTTTTTCCAATAGCCGATTCTTATACTGACCTCCCTCGAAGGATCCTGACCCCTTGACGTGGTGTGGGGGCTTTGGTGACCCCGTGAACTCCAGAGCCTTTGCTGGGAGCAATACATTTTCTACCTAAAGGGTGGGTTACCCATGGCGATAAGGTCTGGAGTGAGGGTCCAGACCAAGTTTGGACCGTCTCGGTCGAGTGAAAGCGTTTTGGTGACCGGAGTATATGGAGGGAGTACTGAACCCTGCGTTTGTATTCTTATTTTATTTCGTTTTATTTTCACTTTTCTCTTCATCTATCGTCTTTTCTTTTCTTTTATATCATCCTACCCTTCTAGCTCTTTCTATCTCTTTGCCTCATTGTGCTTCAAGCATCCACAAACATTGACAACTATGACAAAGTATACGGACATGAACATAGGCGCAAAATGACCTCGCTGTCGACACGCCCTCAACTAACATTAATTAACTCAAGTTTTTACATTCTTCCGTCAACCTATTGGTTTTCAATTTATTTTCTAGTTGGTCGCCCACGAGTCATTTGATTGTCCACCCACTAGTAGCCCTCGGTAGTACTTGTACTGTGTGCAGTGGTCGCGCAATTGAAGACAATAGTCTTACGATGATTGATAATAATGAATTGGTTCATTGTAAATTATTAGAATTACATGTTAAAATATTTGACATGTCAATGTTATCAATCATCTCGATATTTCGTGAGCAAACGTTTCCAAGTTGAAGAGTGTTCAGTTGTTTTATTTTGTTATTTGATTTGTTGGTTGTGTATTAAAAAGTACATTGCTTATAACAAGTCTGATATACATATTGATTTTCTCTGTAGAGTATACTGTCATCAGCAAATAATCGTATAGTAGACCTCACAGTTTTACTCAAATCATCTATATATATAATCAACAAGAAGGGGTCCAAGAACACTTCCCTGAGGCACTCAAGAAGTAACATCGAGCCTAATCGTTGTTTTAAAGTAAACTTTATTTAAAATTCGACGAAAAATTCGTAATAGTGCCTGTACTATTACTGTACTATTACTAATACATTTTCCAATACCTATGGAAAGGTATTGGAAAATGTTATGAGTGGTTTTCAAGTATGTTGTTGTTTTTTCATATATTTGCTCCATCTCGAATCCACATACTTCGTTGATCCTCACTTAACTCAAAACGAATTGTCGGATCAAGAACAAGAATGTGACTGATTTATTGAATAAAACATGATTGACTCTTCTACCTACATTATATCAATTCTGCGGGTGCTATCTTTCTCCCCCATCAGTGAGCAGATTTCCTTACACCTCCTACTCTTTCCCCGTATTCGTGCTTCCATTGCGGCTCTTATAGCCGTGGTGTCTGGAATTTCCTGAGAGAAATCTGTGCTATTGGTCATTTGCTATTGGCTATTGGTTATATGTATCACGAGAAATGATATATAATTCAATAAAGCAAATAAATTTGAAACAATATTCCTTTATTATTGATTCATATTATTAAATACTTATCTACCAGACGACAGTTATCCATGGATACATCTTCAAATAAAATATTGTCGGATGATTCGGAATGTATTTACCAACTTCTCAAATCCCTGAATTTTTCTGATTTATGGAATAAAATATGATTTTACTTGATTGATTATCTACACCTAATTATTTAGCATGATTTTGGAAAATGGGTGACGAAATGACCACGCTTCGGTGTTACCCGAAAAAAGGGACCTGTAACCCATCACGTTTCAATCTACTCTCTTGGTGGATGTTGGGCATGATGGTATTTATTGATGATCCTGATGGCTTCTCTTCTGCGGACCACCTCATTTGGTCAATCAACATGACAATCAATCAAAAACAGTTGGAACTCATTCCGAAGATCCTTCTTTATTGTTACAAAACAACATAATTAGTACATATACATTATCAGAAAATCTACAAACCCTATAAAGGGCTAATATGGAGTATATCAAATTACAAATACAGACAACTTGTGGTGAACAATGAATTAATGACAATACCTCACTACATATTGACTACTTGGAATTATTGAAGCCAAAAGAAGAAATGAATTAACAAAATATCTATGACAAATTGATCATATAAACAGAAATCACATTCCAATCGAAGTTTGAATGAACTCACCACGAATACCACTTTTGGTTTTTAATAGAGACTATATGAAGACTTTTGAAGATGATTTATGGTACATGTTATTTTTCAAGATAAATTCGCATGGATTGTTCTTCATTTTACTCCCCTCGAAGTACCTGACACCTTGAAGTAGTGTGGGGGCTTGCATGGCACCGAGATCTCCAGAGCTGTCGTCGAGAGCGATTTATTTGCTCCCAAAAGGGTCACCCATGGCGATAAGGTCTGGAGTGAGGGTCCAGACCAAGTTCGGACCGTCGCGGTCGAGTGGAAGCCTTTTGGTGACCGGAGTATATGGAGGGAGTACTGAACCTTGCGTTTGTATATTTTTCTCATTTCGTTTTTCTTCATCGATCGTCTTAATTTATTTTATATCATCTCATCTTACTTTAGTAGCTCATTCTATCTCGCTCCCTCCATATGCTTGAAACATCCACAAACGTTGACAACTATGTCAAAGTACACGGACATGAACATGGACGCTAAATGACCTCGCTGTCACCGCGCCTTTAAACCGTAACATTATATATAACTATGGAGCCTACTACTGATATCGTTCCCGTAGATTCCTGTAGGTGGCCGAATGAATTATTATGACTTTGTTTTGATCATGCCCCTATAAAGATTTTCCATGCTTCTCGAAATATTTCGTAGTTTGTCCGCGGCAAAAACCAATCACTGCTAAAACCAGGATGTCTTTCCAGCCTGAAAATAATCATGTTCATTTATTATTATCTCTCCAATTCGTGAGCCAATAGTTACGTAAATAGAATAGAGTATTATTAACGTAATCTATAATATATGAAGAAACTAATAATATTATCAAGTCTTTCAAAACATTCAATTAAATAGTGTAAGTCACATAATACGTCTTATTTTATTTTATATCGTCTTCTCTTACTTTTCTAGCTCTTGCTATCCCTCTTCCTCCATATGCTTGAAACATCCACACACGTTGATAACTATGGCATAGTACACGGACATGAACATAGGCGCAAAATGACCTCGCTGTCGACGCGTCTTTAAACCTCAAAACTAACCAATGCAGTAGAGGCTTTCGATATCTCTCCAATTCCTGAGACAATAGCCTACCACTTTTAAAATGTAATCAGGTATTATTTATATCATCTTTAATATAAGAAGAAACTAATAATATTCTCAAGTTTTGCCAGAACATTGAATGAATAGTGTAAATCACACAAACTATCAATTCTCATTAGTAATTACTGCTTTGGTGAAACTAGAGAAAAATGTTGAATATTGTGTCAGATAATTTGAACAGATAGGGTAGGCCTAAAGTTTCCCAATTTGGACCATTTCGATTTTTTTTTTTTTTCAATCTGACATTGGAAGTTTATGTGGCCAAAATAATTAGTTATGGATATAATATTTTTAAATTTTATTCAATTTTATGATGTAGATGAACTCAAATTAGGATACTAGTCTCGCTACCTCCATATGCTTGAGACATCCACAAACGTTGACAACTATGGCAAAGTACACGGACATGAACACAGGCGCTGAATGACCCCGCTGTCGACGCGCCTTTAAAACCTAACAATAACTAATTTGGGAGCCGGTTCAAATTAGGCAACCTTACCCTACATCCAATTCAAGTACCGGTACTCTGAATAAATACTTACCCAGAGTCAGTACACGTGTTGTAATAGTATTGCCAAATCTCTCTGAATCTCCAAGAAAATACATATTGGCGACTAATGCAAGCAATTCCAGTGGCATTATCATAAGCATGTGGATACGGCGTGCGTTTATAGGAGACAGCCATTTTGCCTGTGAAAAAATAATCATTTCATAATTCTTTTCACAAAAAAAAGTGTTTGAAGAAAATATTGTCAGATGATTTCGAAATATTGACAAACTTTCGAAATTCCCGAATTCTACAGATTTATTGAATAAAATATAATTGTCTCTTCTAATTAGACGAGCTTTAGCGAGGATTCAATTTGACATACTGAATACTTTATTTCATGTTTTTTTGTCGGTTCTCCACAGGTCAAACGGCTACAGCTATCAACTTCGAACTTTTTGTCATTATGGTTCTAACTTCGATATGTAAAGTTTTGTGGCATTATCGGGTGGTAACTTTTTTTTTATGAATTTTAGAAATTTCAAAAATACTCATAACAATAACACAACGGAAAAAAATATATATATTTTCATTTTCCATAAAAATGAAATTTTGCGTGAAGTAGATATACATTTTGAAACACATTTCTGGAAATTTTCAACTCGATCGGGTCAGCCATTTTGAAGAAAAAACATTAAATGTGCTAAATCGATACCACTCGAAGCAGTTTTTACCCATTTTTACCCATACTTTTACTATCCGCTCGTCTAACAACGCATATATGGCGTTTTCCTAGTTATCTACAGATAATTATTCATTATACAATTCGAAAATCGTTGACGGAAGTTCTGTCAGTGTTACCCTGAAAAAAGGTGGTCTACCAACATTACAAAACCTAATATCACTGCTATTATTTTGTATGGTTGCGGTCTTTTCAGGGTTTCATAATTTTGCCATGTGAAGATAACGATAAGAAAATACACAACTACATCTTTCAAAAGTATTGAATGTTCTGAGTTTCAGTGAGATTGAGTGATTCAAGAGAATTTGTAAAGTTTTGAGTATGTACAAAATTATCAAAGTTTTCAGAGACACATACAAAATTCTGCATAACCATCTTCACTTGAGTTCAACATCATTTATTTGTAATCAATAATTTCATTTTCAATAGTTGAATTCGTTGAATTCTTTCAATTTTCAATTTATTATTTTGAATTGATTTTTCTATTAATTGTGTATTGAGTAGCACGTTGATCCCTGTGGTCACTCTTAACAGCTGCCGAACTACTAGAATTTCTCTCTAAGTTGATTGGCAATTATCTTCTGTCGGAATACCAACTAGTACATCATGTGCATTTACTCTGTATCTCAAAATTTAATAAATAGTGCTCGAAAAATACCGCATGATATTATAATAGATGATAAATAGTGGAATGGTTAGCTGAAAATAATGAAAACATGAATACAGATTCTATATTCACATGACTTCTCTTGAATTACGATTCTTCCACACTTTTGATCAAAAAATTGAAATGAAGAAGAAAAGTAAAATCATGTTACCTCCCATTGTTGATAAGTCTTTGACGAACCGACAGCCCTAGCAGTTGCTTCCAAAGTAATCGCAATGAAGTTATACAAAGACCATATGAACACAAACTTGCTAAGACCGTGGAATAGAAATATGAAACTGAAGGTGACGAAGGATGCCATGAGCTTCCTACCGATGTCCTTGCGATTGCCAAGAAGTGGAACGTAGATATATCTGAAAAAAAATCGAATAATTCCAGGATTGTCACACTGTGTTGGCTGAATGTGAAACCGTGAATCATGATTATTTACCAACGTTTAAAATATAATTCCAGCCATTTGAGAATTCGAACGCTGAAAAAGAGCTTTGAATAAAATACTGCCAGATGATTTTAAATGTATCGGCAAACTTTTCAAATTCCCAATTTTAACTGATTTATTGAATGAAATATGATTGACTCTTTTAAGTATATACAACAAATTATTGTGGAAGCCTTTTGGTGACCGTAATATATGGAGGAAGTTCTGAACCTTGCGTATGTATTTTTATTTTATATTCGTTTTCCTCTCACTTTTTTCTCCATCTATCGTCCTTCATTCTATTTTTCATCATCTTATCTTACTTTTCTAGCTCTTTCTGTCCCACTCCCTCCATATGCTTGAAACATCCACAAACGTTGGAAACCATGGCAAAGAACACAGACATGAACACAGGCGTAATATGACCTCGCTGTCGACACGCCTTCGAACCCTAACACTAACTAACAAATTATTCGGCTTGAAATTGGAGAAAAGGTGACGAAATTAGCACGCTATCAGTGTTACCCGGAAAGGAAATATAGTTATTTATCAAAAAGGTTGTGATTATATAGGACACCGTCGTGTTCAAATAACTTCGCTCAACCTAAAGACTCAATTACATATTAACATAGCATAATTAACATCAGTATCAAATAAATATATCGGCCCCATAACACTACCCTGAGGCACCCCAGAATCACATTCATATCTGCAGGCTGCGAACAATATATCAACCACCTCAAATTGCAATTGCAACTGATTTATAAGATGAAATCTGATCGACTCTTCTAATTATCTACACCAAATTATTCATCATCTCAATTTGGAAAATGGGTGACAAAATGACCACGCCGTCGGTGTCACCCGGAATTTTTTTCTTGATACTTGACCCTGTTGTAGCATGTTACTTACTTGAGCAGAAATATGTACAGGCCCCTATCGAAATAACGCCACATTTTCGTCGGCATTTGAACATGGCCACCGCATATTGGATGCGACGGAACGTTAAACTGTTCGGCCCTCGCAAACACAGATGGCAGCCCATAAATCACTACATAGACCAACATGAAGTCGAAGCCTATCTGGTATGTAAGACCGAATAACGCCCAGGAATTCAGTTCGTTGATTGACTGCAATGTGAGAAATATTTATATTCATCTAATTTTGAATCAAACTGATGGACACCTCATTTTATTTCGTTATCTTCTCACTTTTCTCTTCATGTATCGTCTCATTTTATTTCATATTATTTCATAATATCTTATCTTACTTTCGTAGCTCTTTCTATCCCGCTCCCTCCATATGCTTGAAACATCCACAAACGTCAAGTACACGGTTTATTTCATTTTCTATCATCTTATCTTATTTTTCTAGCTCTTTCTATCCCGCTCCCTCCATATGCTTGAAACATCCACAAACGTTGACAACTATGACAGAGTACACGGACATGAACATAGGCGCAAAATGACATCGCTGTCGACGCGCCTACCTTAACACTAACTAACTTGACTTACTTTGAAGTGCTTAATGGTAGGATGCTTTGTCAACTCGAAGTGCACATCACATTCATTACTGTACCTAATCTTCTAATTCGAATAGATTATTATGTATTGAACCTGTCATGCTGGACATTTCACTTGAACGAATGCTGCTGACTAATTGACAAGAATAACATACGCTTCTAGGTTATTGTATTCAAATCATGTTGATACCGCGAGGTATTTCGTTATTGCATACTCCATCCTCACATGGGCGCTAAATGACCTCGCTGTCGACGCGCCTTTAAACCCCAACACCAACTAACTAGCAGCTCATTCATATTTCTCAAAAAATCCTAGCTGATGATAGGGCCGTTACTTGTTAATCGGTTTATTCTTGAAAAGAATTTTTAGAACATATTTTTCTGAACCCATAACTCGACACTATCGATCCATTTGAAACCAGATATTTTCCAATCATTTCTAATATCAAGAATGTATTTGTCTTTGGTAAAAAAAACTTTTTCATGACTGGTGAAATAACTTGAGCCCGAGATAATTCTCATATATGTCAACACAAAATAGCAATATTGATCACAACATCTTCATCAATTTTATATTCTTTGTAATTTAGTAATATCAACTGAATAAACATGAGTAGAAACATAAACACCAAGTCGAATATGTGAGGCAAATAGATTTACTTCTACATTCTCCAGCATGCAGCTGTAATGTATGTAATGCTTGGCGATATCGAGGAATAAAGCCCATCCCAAGAATCGGAAAATATTGAAGGTGATATGAAAAATCCTTGTCGCAGTCCACGGCTGATATCGCTTGGCCATCTAGAAATAACAAATAACTCATTACATTACAACTACTGAGGAATGTGAAAACTTTCTATTCATTTTTGACGTATTTCTCGTAATATTAAAATATATTGCTCAGATACTAAAAATGCACTAGAATCACTTTGCAACCATAACAATAAACATAACGGGAGGGCCTACAACACATATAGAAATCAATCGATTGATCAAGTACTATCGATTTAAAAGACGTCAGTATAATATGATTTGCCACGTTTTTACATACCCCGATATCAAATTCTTTGTAGACGATAATCGGCCCTATAATTAACGGTAAATAAAAGGTATATGCCAGAAATTTGAGCAATCCTCGTGATTGATTCAGTCGACACAATTCAAACTGGCGTAGTTCTGGCAATTTGTAGGCAATGTGATAGCTTCGTTCCGATTTTCTGTCCACATGTTTATCTATTGTTGAATCTGTGACGGCTATATGTTGGTCTATCGTTGGGTTCACGAGTACATCAATGCCGTCCAGACCATAACTGAGGCATTTCAGAATGATCCAACAATAAATACCAGCTATGACATTGACAGTGATCACATCTGGATTTTCTAAGCGTGATGATATCGTCTGAAATGTGATACATCCAGTTTAAACTTTTCTCTTCATCTATCGCCTCATTTCGTATTTTAATTTTCTAGATCCTTCCATCCCGCTCCCTCCATATGCTTGAAACATCCACAAACGTTGACAACTATGGTGAAGTAAACGGACATGAACAAGGCGCAAAATGACCTCGCTATCGACGCGTTTTTGAACCCCTACACTAACGTATGCCGGAACCAACTTGAAAATGTACATATTTGTTTATAAATAAGTTCAATATGCTTTCTAAATTAGTGTTCGATTTAGTTGTGTTCAGCATGGTCCTGGATTTCAGCTGTATGTATACTCAACACTCTTAATCCTAACGCAGACCATCTCCAGAGCTAAGGAACATGAGAAGGAATGGTTGGATCTTCAAGTTGAACATGGAGAATGAAGTTCAAAGTAATTTATAATCCTCAACTAATTCTTGATCGAAAAATGTACGATATTTTTCAATTTATGCGAGATTTGTTCTACAAAGAATTATTCAGCGACGACAGAACAAATGCTCCACGGAAAAATTATCTGAAAACTCATATTTGACTTTCTGTATTCATGCACGAAAAGGCTATAGAGTATTTGCTATCAACTATACATTGATCGTGTAGTGCAATATATAAGAAAGTAATCCAACACCTTGTCGAGGTGTGGGGGCTTGTGTGACCCCGTGAAGCAATTTATTTGTTCCCAAAAGGGTCACCCATGACAATAGGGTCACCCATGACAATAGGGTCTGGAGTGAGGGTCTAGACTAATTTCGGACGGTCGCGGTCTAGTGGAAGCGACCGGAGTAAATGGAGAGAGTACTGAACCTTGCATTTTTTTCATCTTATTTCGTTTTATTTTTACTTTTTTCTTCATCTATCACATTTTCTTTATTTTTATATCGTCTTATCTTACGTTTCTAGCTCTTTCTATCCCGCTTCCTCCGTATGCATAGGCTCAAAATGACCTTGTTGTCGACGCGCCTTTGACCCTAACACTAACTAAGGACTGTTGATTGTACCACGGTAATATCACATTTTTTGTTTCCATTATATGAGATGTTACCCAGCTCTGGAACGCTGTTGCCTATCCATCGGTACGATAGCTATAATCCAAGAACCCTGTATAACCTAGTTGTTGGTGGGGTCGTTGAGCAACAACAACCGCAACATGATTCAAGAAATGGTTAAAAAAAAATAGAATTCTCCCATTAGAGTTCTACTGTATTTGCCGTTGACATCGGTGTAAACTTGGGCTTCCATATACGATCCCAATTGGCAGGTTAATGACCTTGACAACAGCTGGCGATTTTCATTCGAAATTTATGGAATGTGAAATGAAATATATGGAATATCGTGCAACGACAAAAACTGCAACTCTAGAATATCGTGCAACGAGATATGGTATTATTTTTATTGAATATATTAGAGAGACTCCCGGGTCACAAATTTCCAAATTCTAGTCAATTGCAGCCCTTGAAGAAGTTCACAAGTATAAATACATGGATAACCTGAACCCTACCTCCCCCCCCCCCCTCGAAGATTCCGGACACCTTGACGTGGTGTTGGGTCTTGTGTGACCCCGTGATCTCCAGAGCTGTCGCCGGTAGCAATTTATTTGCTCCCAAAAGGGTCACCCATGACAATAAGGTCTGGAGTGTGGATCCAGACCTCGTTCGGACCGTCTCGGTCGAGTGGAACCCTTCTGGTGACCGGAGTATATGGAGGGGGTATTGCACTTTGCATTTGTATTTTTTTGGTGGGAGGGTTTTTTGTTCTTGTCACTTTCCTCTTCATCTATCGTCTTCTTTTATTTTATTTCATCTCATCTCATCTTACTTTTCTGACTCTCCCTCTATATAGGCTCAAAATATCCACAATCGTTGACAACTATGGCGAAGTACACGGACATGAACATAACTGCAAAATGACCTCGCTGTCGACGCGTCTTTGAACCCTAACACTAACTAAGTTGTTCTCAAATGTGAGTACATAAATAATAACCTGAGCCTGATCTACTCTCATCTCTCTTTCACATGGAGCAATCGCGTTACCGCTGAGCTACCAGTGCCGGTAGCAGAACTACTCACCAGAAAGAATGTCAGTAGCTTGGTATAGCAGACAACACTGACAAACCACAATAAAAGTCTACTCTTTGCTTGCATTAGAATGAAGAAAACGATTGGATGGGCAAGGAAGAACAGAGCCACTGAGATGCCGAAGGTATATGCTATGAAGAGAAGTCCAGTACAAAAATACCACCAGGCAAGAAACTGCGAACCAAAAAACACATTTCATCTACATTAGAATAAAATATAACTGGTTGCCATACATGAAATTAAATTCTCACTGAGACATATTCTTATTGATTGTGCTAAATACTCATTCATCAGACGACAGTTGTCCATGGATAAATCTTCAAATAAAATATTGTCAGAGAAATATATTGACGAACTTCAAATTCCTGAATTTAACTGATTTATTGAATGAAATGTGATTAACTCCTAATTATCTACACCAAATTATTCAGCATAAAATTGGAAAATAGGTGACGGAATGACCACGCTGATGTTGATGTTGATACATACATATACATTTGCTGCGATCGAGGGGTGAACAACTGAAAAAATCAGGTGTACATTTGAAAAAAAATGAAAAAAAATCACGCAAATCAAAAAAAATCACGTGAATCGAAAAATATCACGAGAATGAAAAAAATCAAGAATCAAGTGTACAAAAAAGTATTAGTTATTCACCCCTCGGCTACGATATAATAAACATATCCTCTCGAAGGATCCGGACACCTTGACCTGGTGTGGGGGCTTGTGTGACCTCGTGATCTGCAGAGCTGTCGCTGGGAGTAATTTATTTGCTCCCAGCAGGGTCACCCATGACGATAAAGTCTGAAGTGAGGGTCCAGACCAAGTTCGGACCGTCACGGTCGAGTGGAAGCCTTTTGGTGACTGGAATATATGGAGAGAGTACTGAACCTTGCGTTTGTATTTTGATTTTATTGACACTTTTCTCTTCATCTATCGTCTTCTTTTATTTCATTTTATATACCATATATACGTATATATATCTCATCTTACTTTTCTAGCTCTTTCTATCCCGCTCCCTCCGCATGCTTGAAACATCCACAAATGTTGACAACTATAGGAAAGTACACGGACATGGACATAGGCGCAAAATGACCTCGCTGTCGACGCGCCTTGAAACCCTAGTACTAGAAACAATCGACATTACTACATACCTCTTTGCTGTTCTTTCTCACAATTTCAGAGCCAATTAGGTTCAAACACCACCAAATAATTCCTTTCTTAATCATAAACAAACTTATATTCCAGTCATCTCTGCGATCTACCGGAAGATTCAGGAACCATCCAGGTTCTACTGTACATTTATCAGGATTCATGTTGCTGAAACCTGGAAAATAAATGGATTGTTTAGTGACACTTGGAATTTCACCTTTTATTACATAAAAAAGTCGAAATAAAAAGAGTCGGAAATGGTGGAATGATGATATTTTTCGAATTAGATTAACAAACTTTGGAAGGCTATATTTGATGCCAAAATGAATATGATTTTTGTCAACGCTGCTTAACGACCCCACCAACAGCTTGGTTATACGGGGGTAGGAATGAGCGGGTGATAATGCAACGATGACGTGATTATAGGTGAAAGTACGTTTACAAAACCCATGCGGGACTCGAACCCACGCCCAACGTACATCGCAACCCACGCCCAACGTACATCGCATATGCTGCGATTCCTAGTAATAGTAATATATTTTCAATATTTGTACTTACTTTTTGTCCCTAAGTACGTGGAGTACATGCCGTAACACAGAGCTGCTGACCACACTGCTACACTCACCCGACTCTCAACCAACGAAAATCCGCCATTATTGGCCATTTCTCTTTCTATTTATCTGAATCTGAAGAAAGAAATGTTTATATCAAAATTTACCCCACATTTATATATATATATATATATATATATATATATATATATATATTGACGTGGTGTGTGGGCTTGCGTGACCCCGTGATATCCAGATCTGTCGCCAGGAGTAATTTATTGCGCCCATGGCGATAAAGTCTGGAGTGAGGGTCCAGACCAAGTTCGGACCGTCTCGGTCGAGTGGAAGCCTTTTGGTGACCGGAGTATTATATGGAGGGAGTACTGAACCTTGCGTTTGTATTATTATTTTATTCCGTTTTCTTGTCACTTTTCTCTTCTATTCATCTATCGTATTCTTTTCTTTTCCATCATCGTATCTTACTTTTCTAGCTCTTTCTAACCGACTTCCTCCATATAGTTGAAACATCCAAAAACGTTGACAACCATGGCAAAGTACACGGACATGAACATGGGCGCAAAATGACCTCGCTGTTGACGCGCCTTTGAACACTAACTAACTTGGTTGGTGTCAGGGTAAAGGCGCGTCGACAGCGAGGTATTTCCCTAAATAATATATTCATGGCCTATATATATATATATGTATTATATCAGCCTTTCAAATTAATATATATTCATACTCGAATTCTTACTCACCTATACGCTTCAGCTACTTCACTGCGAAATGAGATATAATGCTATAATCAAATGTGCTCAGTATAAAGCCTACACAAGTTGTAATATTTATCACTACATTTGTGACGACTAATAAATATAATTTGTTGATTATTCCTGCTTTGCATGCGTTTGATCGACCGAATGAGGTTATATCCAATGAGGTTATTGATAATATTAATATGTGAGAATGAAACTGCGTTTAAGGTGTCCCCAGGCACCGTAGGAAAAAAGTTCCCATCAGGGTGATTGCTTTTGAAAATATTGCGAATGTTTATTATGGATCGACCATAATTTAGAAGGTTTTTCTCTGAATGGTGTGCAGCAGTTTCACAACAATACGTTCATCCGGAAAGCCACTACGATAATTTATGCTTCAGTTAGTTGATACTGAAAATTGTCACAAAACATGCATATCGCGTTACATGCACCATTTGATAACTTATTGAGACATTGCGTAGTGTGTGGTATCGATGTGTGCTTAAAGAATTGGCTTTGGGCTAAGCTAATAGTAAACAGTTCGCACACAAGACCAGAGAAAGTCACGCAATATTTTTCCGTGAATCGTGGTCATCAGAAACTAGTTACTTGTGTCAAAACGGTCATATAGGTCTGTTGATGAAATTTAGCTTAGGTGATGAAGGTTTACCCTATCACTGTATCAATTTTCGTGTTGATGCTAACCATCTAATGGTTTTCGTGTATGAAACGGTTCAACATATTTTTCAAACTAGTTTTTCCAAAATTTTCTCGGAATTTTCAACTTTTTTTCTAGTTTCAAATTTTCAATATACTATTTTAACCTTGATACATCAATGAATAATCGATATTTTATACATTTTTCGGGGTGGTTTCCCTTTGGAATTTTATGGTTAGTATTCGCCAGTAAAAGTAGCAGGTAGTCTGTGGATATTGAAAAGTGGAACTTGTGGAAAGTCTTGAAATAGAGCGAGCGCGCAACTCGACAAAAAATTTATTCATTTTCAAATAAATTTGAAAACATTAAATAATAAATCAATGAATACAAACTTATGATTCCATTCATCGGTTCATTTAGCAATCACTACCCAGAAGGATTTGTAGATATTTTATTCATAGCAATGGATGTTATTATCAACTGATTTGTTTCAATTTCTTCATACAGCTACATTGATGAGATCTAATCAATCAACAATTACAATATTATGAGGGTTACCCATGACGTCAAGGTCTGGAGTGAGGGTCCAGACCAAGTTCGGACCGTCTCGGTCGAGTGGAAGGCTTGAGTGACCAGATTATATGTAGGGAGTACTGAACCTTGCGTTTGTATATTTATCTTATTTCTTTTACTTGTCACTTTTCTCTTCATCTATCGTCTTGTTTCATTTTAAATAATCTTATCTTACTTTTCTAGTTCTTTCTATCCCACTCCCTTCAAATGCTTAAACATCCACAAACGTTGACAACTGACATGTAGTCACGGACATGAACATGGGCGCTAAGTGACCTCCTTGTCGACGCGTCTTGAACCCTAATAGTAACTAACTAAATGAAACCGGTAACATCTTCAAATAGAATATTGTGAGATAATTCGAAATGAATTAATCTTTTCAAATTCCTGAATTTACCTGATTTATCAAATTGAATATTATTGACTTTTTAAATTATCAAACGTAAAATTGGAAAATGTGTGACGTCATAATCACGCTGTCGGTGTTACCCGGGGAATATGAAAATGAAGATAATACCGGTAGTCGACAAAAGATGCCAAGAGTAATGCACTATGAACTGCAATGATCTCAGTAATTTTCATAGAGCTTGGCAAGGTAAAGGTGGGTGGAGAGAAATAAATAGTAGATTAGTTAGACGAAACAAATTAGAATTACAGAACATCGCATGGCAATAGAGTGAAAGGTAAGATTGTAAAGAAGGAAGAAGGGAAGTTCGCATTTTTAAACAGAACCGGAAGGGAGTGGAACAATTTGGATGGAAAAATATTTCATAAAAATGGAAAAGAGGTAAAATTAAACAAGTTTAGAGAAAGGTTAGAGAAAAGGATTGAAAATTGATGAGCATAATACGAGAAGATTCACTGTTTTTATTTTATTTCAATTTCATTATTCTCTTCCATTAATGTTTAATTCGTTTTATTTAGTTTCAAGTTTTAAATACATATTATCAATATACCACCTGTTACAAACTTCCTGTAGAAATAACTAAATGAATAAATAATAATAACTAATTCACACGGAGGGTGTCCATTCATTTTATTCGGAAAAAATCTTCGTTTAAAGTAAAAGAAATCATTCTGGATATATTTATCTGCAGTGTAATTGTGCATAATTGTGCGATTGAAATATTTAAACATGATTTCATTTTCGAAATCGACTAGTTCTGGAGTTGACCTACCTCGTTCTCGTCGAACTATTTTTATTATTTTTATCATCCTCATCCTCGACGAATTTGGTGTGATGAAAGATTCAAGTATTAATCATAAATCACGCCACATTCATATTATATACTATTTGCTATATAAATATCTTTGAAGTGTTTATTTATAGAAGCCTAATGTATAACATATCAATATCTCCCCCCTCAAAGGATCCGGCCATCTTGACGTGGTGTGGGTGCTTGCGTGACCCCGAGATCTCCAGAGCAGTCAATTTATTCGCTCCCAAGAGGGTCACCCATGGCGATAAAGTCTGGAGTGAGGGTCCAGACCAAGTTCGGACCGTCTCGGTCGAGTGGTAGCCTGGAGTATATGGAGTGGGTACTGAACCTTGCGTTTGCATTTTTATTCTAATTCGTTTTCTCTACACTTTTTTCTTCATCTATCGTCTTCTTTCATTATCTTACTTTATCATAGCTCTTTCTATCCCGCTCCCTCCATATACTTGTAACATCCACAAACGTTAACAACTGTGATGAAGCGGACATGATCTACTATTATTAGTCTTAACTTGATCTATAGTATAATTTTAGACCCTATACCGTATGCAAGTACAGTATTGTTACTGTACTTGGATAACCTACTTTAGGGTTAGTATATAAACTCACCCCTAGTTACTCTCTGCAGTTCTTTTCTCTCTCGCTCGCAATCAGTGATTCAGTTCACGTACATCACGCTCGACAATGCGGTAAGTGTCCATATTATGTGTACTTTATTATTACTATATTCTATATTATGACGTTTCTAAATAAACATGAAACTAGAGCCATGTTTGATCGACTTCTGAATTCTTGCCTCACGGCAAGGGGAATCCACGCCTCGCCTTTTTCTCCTCTCCCTCAAAATCATGGGCTGTCAATTGCCCCCAAAATTGACTGGTGACAGTTGCTATCAAACCCCGCTTCATAACAACAACTATGACAAAGTACACGGACATGAACATAGGCATAAAATGACCTCGCTGTCGACGCGCCTTTAAACCCTAATTAATTAACATTCTGCAAAATCATATAATTAACTATATAAAATAACCATGCTATCGATGCGCTATACACCCACGCGCAAAATAACCACGCTATCGAACCCGGAAATGAAAGAAATCGATCATCGAGGTTTGTTTCGGGAAGATTTTCGAGTGCTCTATTCGACGTTATTGTTGGTAAACTCCTGCAGAAGTCGTTATATCACACGCAGTATCAATCGCTTAATATGCCCAGAACAACTGTCATTCTGCTTCCATTGCGTTCGTTTGTTTTCTTGCCCCTTTGACGTCACAAAACATAACATCCAATCAAGTAGGCTGTTTATTAAGGAAGATTTTCGAAATCTCCAAAGGGTGTACCTCAAATGCATATTTAGGTGACCGATCAACGAGATGAAAAAAAAACTTGGCCACGAGCTATAGATGGGAGACTTCCTTACAACAATTCTATGAATTAGTTGTAAATCAATATACAAGACCGTGGGATCCCTTAGCCACATCAATTTGTCGGATAGGTTATAATTTTTCGATATCATATCATTTATTATATCGAACTCCATTATCTATATTATTTTGATATAAAAATAGTGCATCAATTCAATAGTGAATACTTCTAAGCGGAAAATGGCCTAGCTGACGACGCGCCTTCAAACCTCAACATTCAATTCAATCCTTCATCTTGAATGTTCGTATTTTTATTATCAAGCTCAATGTAGTTTTCAACACTAGCCATCAGCTTGCTATTCTGTTAGGAATGTCGAGAAATGGAACTGGAACTGGACTTTGTCGATCCTCTATCGCAGTAGCAGTAGTTGGTTGTCATTTAAACATAAATGGTCGCCGATCGGTCAACAAATGTTACACGGCGTGGTATTATTATTCATATTTATAGTCCCCGCGTGACGTCACTATAACGGAAGTAGAATACCGACGGCCATCTTTGTTATATATTTTGTGCGCCATAGTCAGTTTAACTTGAGTTTCTGTATGGTGCAGGGAATATATATATATATATTTTTGTTTCGAAATTCGAAATGTATTTAAAAACTAAAATTCCTGAATTCAACTGATTCATTGAATAAAATACGATCGACTCTTGAAATCATCTAAACCCAATTATTTATCATAATATTTGAAAATGGGTGACGGGATGACCACGCTTTCGGGTTTACCCTGAAAAAAGTTACAACCCTGTCCGAAAATACATAATTTTACAACAATGTATATTAGTATCCATTGGGTCATATTTGGCTCATCTTTGGCTAGAAAAAAAAATAACAACACTTTTTATCACAGTGCACTATTATATTGATGATTATATATAATTGCCAAGAAAACTCATTGACATTGTTTTTGCATGCAGATGTTTGTTTCAAATCGAGCAAATGTGTATTGCATAATTGACCATGTGAAGCTGGAAATGAACCACATTCGTCGTAACATTCCCGCAGGGTCAGTTGCAACGACATTCCCCCTTAAGGCAACATATACATTTCATCGACTTGTAAAAAAATCTGCTTACAATGTTTTCCTTTATGTAAACAGAACCATACTTGGAAGAATATATAAATATATTGGATATTTTTAAAGGACTCATCTATCAGACGACAGTTGTCCATAGGTACATCTTTAAATGAAATATTGTCAGATGACTCGAAATGTATTGACAAACTTTTCAAATTTCTGAATTTAAGTGATATATTGAATGAAATATGAGTGACTCTTCTATAATTATCTACACCTAATGATCAAACATAGAATTGGAAAATTGGTGACGAAATGACCACGCTGTCGGTGTTACCCGGAAAAAATGAAATAAATAAAGGAAACTGAACGATTAAATCGACGCTATTATGAAAATGATGTTGACACCCAATAATAAACTTAACATTCATTGAACCCATTCGCCGCGGACGTATTGGAACATAAGCAAGAGGGCGTGGTTCTAAAGGGAATGCATATGAGTTTGGGTGATGAATCCACTCGAGGCAGCAATGTCTTTAGCCTCTAAAGTTTCCTTATCAAACTGCATCCCATTGGATAACTTCATCTCGTCAGTGAGCCAGACACGTGCGCAAAGTAATTCACCAATGTCACCAATGAGTAATAATTTACTGCAATGTGAAGATATAAATCGTTTATTGATAAGTAATCTCAATACATCTAAATGTTACAAGATTCATAAGATCAAAGCTGCATAAAACAATTTGCATTCTTGTCATAACAACAATGCATTCGTCACCGCCATCTCTATCATTCAATATGAAAAAGTTTATAGAAATCCAGTCGCCACAATTTTATTGTTTGTCTACGTCAGTTAGTAAGGGCATAGAGGGGATACAACACATATTCAAATACTAGGAGAACGCCATGTATGCGTTGTTAGACGAGCGAATAGTAATGGGTAAAAATGGGTGAAAACCGCTTCGAGTGGTACCAATTTAGCACATTTTATGTTTTTTCTTCAAAATGGCTGACCCGATCAAGCTGAATTTTTTCAGAAATGTGTATCACAATGTAATTCAACTTGACGCAAAATTTCATTTTTTTGGAAAATGAAAATATTTTCTTTTTTTTTCCGCCATGTTATTCTAATGGGTATTTTTGAAATTTCTAAAATTCCCCCCAAAAAAGTTACCGCTCGATAAATTCCACATAACTATACAGATCTAAGTCAGATGAGGAACCATATTGAAAAAAAGTTTGTAGTTGATTGATAGCTGTAGCCGTTTGACCTGTGGAGAACCGACATATAAACGAACACCAATTTTTTTCAGTATGTCAAATTGAATCCTCGCTAAAGCTCGTCTAATAAGGCATTCCTGAATACGATTTGTGTTATACATTATAAATAGGTTAATTATAATTATATAATCGATATTGTAGTGTATGTATGTATATTTATTCATAGCTTAGAGTAGTATATCAGTGTTAAATACAGGCTATCATTTCCGGTGGTTGATTAGTGTAGGCCTACAAGGTATTCATGGATTCAAACTAATTATAAAAGATATCAGAGAAAAAAGGATAAATAAAATAAGAAAAGAATATTAGATTAGACTGTAGAAAGTGATGA
Organism: Brachyptera putata; assembly: GCA_907164805.1. Lineage (NCBI taxonomy): Eukaryota > Metazoa > Arthropoda > Insecta > Plecoptera > Taeniopterygidae > Brachyptera > Brachyptera putata. The sequence continues at coordinate 7,082,211 of OU015474.1, forward strand.
TGGGTCGAGTTCCCCCATAGTTCAAAGCGACGTTATCTGCGCGGAATGGCAGGGGGTGCCGGGGTGCGATCGCACCCCGGGCTTTTTGACCGTTCCGTGCCCCTATCGAACATATGATATAATAGGAAATATCTATATAAATATTTATCTGTTTATTGCGCAAAAGAATTGCCGAACAAAATACATTACTATAACTAAAAGACAATCAATACATTATTATAGTTCATGCCTTGTCTTTGGCGGCTCTTCAGAAGAGAACGATTGTTCAGTGTTGAACACAATCATTGACAAGCTGGGACAGAGTTCATCGTTAATGTCAAGAAAACTTGTAATTCAATATTTACCTGTGTTTGTAACCATTGTAGGTAGTTGAAGTATATAATCAATTACTATTTCGATTGAATATTTACTGATTATACGTATCCATACCCAAATAATAATCCATCGCGAACAGTTATATACAATATGAATTATAACTTGTGTCAAGATATGTGTAAAAAGCTAATTAATAGACATAACAAATCGAAAAATTTCGATCAGCAAGGATGCTTCCGGCGGTGCGCCTGCATGGCACTAACTATTACGGGCCTTCTTTACAAGCAGCATCCCGGGCCTTTTGGAGCCAGTCCGCACCTGGCGCGTAGGACAGTTCCTTTCAACGAATGACACGAAATGGAATATCTGCCGTTGTTGAAGTTGTACCGTTTGAGGTTGAGGAATATTTCGGCCGATGAACGTGGATTGTTATCATTAAAATGAGTGACGAAATGACCACGCTGTTGGTGTCACCAGGAAAAAAATCGAGCATTAATCCTTTGTCAGATGCCTATGGATATTAATTATTCAGTGGCGATAAGGTCTGGAGTGAGGGTCCAGACCAAGTTCTGACCGTCTCGGTCGAGTGGAAGCCTTTTGGTGACCGAAGTATTTGTAGGGAGTACTGAACCTTGAGTTTGTATTTTCATTTTATTTCGTTTCCTCGACACTTTTTTCTCCATCTATTTCCTTCTTTGATTTTCTTTTATATCATCTTATCTCACTTTTCTAGCTCTTTCTATCCCGTTCCCTCCATATGCTTGAAACATCCACAAACGTTGACAACTATGGCAAAGTACACGGACATGAAGGGGCAAAATGACCTCGCTGTCGACGCACCCCATAACGCAAACATCAACTATTCGTTATTCAGTGTGTCGTTCAACCCAATATATATAAACTATCTTACTTTATAATAAAATACATCAATACAAAATCCGCTCTCACGATGTATTCCACTTCGTTATCGACATTCGTGGACACTCGGTGTCTTGTTCGATTCTCCCAGGGCGAATCAAAACTTTACTGTAGGAGAAATAAAAAATTTAATCTGTCTATTTCGAATAGTTCTATTGAATTTATGATGAAGGTGATCAAAAAAATGTAAATATGATCAATGAATTGAGTGGCAACTATGATTACAAAAATATAATTAAATATAAAGAAATATAATTTATACAATGGACTTGGTGTGGGATGGAATGGAATGATTAATTGATTTATAATAAGTTGTATTTATACCGTAATATTGGACTATTTCTGACGTCATTTACGCTCTTCTCTTCGGCTATGTATCGTTCCACATTGAATTAATTATAGAACTTCTCTCAGCAAGGTGTCATTCGTCGTCGTAGGATCCGGACACCTTGACGTGGCGTGGGGGCTTGTGTGACCCCGTGACCTCCAGTCTGTCGCCGGGAGAAATTGACTTGCCCCCAAAGGCGTCACTCATGGCGATAAATTCTGGAGTGAGGGTCCAGACCACGTTCGGACCGTCTCGGTCGAGTGGAAGCCTTATATAACATATCTTTGTATCTAAAAAAAAAGACGGTTTTAGGTGAGCAGTGATTGGCTGAACTTGTGAGGGGATCTTCAGGATTAAGTTCACGGCTTCTTTGTATCAAATAATCAACCTTTCAATTCTAGATGTTGGATGTAAACCCAGGAGTTAACAACTCCTGAAATCAGGTGTACACTTGCCATGAAATACCCTTGAAATCACCTGAAATCCCTGATATTATCTGAAATCACCTGAAATCTTGAAATCTGAAATCAGGTGTACACTAGATTTTCGAGTTGTAAACCCCTCGATGTAAACATTCTTTCAGATTCTATGATTTATATCTTTGAAAGTAGTTGAAACATGTGTTCGACGTAGAATATTCAAGAATGGTTTTTATTTACGAAATACACATACCTTATCCTACACATATGGAGTATGGTTATCAAATGAATGCCAAAGGTATATCTAACACACTTGGTCCTAGCCACCATTAACAAACCTCAAACACCCAAGAAGATAAGGCCACATTTACGAAATTGGATGAACCAACGGTTAGCGGATTAACTTGTTATCGTCATGGTTACGTATGTTATTTTCGTACCTTTAACTAATAGTTAGTGGATTGGTACTTGACTATGGTTCGTAAAATCGAGCCTATCGGATGATACTCTATGAGGCAGATTGATATTTGATGTGGTGGTTTGTAGGCCCGCATCAATCCTGGAAGTGGCCTGGATTTGAATCAAAAGATCGTTTTTAGATTATAGTCCGGTGGGCCCAGTTGGACCTGAAGGTCCCGTGTGTCCAGTTGGACCTGAAGACTCAGTTGGACCTGAAGACTCAGTTGGACCTGAAGACTCGGTTGGTCCAGAAGGTCCAGTTGGTCCTGAAGACTCAGTTGGACCTGAAGACTCGGTTGGTCCAGAAGGTCCAGTTGGTCCTGAAGACCCAGTTGGTCCTGAAGGTCCCGTGTGTCCAGTTGGTCCTGAAGATCCCGAAGGTCCTGTTGGTCTAATTGGTCCAAACGCTTTTGTGATTTTGTTTTTCAATAATGCAATATAATAATAATTAATAGTTATAATGATCCGTCACTGGTTCCAACTAAAACATTGGGTCAGGGGGTGGGTATTTCCACCAACACTAGGGCCGCAGGACTCCTGGAAACCGGCAGGCCACGCCTGGCATTGCCTCATAATCTTCCTCTACTTCTTCCACTTCTAATCGTTGCATCAATTCCTTTCACCTTGTTATTATCATTATTAGAATAAGTTCTTATATTTTCAAGAATTCAATTTGAGTTGTTATTGTGAGCTAATCAAGCAATTTTGGACCAGTGTGTCTGTAATGTTTAAACTTGTGGTTGCTACGGTCAGTATAATGATATACGTAATATTCATTCACTGTATTTATTTGAAAAACATGAAATGATAAAAAAGTGAATAAAACTTGTGATTTCATTCAATGGTATTTCTTCCCTTTAGTTTCAGTAGATATTTTATTTATATCAATGGATGCTATTTTCAACATATATCTTACAATTTCTTCAAACAACTTCATTGATCAGATCTTAACAATCAACAATTACAAGATGATATAATAATACAAATACATATATAGATGTTATTGGAAATTATTCAGAAGTCATAACGTTGATATTGATTACTGTTCCTTATTATAATGGTATCCTAAAAAGTTTGTCTTTTTCATCTCTACATTTTTTACTCTTCTGTCTTTTACTTTTGGCCCGAGGTCTTTTTATTTGAATGTTTGCGACACAGCTTCTCAATTGCATCGTATATGCGATAGTGCAGTTGGATTTGTTTTACATTTCTAAACATACCTACCTTATGTTCTCAGGTTCTTATTATGATATGATCAAATTAAATCTATATTCACACGCCTGCTGCACTCTAAATTATATTGTTGGTGACAATACAGTCACTGCCTCTTCAAAACAACAGTCGAATCGAAATTGATAATTTATACAGAAGGCAGTGGATACAAACATGGCAGTGGATTCGTAGCACAGTCACTTGGGTCAAGTTAAGATAAAAATTGTTTACACGTATATTATAATGACTTGACAGGTATCAGGCGAATGGATAACGGTCTTTCATGGCTTGACTGAGGTGTTTCTGGACACCTTGACGTGGTGTGGGGTAGGGTTGCTATAATTATAATATATTAAAGCGGGATTTCTATTGCATTGAAAGTAATTGATCAAATAACAATTCCGCGGTGCGTCCATATTTTAATTAAATGTTCAGTGACTATAAAAGGAATGATATAATGGTACTCAATAATTCAAAAAGAAACGGGGTATCAATCGAAAATTATCGATATTTTATTATGATTCATTTTCATTTTTTTATTATACAATGTTTTTCTTGGATATATGGACACATATCACAACATTTTAGTAAGCATAGATATACATAATATATATAAATACATATATAACACATTGGTCTGAATTATTGATCGATGAGTTTTCAATATTAATCACTATTGAGTTGAATTCTTAAAAATGTAATAATGAAATGATGTAGATATTCTAATTTTTGGAAAACAGAACCCAAAAGAGCCGAAGCCTGTATGTGGGATGGGAGGAAGAGTTGATACATTTGAATAAAATATAAACAGGTGGAATACAATTCTCTGAGCCTAAATTTGATAATATTCAATAGATGTCGATAGCACAATATATTTATAATAATGATAATAATAATATTTATTATATTCCATAATGTTTTGATCATAATACAATGATATTGGAAACGTCATACAAATTGAATATAATTATACATAAAGACTTTAACATATATAAATCTTTATTTCGATCTCTGCCCCATGTATATTGGGTTGCCTTGATGACACAGAATAACAATTGAATTAAAATTTAGATAAATACAAATGAATAACAATTTGAATATAAGGCTGAATTGAGACTAAATGATGAAATAATAAATAATGAAGCTAATTTTGACTGTATAAATGATTTCTAAGAATGATAATTGAATCGCGTAATACGCTCAGTACTATGTTCCTAATAATTGAAGCTATACCAAATTTGACAAAACACTCTTCTAAAAATTTCGGGATAGTCCCTCTAGCACCAATTAGCAGCCCGGTGACTTGGATCTTCTTGATGTCATACTTATCCAAGTAGTAAGGTATGGTGGGTTCATAAATCTTTTTCATGACATCATGTCATCTAACACCAATATCACTTTAAAGTCTTACTGGATTTGACAAGCAAGAGGCGTGAAAATATGAATACATGATGAATTATGCGACCAAGCGGGACAAAAGTGTCCCACTTGATGTCTTAACGGGACGCGGGACTTGGAAGTATAAGGAGGGACTGTCTCGCCAAAATCGGGACTGATGGCAACCCTAGTGTTGGGGCTTGTGTGACCCCGTGATCTCCAGATCTGTCGCCGGGATAAATGTATTTGCTCCCAAAATGGTCACCCATGGCGATAAATTCTGGAGTGAGGGTCCAGACAAAGTTCGGACCGTCACGGAGCCTTTTGGTGACCGGAGTATGGAGTATATGCGTTAGTATTTTTATTTTATTTCGTTTTCTTGTAACTTTTCTCTCAATCTATCGTCTTATTTTATTATATTTTATATTATCTTATCTTACTTTTCTATCTCTTTCAATCCTGCATTCTCCATATGCTTTCCACAAACGTTTACAACTATGGCAAAGTACACGGACATAAATATAGGCGCAAAATGACCTTGCTGTCGACGCGCCTTTAAACTCTAACATCAAATAATTATACCGTGATATTGGTCCATTTCTGACGTCAATTACGCTCTTCTCTTCGGCTATGTATCGTTCTAGAGTTGAGAATGTTCCTTTCATTCCAAATTTTAAATTTTGCGTTTTCCATTAAACATTATCTATTTTCTAGTACTTGTCAATTCGCACATGAAACGAATGAAGGTTTAAATATTGATCATTAACACAATTTTTGAATGAATATACTTTATTTTAATATTATCGAAATCATCGTTCCCCAATTGAGGCTATGGATGAGAGATGAGATCGTTTGAACGGGGCACCACAAGGGCGATCTCACCACATTATGCTATGAATATGTGTATAGATGGAATTGTGTCGCTTTGAAGCTTTTTTAGAATTATTTGTTCAAGGTGATCTCCATTTCTAGTTCGTAATCCCTCTTCAATCTGCCAATCGTCTCCTTGGATTCTTATGAATCGGCCAATCATATTCTGAATTCTTTATAATCGGCCAATCATATTCTGAATTCTCTATAATCGGTCAATCATATTCTTGAATTCTCTATAATCTGCCAATCGTCTTGAATTCTCTGTAATTGGCCAATCATATTCTTGAATTCTCTTGAATCGGCCGTTCATCCTCTGGAATTCTCTTGAATCGGCCTATCATATTCTTGAATTCTTTATAATCGGCCAATCAAATTCTTGAATTCTCTTGAATCGGCCAATCATCTTTTTGAATAACCCAAACTGGGAAGCTTCAGATATTTTGATGAAATGTAATCGAATCTAGAATTAAAATACTACAATCTAGTACAATCCATTTCTCCACAACGACTGAGTGTTGGTAATTTATAATTGATTTTTGTTCTGTCTGTCTCTTCTGAGATCTCATTCACGTGTTCCGTCTCTGCTACGAGCTATAATATTTATAAATGTTCTTCATTTAACAGCCCGCACCCAAGAATTTGTGCTCTCACGCGAGCTTCTGTTGATTTTATCTTCATTTATATTATGTATCTTGAGATTGAATATGCGGAATTGAACTAAAATTCAATTGATTTTGACAGCAAGCTCCGGATGTACTTGTACGAGTGAAACAATCTCGAGGATGAAGAAACTGTTTATTACCAACCTCGGCAACTTCTAACCGTACCTCCGCTCTAACTGGACGCTATGTAGTGCACACACGATGATACAATAGACAAATCTTCGTCATCGAATTGATGTGGTAAATTAACTGTTTGGGATAAGGTCTGGAGTGAGGGTCCAGACTAAGTTCGGACCGTCTCGGTCGAGTGGAAGCCTTTTGGTGACCGGAGTACATGGAGGGAGAACTGAACCTTGCGTTTGAAAATTTATTTCATTTCGTTTTCTTGTCATATTCTCTTATTCTATTTCATCATGTATGAAAAAAATGTAATGTAAAATGTAATGAATTGTAAAAAGAAGAGAAAAAAAAAGTTCACTCCTTCATTCACACTTCGAAACGTTTATGCTGACATGCATTAATAATAAGACTCACCTTATGAACATTAACTAATCAAAGTCCGTTTCGTACGTGCTGTCGTCGTTTACAAGTTACAATTTCGTTTACAATTTCATTGCGAAATCACAAGCAACCATTACTTCTACTGAATTTTAGGTGTCGTTCTTGGTATGCCATTTCTCGCAGACATTGTGCCATGTGTACAAGACAATACGTGAAAAAATGCCCTAATGCATAGAATTCCTGTGCTAAGGAGAGCTTGTTCTTCCTCTGTTATTGGGAGACGCATGACTTGTTCTGCCTTGAAAAATGAAAAAATAAATGTATATACATATATACATAACTCAGTGGTTGGCCCGCTTACGAATACGTCACACGCTTCTGAATCAAACTTATTTATGTACATTAGAAGAAATTGAATTTCGATGCGATTCATGAAATGAATTGCTCACTGTGAAACTCATTCCTATCGATTGTAATCGTTTTTTTTTTTTCAATGTCAACTGAATATTCTTAATCGGCGCAAAATGACCTCGATGTCGTCGCGCCGTAAAACCCAAATATTCTATCATATTCTCCCAACTAGGTCATATGACACCTATGAGTTGCATGAGCTGCATGCAGGGATATCTTTCTACCTCTCGACAATCTGTTCGGTTGAAATAATCAGAGAGTTTAACCAAACATCTCCACGAAACATTTAGCAAATCGATGCGCCAATCAAATACAATTTATCGGTCATGTAACGAGAGGTACATCCAGCCCTTTTCGCTAATATTCTCAACTTGTATTTTTATTTTATTTCGTTTTCTTGTCAGTTTTCTTTTCATCTACCTTCTTCTTTCATTCTATTTTATTTGATATCATGTTATCTTACTTTTCTAGCTCTTTCTATCCCGCTTTCTCCATATGCTTGAAACATCCACAAACGTTGATAACTATGACAAATTACACGGACATGAAAATAGGCGCAAAATGACCTCGCTGTCGACGCGTCTTTAAACCCTAACTATAATATAAAACACCTCTATATATTCCATATAATACATATAGAATATTTAAAATGAAAATACAGTATAGTGAAACTTTGAGTTATTGGAAACATTTCATATCTCATACACGACTATAATTTTACTATTGAAATCATTATCATGTGATGTTTGTATTAGAGGACCATTTCAGATTAGTGATCCTATATTCATTGATTATGAAGATAAGGACATTGATTACCACTTGTTCACGTATTATAATTGAGCTGTGATAACGTCGCAATTCAGTATATCCATAAGTGCCCCTTGACGAATATACGTGAGTTTTGATTGTACACATATTCACTATAATACTTTTCTCTATATATTTGTATTTGTATTTTATTTACATGGTTTTTCATAGTAAAACAAAATATGTGTAAACCAGGTGAAGAATACTTGAATGGAAATGGAGGGAGTACTGAACCTTGCGTTTGTATTTTTATTTTATTTCGTTTTCTCAACACTTCACTCCACCTCCATATGCTTCAAACATCCACAAACGTTGACAACTATGTCCAAAGTACACGGACATTGACATAGGCGCAAAATGACCTAGCTATCGACGCGCCTTTAAACCCTAAGAGCCGATTGTACCACCTGATGATTAAATATGAATTAGTTAATCATTACTTAAGGTACACAAATAACATAGGTAACCAAGGGTGATAACAAGTTAATGTGACTGAAGTCACCGTTGGGCGTGGGTTCGAGTCCCGCATAAGGAATGGGTTTTTGTAAACGTCCTTTCACCTATCATCACTTCATCGTTTCATTATCATACGCTCATTTGTACCCCCGTATAACCTAGCTGTTGGTGGGGTCGTTAAGCAACATTGAAAAAGAAAAAATGCTAATTTCCTATTAATTCACTAATCTTCACTTGGTACAACCAGCTCTAACAATAATAATAAAGGAGATGGATTTGTTTATTAATTGAAAAACTCGTTTATTCTATAAAACCAGCTCAACATGAAGTATTTCTGGAGTGAACCGTTAGATTCTTTATCCAGGAGCTTGATGTCAGTGGGTAGCTGATTGAAGCATCTTCTTCCCGACTGGACGATCCCCCTAGCAGTAGATGTCAATCTGCAATACTCGTGAGAAAGATTTGTCAATTCCCTGGTGTTGTGGTTATGGTGGCTGTTGTCCTTGAATAGTTCCAGATGGTTCTTTGGATGATTATTTAGACCAATTAATTATTACGGATATATTTTTATAAGTGAATCATTACCAAGTTGATAGAATGGGTAAGTTGCAGTCCGGCGTCAACTACCGGCTAGCCCCAATTTACCAAACCGTAATTTGATCCAATAATAATAGCACATGAAACACGATTAAGGGCCCATATTACCAATAATAAAAATGTGTTAATCAAACTAATTAATCAATTGCAGTTCAAAAATAACACTGGTAACCAAGGGTAACAAGCTAATCCACTAATTATCGCTTAATCAACAAATTTATTATTCCTAATACCGGGCCTAAGCGTAATATCCGTCAGTTTTTTGGATAGTGTTTTTTTTTGTGCTAAAGTACCAAGCTGTCTCCGCGCCTTGAAACTCTTTAACACTCACTCCATCATCTGAGACATTGCAGCAAATACATTTTTAATGCTTCAAGATATTACTAGGAAAACGCCTCATATGCGTTGTGAGATGAGCTTAGAAGTATGGAATTATAGAATTAAGAACATTTGGTCGGCTCAATGTACATATACAGGCCATGGATCACTTCAAAGGTTTAAGAACCGCGGCTGTCTGTTGGTATATAAACCTTGGTTTCCAAACAATTATACCAGTGCCTTCTTCATATTCATCACAGATTTTAAACGTTCTAATTTATTGGTGACACTTGTTGCTCACATTTAATAGTTTCTTAATTGCTTTCTTAATTGCTTTTATTGATGAGTAAAAAAGAACATTAAAAATGAGTTTTCTTCGTTGTGTCACATCCGATTGTCTCACAAATCGCTTAAAATATGTATGATAGATCTTTCCACATTCAGTATAAATTTGAGAGCTTTTGAAAAATTTTGATTTTCCAAGTATTTCTCCCCGGCCTATTCTTATGGGGAATTTCCATACTTTCCAAATTTTTTCCGGAGACACCGTTTGACCGATTTTTCTGAAAAACAATCCCAACCTATTCTGGTATAACACCAATTTGTAAAAAAGTTTCGAGTTGATTGAAACTTTTTCCTGACCTGTATGCCGCGTACAAAATTACACACAAAAAAAAAAAAAAAAAAAAAAACATAAAAACCAAGCCCAAAATTTTTCGGTATATGGAATGAAAATCTTCGCTACGCTCATCTAATAAGTGGAACCTATCAACGTACATTGAAAAATGTCGAGAGCACAGCCTGAAAAACACATTCCCTAGACTTATCAGTATTGAATACGTTTTCACGTATTCTATCTAGTTTTCTTGTAACTTTTCTTTTCATCTGTTTTATTTCATATGGTCTCATCCCACGTTTCTAACTCTTTCTATCCCGCTCCCTTCATATGCTTGAAACATCCACAAACATTGACAACTATTACATATTTACATACATATTTCATTTATTCATTACAGATTGTTCATAAAACAGGTGGTAATGGTTACTATACCTAATGAACCTAACTAACCTAAACAAACACTAACCAAAAATTATATTCTCAGTAAATCCAAAAACTTACTATTCTTCAGAACTTTGGCGTCACTAAACAGATTTCACTGATTTATCATTCAAAATGATTCTCACATAAATCCCAATGGCAAGGTATGGTTGAATATCGTTGTAGATGCTTCTTTGTATCAATTTTCACAATTAATATCCAGCAACACAATTTCCACGACTGTTCGTTTACCTGGTTGCTAAGGGTAACTATGGCGAAGTACACGAACATAGGCACAAACTGACCTCGCTGTCGAGACGCTTTTAAACCCTAACACTAACTCCAGAAAACTTGACACTCAAGATACCACCTGCTCAGTCGCACCCCTAAATAACCTAGATATTGGTGAAGTTACCATCAATTTAACATTCATCATCATTAGCATATAAAGCTGTTATCTGTTTCCAGTATGTTACGCGCGTCCATCTTGTTAGCAGCTATAGCGTTGTGCGCATGCGCCGCTTGGGACGAGGAATACGTATCACGTGATGGTAAATTCCTGTTCTACTTGGGCCCTTTGTCTTGGAACAACGCCTCTGAGGTAGTTGCAATCATAGACAGTATACTTATAAAAAAATGTATAAATCGCCTGATTGTCAGGCGTATACGCCTGACAATTATGCGACATGAGATGAATACTATATTGGGTTTAACGACGCACTGCTATGATAACTGAGATCTAATGGCGTCGGATGGATGATTAATGAGATGATGAGATGAAGGTTCTTGGGTAATGGGAAGGAAGAGGTCATGGCCGACTTATTGTAGGAACCATCCCGGCATGAGCCTAGACTACAGAGGGAAACCATGGAAAACCTCTGTAAAGATGATCGGCGGCGGGGATCGAACTGGGTTCGGAATTCCCCTCGCCTGCCGGATCACATGAAGCGAGCGCGCTAACCACTACGCTGCATGTGCCGGTATGAGGTGAATAGTTTACACCATCTTGTAGGTATTGAAGTAACCTGTGGCTCCTTGTTTTCAGAATTTCGATATCTCATAGCGTTCTAAAGTTATCACCAAAAAACTGATATTCCGCTAAATCGACTCCCGTGGATTTATAATCACCGAACTAAATGAACCTCTATTTGTTACTAGTTCTGCATCAGCAACAATGCTAGCCTCGCCTACCCCAACAATCAGACCGAAGCCGACCGAATGATGAATGCAATTGTTGTACTCGGCGAGTACAATGTAACAATAGCGCAGTTCCATATCGGCTTCCTATTGGATCAGCAAGACAATTACGTCACTATAGATGGTAAGATTTCTCATGAAGAGATTTTACAAGAAATATATCAATATTAGCATTATTGGATGAGCCGTAGCGAAGACTTCCGTGCGGTCTGAGAAGGTCATTTCTCTGTTTTTAATTTTTAATAACTACCAAGTCGCAAAACAGAATCTCCCCCCCCCCCCCTCGAAAGACCGGACACCTTGACGTGGTGTGGGGGCTTGTATGACCCCGTCATCTCCAGTGGGTTCATTCTGATACGATTTAATCCAGTTTTAGAGGGTTAATACCGGTTTTTCAATACACGTTTAGCACATATTTAAGTTTGAACTGAGTTTATCTTGTACGGGAATGCCCCCTCCCAACACTGAGCTATCGCTGGGAGCAATGTATTTGCTCCCAGCAGGGTCTCTCATGGCGATAAGGTCTGGAGTCAGGGTCCAGACCAAGTTCGGAGTTTCTTGGTCGAGTGGAAGCCTTTTGGCGACGGGGGGAAGGGGGGGGGGGGGCTGAACCTTGCGTTTTATTTTTATTCTATTTTCTTGATACGTTACATATTTTATCTATTCATTACAGATTGTTCATAGTTCAGGTGGTAATGGTTACTATACCTAATGAAATTACAATCAAACATACTCGATAAAATTATACTTTATTTTTTTCTTAGCTCTCTTCTTAAATCACCAATCTTCGTTATATTCTTGATATCTTCTTCCAATTCATTCCATTCCAGCGTCGTTCTTTGTATGAATCCATATTTACCTACTTCTCTATCCACTTTTTCCACTTCCATTCTTACCCCTCTCCTCCTACTTCTTTGTAATCCCTTTCCAATTCTTTTCTCTTCATCGTTTCACAGAGTTCAACAGAGACGTTTCTCTTCATCTATCGGTCTTCTTTTATTTTATTTAATATCATCTTATCTCACTTTTCCAGCTCTTTCTATCCCGCTTCCTCCATATACCTGAAACATCCACAAAAGTTGACAACTATGGCAATACCTCAGCCTCTTGGATATATTGTATCATAATCCTCCTGTTGTAGGTGTACCGATAGAAGACACTGGCTTCAGTCAGTGGGCTGAAGGCTATCCCATTGGAGGATCTTCGTACATCTGCGGTGGAATTTCAGCAACAGGTCTTGTCGATGGCGATTGTGATGAAGAACACGAATCTGTGTGCGTTGCAGACGCTGAAGAATTGTGATAACTTTGTACATCTTGTCAATAAAACATTATTACTTTATGCAACGTCTGAAAAAAATTGATTTAATCAGCTTGAGTGTGAAGATCTCTGGTCGACATGGAAGCTAAAACTTATTCATTTGATAAGAGCTTAGAAATCCCTAACAAATATATATTGACAATAAAATGAGTCAGTTACAATCCCAGTGGCCGCTAGTCGGTATTGGTAATTACATGTTGATGTGCAAGGAAAAATACATGATAATATAAAAATTACAAAGTAACACGGATGCACAGAATGGTGCACTTCTGAAGTGAAGATGGTGCACACGTTTTGTACTTCCGGTGGTCCCCTAGCTATTCACTCAACTGAACCGGAATCTTTTATTAAACCTAGGTTCAACAGATCATCCCATTATGTACTCCACATGTACTCACATGTACTCTAAAATTGTCTAGCAGAGCTGCTTGTGCATTGGAATGCTCTATGGTTTCATTTTGTGAGCGTACACAGCGGCAATAATTCGGATTGGTCGTCTTATCTCTAATATCTCAGTTCGGTTGTAATTTATTTGGCATTGTAAGGTTTACAATCAAAATGGCGAGGTCTGGTCTTACTACCGCTCTTCCACCTAACCGTGTCCTTTAATTGACATAATATAACAGAATAATTGACACGTCAAATAGTATATTGATTAAATATTGATTGGACGGACTAATAGATGAATGAATAAATGAATAAAATAATGAAATGCAATGGTGTGGTGGTGAGGAGATGGGAGTAAAAGTAGTGGTAAGGGTCAGGGGTAGTTTTACTAGTAGGTGTCGACTGGGGAGATGAATTCGTTGAGGGAGTAGTATGCCTGGTCGTTGAGGAATGATGTGAGGGATAATTTGAATGCAGGATATGTGGACGACAACTTGATGTGGTTGGGGAGATTATTGTAAATGACTGAACAGAGATGTTTTGGACTTCTGGTGATCCTTTACCTATTCACGTAATTCATTAACGGAACCGGAATCATTTATTAAATTGTTGATCCATTTTACTGCAAAACATTCAAAATCTTTTTACAAGCTGAGAAAGGTTGGATAGAACAATTAGATCATTCGAATAGTACGAATGAGTCGATGATGGATGCAATAACGATTCTTGCAGAACGCCACTCTGGTGCGACTCGAACCCACGCCCGACTGAAGGTTAGTCTCTCAAGCAATGCCTTGACCTGAATTAGCTCTAGTGGCAGCACCAGTGTGATGAATGGTCAAGATAAGAGCACTGATTACCATTTGTTGACATATGATGGAGCTGTGATAACATCTTCCGTCAGAATATCTACAAGTGTTCCTCAATTTATTCAAGTGACTTATGTATGATTATTTTGACTTCAATATAAATAGGCCATGACAATTAGCCATTGACAGATTTTTTTTTAAATTTTAGTAAATGGAAAATGAATGATTATTGAAAACATCTTGGTTGTGATCACATATTCATTCTAATAAGGTTTGTCAAGTATTCATTGAGCCAATTCTTTCAACGATATGAATATATTTGTCGATTTTTTATCTTGAATGTAGTTCATTTGTTTTGTACACTTACAAAAGATTCTTGTTATATTTTGGTGAAGATGTGTATATTCTGAAACGTTATACAAACAATATTACTTCAACGCAATAACAACAATATGTGAGATTTGAATACTTAGATCTATGAAGTGACAGTACCAATATCCTCCACTCTTCTTTCGTCTTCTGATGTAAAGAGCCAGAAGTACTGAGAGAGCTCAACCTAGTGAAAGGTAACAAAGGTTGTAGCATGAGATTAGTCAGTGTTTGGACTTGGGAGAGCGCGACGAAAGTCATGCTCACTGGAACTCTTCTACGAATACTTTGCATCTAATGTAGACCTATGTCAGTTGTGGATAGTTGTAGATACCCACCAAGACAGCTGTACCGGAAACTGAATTCTATTGCATTTGATACTCCGCTTTTTAATACTCGTCCAGGCTCGTAGAACATATTGGAAATATATATATATATATATAAATATTAGAACGATGGATGGGTCTATAGTTACTTACCGAACTCCACCAGAACACAAATATGCTAACCATGAGGAAGACTTGTGTGTGGCGAATCGATTGGTCTTGCTCGGTACCAATAGCGATAAAACCTTGAGATAACATATTGGAAATACATATAATGGAATGATGGGCCTAGGCTGTTATCGAACTCCACCAGAACACAAATATGCTAACCATGAGGAAGACGTGTGTGGCGAATCGATTAGTCTTGCTCGGTACCAATAGCGATAAAACCTTGAGATAACATATTGGAAATACATATAATGGAATGATGGGCCTAGGCTGTTATCGAACTCCACCAGAATACAAATGGGTTGCGTGGCGTGGCGAATTAATTACTATCGCTCTGTACCAATAGCGGCATTGAGATGTCCATATCTTCGACATCAACATGACACCCTTCCCACCAGATAAGTAAGTGACGGGCTATGAACGTTGACCAAATCTTTTGTAGGACCAAGGGCTTTGGCAAATCACAATTATTCTTATTATAACAATTAACGTATTGAGAGAAATACCGGTATATACAATGAAATAAAATGTGGATAGCTTTGTTAATTGAAATTCCTACGGCATATTTGTATTATATTCAATTGTTTTGCCTGCTTACTTCCGAGTGCCATAATTAATTTAATATTACTGTTCCAACGTCTCTGGGCTAGGGTACAGTTCTTTCACTTCAGTACTTCTCAATATTGAGACTAAAATCAAATTACTCTGGTTAAATTGAAAGTAAATTGAAAAAACTCGTGAAAATTGAGAGTTTTCGTACGGTTTTGTCAAAGCCTTGAATGTTTCACTCGACTTCCTGCGACTTACAGACAGGTAGGTGACGGGTTGAAGCACTTGTGCAGTATCCTCCCCTCCATGTTCAGCGGTTGGACAAATGTGAGTGGCTCATATCATTGCGATAGGATGGCCTGAATCTGTTTCTTTTGATTCATAATGTAAGCGTTGACCAAATCATTTTTAGGACCAAAGGCTTCAGCAAATGACAACTGTTCTTATTATAACAAATATCTAATCGAGAGATATTACTGGAATTAGCTTTGCCAATTCAAGTACCTACGGCACATTTGAGTTACTCCTAAAATTTTATTTTGCCTGCAATACGCAGCTTATTTTCGAGCACAACCAATCTTGTGTTTCCATCATCTTCGTGGCTAGGGTACATTTCTTGTACTTCAGTACTTCTCAATATTGAGAGTAAAATCAAATCACTCTGGATAAATTGAAGGTAAATTGAAAAAACTCGTGCAAATTGAGAGTTTTCGTACGGTTTTGTCTTGAATGTTGTAGCCTTGTCTTGTCTTGAAGCGGTTTAGCCTTGAATGTTTCACTCGACTTCCTGCGACTTACAGACAGGTAGGTGACGGGTTGAAGTCCTTGTGCAGTATCCTCCCCACCATGTTCAGCGGTTGGACAATTGTGTTTGGTTCATATCATTGCCGACACGAGGGCCTAGATCTATTAGTCTCTCCGTCTTATGATGATTCTCCATGTTATCTCTCCATATTGTGAGCGTTGACTAAATCTTTTGTATGACAACTGTTCTTATAACAATTATGTAATTGAGAGAAATATATACACTAGAATTAGCTTTGCTAATTTAAGTATTTACGGCACATTTGAATTCAATTCTTATTAACAATTGTCAATTTTGTATTTGTTTTACGTGCAATCCGCAGCTCATTTCCGGGCGCAACCATTTGTCTCGTTCTTCTAACATCTTCGTGGTTCTTATCTGCATTTTCCAACATTCAATCCTATTCCATTGAATTCCACCCATTTCTCGATATCATTTTGCAATATTTGTTCATCTATTTTATCTTGAATTTCCCTGTAGAGTACACTGTCATCAGTAAACTGGCATTGTTGTTCCAACATCTTCGTGACTAGGGTACAGTTATTGTAATTATACAAAAACTCTTCCAAGAAAAGAATGAAGTCCTATGGTTCGAGTTGTATTGAGTTGAAATACGAGTTTAATTTTGGTGGTCAGTTCTATTGAAGTATTTTGCTTTCTGAGTTATTGTATTAGGCTTTTACCACGCGGGTTTGACTGAGATTACTGTGTGAAGCTCTTGTCTCAGGACCAAGGGCTTTGGCAAATGACAAATTTTCTTATTATAATGATTAATGTATTGAGAGAAATAGATACACTGGAATGAAATGTGTATTGCTTTGGTAATCGGAAGTACCTATGACATATTTGAATTATTTTCAATTGTCTTGCCTGCTTATTTCGTGCCACAATTGGTCTTGTTGTTACAACAACTACAGTTCTTGTCCTTCGGTACTTCCCAATAGATGAATTGAAAGTAAATTGAAAAACAATCGTACATATAGAGTTTTTCTACGGTTTTTGTCAAAACCTTGAGTGTTTCTAAAGTACGTTTTCATGAGGGAATTTACGACACATAGTAATTAATTAGCTTGCCTTTTCTCTGGAGTATCTAGTAGTTTAATGATAACGCTTGCTCAATGTTATCATCGAATTGGCTTCGAACAACGGAGATGGGTCTTCCAAGGAAGGAATAGAGTACGATGTTTTGCGTTGTATAGGTTTGATACGAGTTTAATGTTGGTGGTCAATTATAATCAAGTATTTTTCATAGTATTATGTTTGCACCACGCGGGTGTGAGCGCTAGTAGGGCCTATTGCACATCTGCGTCGTCTAATCTGTAGCGGCTCCCATTTGAGACGTTCCGTTATAGGTGTGGAATACTAAGATCTGTGTCCGTTTTTTATTACTTTTTTGGTGATTATTGATGAGATGGTTTTGCTGAAGGGCGTGGTAACCTGTTGATGTGTTGGTGCATAACCTGTCAAATAGACATACAATTTGCTTGCAGCCGGGTCATCCATGACGATAAGGTCTGGAGTGAGGGTCCAGACCAAGTTCGGACCGTCTCGGTCGAGTGGAAGCCTAGAGCGTTTGGCGGGAGTACTGAACCTTGCGTTTGCATTTTCATTTTGTTTTCTCTACACTTTTCTCTTCATCTATCGTAGTCTTCTATTTTTGTCTTATTTTATACATGAACATAGCGCTAAACGACCTCGCTGTCGACGCGCTTCTAACACTAACTAACGAACAATTTTGCCAGCTACATTACTAGCGTAGTGATTGAGACGCTTGCTTACAATGGAAGGATGCACGATTTCGATTCCCTTCTCATGCTGCTTGTTGTTTTGTTTTGAATATTATATAAAGTCTTTCGACAAATTCAGTTTTATCAGTATTTTTTCCATTCAAAAGGTAGTATTTTGTAGCAAACTACTGAAAAACAGAAGCTGCAAACTTTAAATCACGACGTCGGGATTACCAACGGCAGTTCCACATTTTTCCGGGGCTTTCGACTTTTGCTTACGGAATCTGTTCGAATACCACTTACCGTTGATAGTTATTCGAGGAAAAAGATAACGAATCTTTTCAACCAAACTATTGTTTCTCCACTTGATTTTGAATTTGGATAGCCTCTTCGAAAATAGTGTTTCATACAATACAGCTCATTGCCGTCAAAACCGTGCGTATTTTCATGAAATAGCTGATTGCTCTAAAAACACATTGATAGAGAAATAGAATATAATGTCAAATGAATTGAAACCACATGAAACGTGAAGAAAACCCAAAGACATATCCTTGTGATTTATTCAGATTTGATATTCGATTAATGTATTGCCATATTCCTACATCTCTAGAAATATGTAGGAAACAGCTGCCTAGATTCGAGTGATCTAGGCACGATGGGCATCTTCGACTTCTATAAGGTCTGAAGTGAGGGTCCAGACCAAGTTCGGACCGTCTCGGTCGAGTGGAAGCCTTTTGGTGACTCGAAGTATGTGGAGGACTGATCCTTGTTTTTATATTTATATTTTATTTCGTTTTCTCATCACTTTTCTCTTCATCTATCGTCTTCCTTTATTTTTATTTTATTTCACCTAATGTCATCTTACTTTTCTAGCTCTCTCCATATGCTTGAAACATCCACAAACGTTGACAACAGTGGCATAGTACACGGACATGAACATAGGCGCTAAATGACCTCGCTGGCGTCGCGCCTTTAAACCATAACACTCACTCACTCAGGAGGTTGTTTAATTCTTTCAGTTGAATTTTGCCAAATAATGAACGTATCATCTACATAGCGAAACCTGCACTCGGGTTTTTATGGCAATTGATATTGATATTTCACATTATATTGACATTATATGCAATTAAATGGCAAGTCATTGACATATAGGCCTATATAAAAATTACATACATACATACAAATCATTTCAGACATAGGTCTACAATAGATTAAATAAAAAACCAATCAACATTTTGCACATTAAAATATTGTCCAATGAATAAGAAATGAATGATATAGATGTTGGGATAGAAGTTAATTTATAATGATTATTGTTTAGATATGCAAATTGAAAAATATTCGTCAATTGTGTAAAACGGATCATTTAGAATGTACTGTAAATGTATGTAACGCATTCATTACAAAATCCTCCATATCTAAAATCTTCGCTGAAGCTGGTGATGAGGGACCCCATAGATGTACTTTGTGCTTGCGTATAATACTTCCCCTCATACATTATGAAAAAAAGAGTAATGTAGTGGTTACTGGTTGGATGTTAGCTGGTTAATCATATTTGGTTCAATTATATGTATATCAAGTATGTAGATTCTGATTTACAAATGGTTTTCATTGAATAAAAGTTATGTATAACTTTGAGGTTTACCTTGAGAAGCTATCCTTTTCAAAATATATATTCAAGATATTATATTGATTGGACTTTTTCGCGATATGTAGGTTTATATTCTATAACATCATTATCACCCTTTTTTATGGTATATTTTTATTTATTGTTATTATTATTATTAGAAGAAGATAAATAGGTAAAACCTATGGGAAAATACATGACACAGATATTTATAATTATCTTATCGGTAATCCGTTATTATCAATCATTTTCCAAACCTAGTGATATCACCTTTAATTTAAAATGACCTTCCAATATATTATCAGGCATATTGAACTTGTAATCTATAATCAGCCTATAATCAAATATTAAATGAATTTAATAATTGAATCAATATATTTCAGAATTTCAAACTCCAACATGAAGAGTTTCTTAACTTTTGGAAGGTTTTAAAATGGAGTCAACCGTCCCCCGCAACTCGTTCAAAATACTGAAGTGAATTAGGGCGCGGGTTCGAGTACCCCATACGACATGTTTTTGTGAGCATCGACCTTCAACCTTCTGCTTTATGTGGGGTCGTTAAAAGCGTATGGGAGTCGATTTAGTGAAATATACTTTTTTGACGTTGACTTCGGAACGGCATGGAATATCAAAATTTTGATCCAAGACTCTTTGATACCTTCATAATGACTGAAATAAAATTATCAACCTTGAATTTTAACATTTTCACAAGTAGGCCTATACAGTTATATATAGATTTTTCTATTTTTTCAACAGTAAGCTTGTGAATATTATGCGATATATATATATATATAGTGAAAATAGTGTTTGCGTATATACCGTCTTGAAGAAATTATAACTATCCGTGTTTTCCCCATATTTTATTCTGATGTCTTATACCGTTTCAAAGTTATCACTAAAAATCTGATATCTCGCTGATTCGACTCCAATGAAGTCTTAATATGAGTTTGAATAATCGTATTTTTTACTTCAACAATCGATTGTTTATTTATATAGATAATACATCAAAATTTGGTAATCTTGTCAAGAAATGACAAGCTGTCATCCTCTGTTCTCAGAGGGCCTACTTGTAATTCTACAAACCTGTCATTTAAACTTCATCGCACTGATCAGGTGAGACGTTCTTTAGATTATTATTCTTTGTTTGTCGAGTTATTTATTTGAATTTACATCAAGAAGGTGAGGTTCGGTATTGCAACCGCTCTTTCATCTAATCTTGTACTATATTTTTTTTTTTTTCAATAACATCGAAACTTGATACAAAATCATTGTTCCCCAATTAAGGCTATGGATAGAAGATTAGATCGTTTGAACGGGGCACCACGAGGGCGATCTTACCACCCCAAAGAATAATTAAAATATCATAACTCATTTAACAAACAAATCAAATCTTAACTAAGGTAATAATAAATTTCAGGGTTAGAAAACAATTCAAACATTCACAGTGGGGAGAAAAAATCTTGAATCTTCTCATTATCTTGATCTTCTTCTTCTTATAAACTAACATATTAAAAAGAAGGATTGAAAAAATGATAAATTAAAAGGATGAAAGAATAAAAAAAGTACGAACTAAATGCGATAAATAAAAAGTAATGCTGTGACGGTGAGGAGATGAGAGTAAATACAATGAGTGAAGCAGTGATTTTTATTTATTTATTAATTTGATGCTTAATATACATACATGAATGGGTTACATATATACAACGTTCAAAACGATAACGAAGAAAACAAACAATATAAATGGAATGACTATTTCGCACATATTATCAGTGAAGAGAATAATTATTTTGTAAGAAGAGAATGGATAAAAGATAGAAGAAAAAACGTGTACAGATAGGTTTTCAACTTGTATATGAATTTATGGATGAACTAATCTAAATTATAGCAAGACCCACATAGGCGGAGGCCTGTGTGTGGGAAAGGAGGAATAAAATATCCAAGAAGGGGAGAATTACAAACAATAATTAATCAACATAATAGAAATAGCAAAAAGGGTGTAAACAACAACAATGATATATACATATACATTTCAAACAATAGATTGAAAGAAAATTGATGATATTGATAATAACTATTATGATAGTAATAGTAATTGGACAAATGGTGTAATTTGATTTGATTTAATGAAATAATAAATGATAAGGGTGAAGTTCTTGGAGTCGGGCCTTAATTCTTGCTAGTACATTATCTACTGCGGTAGAAAACGGTGTTTATGATTTTCTTAATGAACGATACGGGATGCATGCAACCACCTTGGATGAGCAGCAAATACTTTCCGAAGTGGATCTCGATGAACTTTCCGAAACGAGAAATGTTGTAGTCACAAATCGTTTGAGCGTTACCTATCACTTATTTTATTTCGTTCTGATGGCTTATTTTGATTTGGATTGCCTCATCCCTCGCACTTACACCGATCAGTTGAACTTCAGTTGAACCATCAGTTTTCCTGCTCCATAAGCTGACCTAGGTACACCCCGCCCCTCACATTGAGGTGAATGCCATCCTTTGCAGCTTCGTTTGCTTATATAACTGTGTTAGGGTCTATGTACTCTATACCTCGAGACTCGCACAACCATTTGATACTATCGTTTAGTTTAATAATTGTAGAGGCATATAAATCATCTCTATAGACGATTCCATTCGCCTGACGCCTGTTTCACAACCGTTTTTTGTTAACACTCCACACGCTCCTCTGATGATGGAGTCACCGAGTATCAGCACTTCCCCTACTTCGAATTTGTTTTCGACCACTTTTCCGCTGACATTTTCCGTATTTTTCTTCAGTATTCTTCGATATTTTTCAATCTTTTCTTCCAGAGCGATTTCTTGACTTTCTTCTATTTGCATCGTTGTGTCATTTTGAACGTTATTCGCCGTTTCCAGCTTGTTGATTTTGAAGGAGTTTCAAATATCTTGACCAGGGACCCAAACCGGAACCGGAACCCGAAAAAACTCGTATTTTTGGGGAACCGTAACCAGAACCGGAACCTTTATTATTGATTTTCAGGAACCGGAACCTCTAAAAATCTTGAGTTCTTTTCAGTTCCATAAAGGTTCTCAATACCTGATTCAGACTCATTATTTACTACTTCTGTTTATAACTTTGTGACCCAGTGAGAGGGGAAAGATCTGTCCCCGGCAGATGGACAAACAAAACAAGGTGTCAAAAACCACCAAAAGTAGAAAAAAAAGAAAAGAGGAAAAAGGAAAAGGAAAAAAAACTTATGAAACTGTTTAGCAAGTGGAACCGGAACCCTTATTCACACTATGGAACCGGAAACAGAACCAGAACCTTTTTTAACGTAGAACCGGAACCTAGTTTACTAATCTCTGTATAAATATCACTTTTTTTCTGCTGCTCTAAAAACATCTGTAGCTCAGTTACCGCCATCTTGACTCATTAAAAACTCATTACTCATTACACCAACTTACTATACTAAAATCGGGCACCAAACAAAAAACGAACACATTTCTTTTCTATTAGTGTATTATGACATTGCCCGGTGAGGTGGATGGCGATGAAGATGGACTCTTAGCCCTGCAAGGAATTCGAATAGCTTTCCTGACATAACTAACTTTTTGAAGGAATCAAAATCTCTGCGTTCAGGACCCTTACCTTATGAATTTCGTGCTAGTGCTAGCTAACTCCAAGAGGATAGGACTTTGTTTGGTAGTTTTCACTAGGAGAGCTACCTGTCATGGCAACATGTACAGACTGTGTATTTCCAATGTAAGCGCAAACTCCTAGCCCTGCGCATGAGGTGGGCTTCAAAATGTGAATTATTCAGTCTAGGAGGCCGTGAATTTGTTACTATAAAATGTTGTCATGGTAGGTAGCTTTTTCAGTAAACATTAACCAATCAAAGTCCTAGCCTCTAATGGAGCTAGCTAGCTGGAACTACCACGAAATTTATTAGGTAAGGGTCCTGAACGTAAGGCACTTGGATGTGTGTGTGGATAGATATATTCTACTTTGTGCTTATTGTGCGCAGAATGCTACGTCACGCAGTGTGTATCGCCGTGCTGTTCATCGCTGCGCAAGTCAGCTGCGCATACATCAACGAGGAGCTGCTGTCGTGGAGTGACGCGGCCGAGGTGAATACCAAAATATTTTCTACATTTTGATATTTTTTGTGAATGTGAGAATTTCTGCAATACTTTTGCTTCATGTACTTTCCGTCGCGCCTATTCGTGCACGCAATTTGAATAACTGATTTTTTTTTTAAATCCAAAGCTTCATAGTGATGAAATAATTATGGATTTTTGTCAGTTGTTTCGTTTTGGTGTGCTGCTTTTAATAATGAATCAAATGAAAGGCTAGCAGACTGAGTGTTGAGATATGTCTATTCAAATATTAGATATTTCTATAACGCGCATGATGGGGTTCGTGACGGTCAGATCCACAGAATGCTTGGCCATTTAGATTTCACAGACGTATCCACGTCAAAACGATTTTTTTAAATATCTGTAAACCTCTGTCGCACAGTTCGTCACAAATTACGATTCAAAATATTTCATTACATTCGAATGTAATGAAATATTTAGAATCTTAATTCGTGACAAACTGTGAGACAGGTTTACAAATATATTTTGAAAATCATTTTGACGTGGATACGTCTGAAATGTAAATGAGAGTCAAATGTGAAAGTGAGTAACCTCGCGTCTCATTTCTAACCACAGGCATGCAGGTCTGGTGGTGGCCACCTGGCTTATCCAGCCAATCAGAGCGAGGCAGACGAGATGATCGCCCTATTGGCAGCTTCCTCGATCGACACTGCGCACGCAGGACTCCACGATCTGTTTCAGGAAGGTCAATACACGACCATACTAGGTAAATTATACAACTATTTCATTGCTTTCAGCTCCAATTATAATTCAAGTACCTGTTAATCTTTTCAATAGTTGAAATTAATCTAAAAAGTCATGTTATAATTTTACTGTCAGTATGACTCAAGTGCCTCCCTCGAAGGATCCGGGCACCTTGTCGTGGTGTGGGGGCTTGCGTGACCCCGTGATCTCCAGATCTGTCGCCGGGAGCAATTTATTTGTTCCCAAAAGGGTCACCCATGACGATAAGGTCTGGAGTGCGTGTCCTGCTCTCTCCATATGCTCGAAACATCCACAAACATTGACAACTATGGCAAAGTACACGGACATGAACATTGGCTCTAAATCACCTCGCTGACTCGCCTTTGAACTCTAACACTAAAAACGACTTATCCGATTTATCTAACATTTTGGAATCTATGTATCACTCTCATTCTTAAATTCCTTGGATATTTCAATTCATTTCAAGAAAATATTACCTAGCTTTCTTGTCGAAGGGGTGGACCACTTCCAAAGAGACAGTGTCTGAATGTCTTCTCTTTCAGGTGAAGCGGTCAGCGAGCAGTGTTACAATCAATGGTCGGTCGACAATCCAGTCGGGGGGATGGACAAGAACTGTGGGGCGTTAACCTCGGGCGGTTTCATAGACGTGGATTGTTCTGAACTAAAGCCATCTATATGTTCTGAACCACTGCCAAGTGAATGCAGTCAAGGTTCCTGGTAAGTTATTTATTATCAGTGTGTCTTCTGGCAGCTCAGATGGTATTGTGTTTGCTCCATGTGATCTGAAGATGAGGGTAGATCGGTCCTCAGTTTGATGCGAGCCATCGTACATCTTTATTTGGGTGTTTCACGGTTTTTGTATGTAGGCTTATGCCGTCTTGCGTCTTGACAATCTCATATAGGCCCCAACGTAATAGTTCTAAACTTGCTTCAATTATTGAAAAATAAATAATAGAATAGTGTTTTTTCTTTGAAGAAAATGCAGTATGAACCTTCTTCACAGAAACCCAAGCAAACTACTTGAAGAAAAAGAAATATTGAAGAAATATTGAAGAAAACTAAATAAAACCCAGTACAACTAACCATAACCACTTAGCTTCTTTGTACCCTAACCAATACCCCAAAATTGTAGCTTCCAAAGCAGTATTAGTATTTCATGTCATTTTAGTATTTCAAAAAACAAAGTAGAATATTTATTAGAACATTTTCAATTAACAATATATCATAATCTCTGAGACACACGTACTGGAAAACTATTCCAGGTCCAGATGAGGTTTCCTCAGACCTGGTAGTTTCAAGCATCATTTCAGTAATTTGGGTTCGGAACCAACCGTATGCAATCTCCAGTCCACTTCGAGCTGGAGGCGCATTGGTTTACTGAACAATTAGCGTTCGCAGGGCCGTCTACCTTAGCTAGGATATCTGCTAGTTTAACTTGCGCGGCTGGCAGTTCGTAACGGTAGTAATTACTTCGTGTGTTCGGGATGCATCCAGTCCTCTTCCAGTAGATTCTGGAGGTTTCGGAACTCAGCCAGTAACTGCAAATCTTATTACCAGGTCCGACTTCGAGCTGCTACCTGAATTTGGTTACTACAAGATCTTCGAAGACAGTCTCGTCAGCTGGGCCGATGCAGTAACCACTTGTATGAACCTAGGAACTCATCTGCTAGTTCTCAACTCTGACGCCGAGCTGGCAGCGCTAACGGAGAAGTATAACTTCTTTGTTGTTTGGGTTGGAGTACATCATATTCATCAGGATCAACAGTTTCTCACCGTGTATGGTAAGTATCAGATCTATTCTCCGACTGCTTACTGACTTGTTGAATACAAGAGGGTTCCTGTTTAGAGCCTGATTTTTTCTGGTAAATGTTTCCTTGATGGAAATATTGAATGCCTTTTAGTAGGCAGTTACACGGATCAACTACGCCATCAAGACTTGATAGTTAGCTGACGTCATAGCAAATGTCAGCTGTTCAAGAAACGGCCATATTAGAATTTCTCGCGATTGGTCGAAGCAATAATGTGAATTCTCGCTGTAGATTAACCTTCGCATCTGATTCGCTGGTCGAGCTTGATCGAAAATAGATCAGGTGTAAACAAAAGTTTGCGCTCAAGGGGACATCAACCCTATATATATGTCGAGGGTTTTTCGATCAATGGTACCGTCTGCAAGAGTCAATGGCCTGAGCTCAAGGATTGAACTCGAGCCATTGATCGAAACTCTCCATCTATCGCCTTTTTTATTTCAATTTTATATCATCTTATCTTTCTCTTTTCTAGCTCTTCCCATCCCGCTCCTCCATATGCTTGAAACATCCACAAACGTTGACAACTATGACAAAGTACACGGACATGAATATAGGCCCTAAATGACCTCACTGGCGACGCGTCTTTGAGCCTAATACTACCTACCGAAACATTGAATCGTGTAATTCAGACTTTACCCTTACTCTAAGCTAATATAATTAGTAAACTAACTCTGTTTTTTCCCCTAGACACGCCTCTTAACTCGACCGGATTCGCTGGCTGGTCCGAAGGAGAACCTTCAGGCACGAACATCGAGTACCCGTATGTCGGCGTTACGGACGAGGGTTTGTTTATCGAGGGAGACAGAGAATTCCACTTCATCTGCAAGCACGCTCTGTAAACGCATCTATAACATTATGTAACCGGCACATGCAGCGCAGTGGTTAACGCGCTCGCTTCATGTGATCCGGGAGGCGAGGGGAATTTCGAGCCCAGTTCGATCCCTGCTGCCTACCATCTTTACATGGATTTTCATGGTTTCCCTCTGTAGTCTAGGCTAATGCCGGGATGGTTCCTACAATAAGTCGGCCATGACCGCTTCCTTCCCACTATCCTTCCCATTACCCAAGAACCTTCATCTCATCATCGCATCATCTCATTAATCATCCATCCGACGCCATTAGAACTGCGCTATCATAACAGTGCGTCGTTGAACCAAATATATATAAAAAAAACATTTTGTACTTGTAATTTACTTACAGCACTGAAGTAAATAAAAATCAATGTTAATAAATTGTATGTTTTGTTTTGAAGATGTACTAACATGGGTAGTTATGACACGTCATTCTACTGAGACGTGTATGTAGTGAGGGTAGTTCAGACTGGGCAATTGGCGTGGACGCAATTCGTTCATCACGAGTGTAGAGTGTTTGTTTTGACTATTTTTGAATTGCTAAAATCTTTCGTTGTTTAATGTTATTTAGACTTTGTTTATATTATTATTTTAGTAAAATTACTGAGACACTGAGCACGCCTATTTGTGTTTTTTTTAACAACCTCCCCCACTAACCTAACCGACGTATTATACCCTTCAGCAGCCCCCCCCCATCCCCAACAACGGCATCAACCTTCCCCCCTAACCTAACCAACAAAAATCACCCCCACAGCACCTCCCCCCTCCTAAACAACATACAAAAACCATCAGATTCAAGTGAGTTTAAAAACCAACAATTCTCAACCTCCCACAATTTTTTCTGAGAGATATAAATAAGATCTTTCAGAAAACACCAATTTGGCGATGCTCAGTGTCACAGTAAAATTACCATTATTTCATTGTTGAACTACGTGGCGCGAGGGGTTTACAACTCGAAAATTTGGTGTACACCTGATTTCAGGGATTTCAGATGATTTCAAGTGATTTCAGGGATTTCATGGCAAGTGTACACCTGATTTCAGGAGTTGTTAACCCCTCGACGTGGCGCCCATATAGAGTTCGTTTTGGTTATTTTTTATATCGAATAAGTCCCGATACCTGGATGGAAAATTGTCAGGTAAGATGGCCAACTGGCAGTGAGATGAAAATCAATTTTCGCAATGAGCATTTTTTCTGTAGGCCGACGGCTATTGGCTCAAATATAATGAATCACAGAAATTAATATGAAATGCTGCAGAGGTGACATTCGTTCCCCCCAAAAGTTTCAGTTGTCAAATTAGACACCAAATTTAGAATAAGCAAATAGGATGCATGTACAGATTTGACAAAACAGGAGAAATAAATGACTATAATTTGTTGATCAAAAAATACATTTTCATTCACTTAAACAATAATTAAAATATAATATAAATCCAAGAATGTAAATAAAATGGTTGGAATGTTTGAATATGCTTTTCTTATAATATAGTGGTGTAATATAAGTAAATGATTAATTGAAATAATTAGGGTAGGTTGGTAAGATCGCCCATTCAAACGATCCTACTTTCATACAAAGCCTCGATTGGTAAAAAATTATTTTAAATTTCGATATTGAAAATGAAATATAGGCCTACATAAATAGTCGTGTGTTTAGTAATAACAACTATATTGCGTATCGGTATATCAAACATATCATTTCCTAAAGACGTCTTTGATTTCTGAACAATGATTTCATTTTTAAAATGTAGGCCTATTTGTGTTTACAAGTACCAGTATCTTGAGTGAATATTAGTTTTTATATGCATTAGTAGTACGTAGTAGTATTATTATATATATACTGTATCTGTAGTCCAGTAATAAAAAGTTTATAGTAGTCATAGTCAGGGCGGTTCTATTCGTCAAACCAGTGTTAAGTTAACATTAATTCATAGTCTGTCTAGTCCATGCGGTTCTCTTCATAGTCAAACCCTTGTCGAGCAATGTCTATTCATAGTCTGGTCAAAAGTTATATAGCCTGTTCTATTAATAGTGTCTAGTGAATTTCTAGACAGTGTCTAGTATAGACTAGTCAAAGTTTAAGTAGTGATATTCAATCGTTTAGTAATAGATTAGTCACATCTGTGGTATATTCATTCCAGATAGTATTTAGATAAAACTCGGGCAACTTCGAGAGTGCTATAACAAGTCTTGGTAAAGCTTAATCTAGTCTTAGTCACATCTTAATTCAGTCTTAATCAAGTCTTAGGTCCAGTCTAAGTCACGTCACAGTAAAGTAATATGAACAGTCATAAAATATTGATCATATCACAGTTGAAACCTGTAATATTCACACAGAGTTGTAATAATTGAATTGTTGATCCATTTGTTACTATTTTCACTTTCACCTAATTTATAACAAAACTTACATAAAAAATGGAAAAAAAATCAAGTCATCCAAGTACATTATTATTATTGGTTGATTTTTCAGTTAAACTGAACAAAGACTGAAACATTTTATTTTCCTCAATACACTCGCTCGTCTGGAGTGCATTTCAAGTTAGTAATATAATTAATAGTTATGGTTATAGGAATTAACTGAAGGTATCTTTTTTGCTTGTATAGCCATTGAAGAACGGTCGTCAGAGCCGCAGAACTCAAGTACTGGGGTTTCTTCACGACTCTGATCTATGCCCATCAGGAAACTGTGATCCTTGCTGCGTACAGATCCAGTCACGCAAGATGGGCACCAACAACAGCTGTTGGGTTATATGGGGGTACGAGTAAGTGGCTGATGGTGAAGTAATGATAGATACAACAGACGTTCATTTGATGAGAGTATGTCTAAGCGTCACTCGAAACCGCTAAAAGGAATATGGAAGAAAGATTGAAATATTGTGATCAATAAGATGTATGACCACTTAACGAAAACTCTTCAAACTTCAAAGTTGTAATCACCAAGAGGTAAACTGTAGTCGACCTACAGGAATGTGACCTTGCTTATCCTAGTTAAACGCTTCAATTTATCTCCGTAATCAACATTTGGTCGTACATCGCTCTTCACTTTCGTTCTTCGAAAAGATGGCTGCTTCTCCTTCCTTCTTTCACCTCTTTTCACCTTAAAATACGCGTTGTCTACTTTGTTTCTCCGTCCGTCTTCATTAAACACTGTTATCTTCTGGTTCTTCCTTCTTCTTCTTACTCGTTTACTTCTCTCTTTATCATGCGATCGCTTCCTTGATACTCTACCTTTACGCGTCTTCATTGCTTTCCCTTCTTCCTCGTTTCCGCTTGACTCATTGCTTCTACCTCTACTTCCCGTTTCCTCAACTTCTTTCTCCTTGTTTTTCTCCTCACTCTCATCTTTATCTTTCTCCTCGACCTCCTTCTCTTTTTCCTCACCCTCCTTCTCCTCACTCTCCTTCTCATCACCTTCTTTCTCCTTGACGTCAGTTGTGTTTCTTTTAATCTCGTCAGTGTCCAGTTCCTCCGCACTTATATTTTTACTCTTCTTACTCCTGAATATTTCATACTCCTCGCTATCGTCAAAGTAACGACTCCCATAGTCTCCTCCACTGTAGTCGCTGCTATCACCTCCACTGTTATACTCACCGCTATAGTAGTAACCACTCTCGTAGTCATCGTATTCGCCACTAGTATAAGAGTTACTGCCGTATTGTTGACTTCCCTCCTGATTTTCAGTACTGCTGCTGTCGTTCTGGATTGGTTTGTCGTTTTGAGTGGACTGATTGGACAAGGTTTGCTCGTTGCTAGAAACTGGATTGAGAACGATTAGTGGGTCGCTAAATGGTGCGATGATTGGATTCTTGTCGTCGTTGTTGTTGTTGTTGTTGTTTGGACTGTCGTACTCGAAACTTACTTCATCGTTCTCACTAGAAAGAAGAAAGCGTAACATATTTTAGTCAATGTATGTATTATAATATGATAAGACGATTGGTGTATCCACAAAATATGATGGTTGTTAATCAATATTATAAAAAAAAATCACCCTTATATTTAATAGCTGTGATTTTTTCAGATCAGTGTAACTTATATAGTTTACAACCACTATTAGGTGTTAGGGAATCGATACCCGCCATGATCGACTATCGCGATAAAAGATTCATCACGGTTTTTCACAGCCGTCCAAGTGAATACTAATACCTACTAAGATGATTTCTCAATTAACGATTACATATAGGCAAGACTTGATAATCGGCCACCTAGATCTATATGACATGTGGGCATTTAGAAATACCCTTATACGTGATTTTCGAAGTGCACATAAAACAACCCACTTGATTGGATGTTCTGATTAATGGCGTGAGAGTTGAAGTGTAAGCGAAAGTGGTTCATTATCCCAATTGTAAATGATAAGGTCTTGAAGCGTATGAAACTAGTATGGATGAGAGATGGTCCTGAACCTGGCGGCAAAGCGTGCGACTACTAGAGGATATGGCGTCATGAAGCAAGTGCGCAACTGACATGCGCGAACGTTTCTAACTGGTCAAAGGTGAGTGTTTGTTTTTTGTATTGATATTTTCAGCCTTCTCGAGTTCTCGGTAATATTAATATATTCATCATTTGATGGTGAACTGTGAGTTGTGCAGTCGATTTAGTAGTCGACTACTTCTTGAGAAGTGAGACTGAGAAATAAATATAAATACAATCAGTTCGAATAGGATGTCGTATTATTATACAAACATAATTTCAATTTTCCGAAATAAAGGCAACTATTGACTAGGTAACAAGTGCTTCTAAATTTGGCGCAAAATGACCTAGCTGTCGACGTGCCTTCCAACATCAACATTCAATTTGAACGTCAAATGAATAATGACTTATTTCTGGGTAAAATTAGTGGATTTTTCAATTGGGTTTTCAATCCTAATGAAGCCCAATGGGTTTTATTGGGCTGGGTTGTAACTATTTACTTGAATGTTATTATGCCTGATCTCACCTCAAAGCAGTTATCTGAGGAACCGATTTCCTCCTTGTCTTCTGTGTCGTAACCGCGTCCTCAACTCTGTCCCCCTGATCATTCAACTCGACCCTACCATCATCATCAACCGGTACTGTCGACTTCACAGGCCTTCTGGTTGTCACTTCTGGTTCTTCAGAGCTAGTAGCACTAGCATCAACTATTTCAGGTCGTTCTTCTTGATCTGGTTGTCGAGTTGTTGTACGCGATGGTCTCGTAGGTCTTACTGTTGTTTCAGATTCTTCCGTACTAGTACTCTCATTAGAACCTTCTGAACTTCCATCTTCTTCTTCGTTTGGTGCCATGGTAGAAGGCAGTGGCTTCTTCGAAGTCTTGTTTATTGGTTTCTTTGTCACTGTCGCCTCGTCTTCTTCGTCTTCTTCTGTTGGTGTAATGGTGGTACGCAATGGCCTCTTGGAAACTTTGTTTACTGGTTTCTTCGTCACTGGTGCCTCTTCATTTTCTCCATCTTCTTCTACTTCTTCTGATAATTTACTATTGTTTTCTTCTGATTCTGGTGCACTGGTCGGGCGAGTAGGTTTCTTGGAAGTTGTTTTACCAGGTTTCTTTGTGACTGGTTTAGTTTCTTCTTCTTCTGACATTTGACTTTCATCTTCTTCAATTTCTGGTGCAATGGTGGTGGTAGTAGACCGTAATATTTTCTTGTTTGTTTGTTTCTTAGTCGGTGCTTTTGTGACAGCTTCTTCAGATTCTTGGCTGTTGTCTACCTCTGTTTTCATGGTAGTTGTTACGCGTATTGGTTTTGAAGTAGTTTTAGTTACAGGTTTTCTTGTAGGTTTTCTATTGAATTGTGAAGCAGATTCATTTTCGTCCTCGAAAGCTTCATCGTTTTGAGGATAGTCGACGCTCACATTATCCCTGAAACGAATCAAAATACATTTTAGTAATTATAAAATCAAATGTTTGTGAGAGATTTCTTCCAAATGCTATCGTATTCCTACCAGTCAGGACAAGCTCATGACTGCGATTTTCTCAGTTGCTTTATAAATTGTGATTTTAACGTTTGTAGTGATGTGAATGTGAAATCTTTCAGGTAGAATCTTCAATTCGAATGAAACCTATTTGAAAGATTACACTTGACCGTGAAAATTGCAATTTTTCCTTGAGAATAGCAAAACAATATATACATGTCGGTAAATATTTGTCGAGCCGAAGTAATTACACATTTTTGAAGTCAATCTGCGCAATGTTGCTGTGGAATCGTGAAATTAATCCGAACCATCACAATAGGTTGTCTAATCTAAAAGTGTATTGCTAATTTACTCATAAATGTCACTGAAAAGTTGAACACAAATTGTTATATTTCCTATTATATGCTATTATATATTTCCTATTATTGCTGAATTTGATTTATTTATTGGAATTTAGATATGGAAAATAAATTTCACATAAATTTTGAAGATTTCATATTTTTTATGAAGTATTTCACGAAATGTTTCAAGAGAATACAAATAACCTAGCTTTTGGTGGAGTCGTTAAGCAAACAAAACAATAGATATCATGAAAACAAACATCACTAAAACCGTTTATATAAAATATGAAACTACTCACTTATTTTGATTTACTCGTAACCCATCATCATCATCCGCACTCGTGTTCTCTTCGTCTCCACTCATATTCAATTCGGCAGCACTCGTATACTGTTCGGCTCCACTCGTATCCTCATCGGCTAAACTCGTATTCTCATCCCCCACCGGC
Organism: Brachyptera putata; assembly: GCA_907164805.1. NCBI lineage: Eukaryota > Metazoa > Arthropoda > Insecta > Plecoptera > Taeniopterygidae > Brachyptera > Brachyptera putata. The sequence continues at coordinate 7,116,349 of OU015474.1, forward strand.
CTCACAACATTCACATCTTCCAGAGTCACCTGACTGATTCCAGGATTATTATAAAGATCATTAATCGCCTGGATCTCCGACATCGGGACCTCAGTAATCCTGTGGGTATACGGCCTCCCGTAGGACAACGCGATAGCAGCGTGGATGAGTTTACCATCGATGTTCAATTCGTGGGTCGTGGACAAGCTACCCGATGACGTCACATCGATGCGCAGAAGCTTCTTAATCAGGTTCTTTAATATGCGCTGAGTTTCACTCATAGTTGTTAACTCATTGTTGGATTTCTGGCTGAATTCTGCTGCGTCGAATTGTTCCTCATTTGCGTTGGTATTAAACATTATGACATCATCTAAGAGCATTCCATCTTCAGAACTTTTCTTGCCTTCTTGATATTTGGTTTTATTGTTGGGAAAATAGTAAACATTGTCAATTTTGCTTGGATTTGTTTGGTTCATTATTGGTATAAAAACACCATTAGCTGTATTTATCACAACTACTTTATTCTTACCCTCAGAGTTATTGTAATTCAATACACCTTGATTTGAAGTTATTTTAATAAGATCTGAACTTGTTGTTGTTGTTATTGGTGATGGAGTGATATTCTGAGGGCTTTTAATATCTTCCATGTAATGTTCTTTGTATTTATCTACAATTCTATCAGTGGGAATATCTTTCATTGATACTTTTATATTTGAACCACTTCCCAACATATTTGATTTGTTAGGTTGGTGATGTGACGGTGACCTATTGATTTCTTGATACAATTTACCGTTGCTATTAAAATAATACCCGTTCCATTTTTGAAATAAATTCAAAATATTTTTCGAACTGCTTGGTACGAATTTATTATTATTATTGAGCGAGTCATCAATACTAGACGATGGTTTGAAATGGTTGGGTATTTGATCACTGTTTTGAACTTCGTTAGCGTTCAAATTGATGAATTTTGGGGATTTAGATTTTATTTTGTTGGCAGTATTCTTCGTTTTTGGTTTTTCGATGGATAGAGTTGGATAATCTGTGAGTGTTATTCGGTTCTGTGATTTCAGGTCGTCTTGTGGGTCGAAAGAAGAGTTCGAAGGAGAAGGAGCGGCAGAGTTTAAAGGACATGGAGCGGCAGAGTGAATGATATCCGATGAAGAGACGTTTAATGGAGACCCAGTTGCAGCTGTGAACGGAAGACATTCTTTATTAGGTAAGCATTAATGCCTGAGTACTTGAATTATAAGTACTAGGAAAACGCCTTATATGCGTTGTTAGACGAGCGAATAGTAATAGTATGGTTAAAAATGGGTAAAAACTGCTTCGAGTGGTACCAATTTAGTACATTTTATGTTTTTTCTTCAAAATGGCTGACCCGATCAAGCTGAAATTCTTTGGAAATGTGTATCAAAATGTAATTCAACTTCACGCAAAATTTCATTTTCTGGAAAATGAAAACATTTTCTTTTTTTTCCGCCATGTTTATTCTAATGGGTATTTTTGAAATTTCTAAAATTCATAAAAAAAAAGTTACTACCCGATAATGCCACAAAACTATACAGATCTAAGTTAGATGAGGAACTATATTGAAAAAGTTTGAAGTTGATAGCTGTAGCCGTTTGACCTGTGGAGAACCGACAAAAAAACATGAAAAAAAAAATCTTGATCTTTAATTAATATGACATCTTATTTTTGTGAACTCAAATCAGTTTTGAGATAATACGTCAATGAATTTCATCACATTATTTCTATTTACTGACGTGTTATCTTAAAAGTGATTGAATTCACTGAAACAGAATGTCATATAAATTGAAGAGCATAAAATTATCTTAGATATGTGAACTTTTCATTCAATTACACTGGTTTTTGAACATAGAAAAAATTAAGTGAATGTGAATTTATCTATTTTTATAACCACCGTGCATTAACCCCCTTAAGTGTGCATAAGGGCTTACATTTTTCCATTAGGGTTTATACTTGCTCACACTTTCGAAATCATTACTTCCATTGGCAAATAAATGATAATTTCGATTTTTCTTCTCATAAATTTTGTATTCTGGATAGAAGTAGTCACAAAATATAGGATGTCGCCAAACTGAGTCCGGTAAACTATTAAAAATATTGGAGATGAACTTGGCGCAAAATGACCTCTCTGTCGACGCACGTATTAACACTACTAACTACTAAAAATAATACTTGTATTTTTAAATATTTTTTATATAAATACCAATCCATTTTTTGTTCAACCTTCACCATTTCAATTTTCAAATTTTAATCCAATTTCAAGTTTTCAATTTTATTTATTTTTAACTTTTTCAATTTAATTTTTAATTATTTTATAATTAAAAATTAAGAACATACCTGTAATCACACATCCTATAACATGAAGAACGACAAAAGTCGCTATGCTCGTTCCAGGGCCTGTTCCAGGGCCTATTCCAGGTGACATTTCGACACTTGTCAGTCTAGTGACCCGCGACTCACATACCTAGCTCTATATAACACCCAGCCGAACGAGACTACCTCCCACGTGACTGATACGGGTCCGACATGAGTTATTGCACGGGCCGGGCGCGACTTTCCAATACTAGAATAATCATAATAGCCCTTTTCAAACAATGCTGATAACGACGAGCGACCGTTTCCCCTATCTCATATCACTAATGTGCGGTAGTCTCGAGCCGTCATGAGATGCGCGAACCATGTGGGTGGTTTTATGAGGAGAATGCGGTAGTTTTGGATGAAGAATGTTGAACGCTGAAAGGTCATGACACTAACTGGAGCATTAGATTAGTAGTGTTAAGGAGAAAATAGTACTGGGTCGGTAGATAACGAGAGAGATTTTTATGGGTAACTAGAAAAACGATATAGATATTCACGTGGAAGAATGAGAGCGAAAAAATCGACTAAAAATGAGAAAATATGAATATTATTTATTTTATCTCTGAACCTGTTTGGAATCCTATTCTCAGAGAATTTGTCGACCATCATACAACAATTCGAAATTGAAGAAATGTGTGATAAAATTTTATTTTCAACATTTTCTTCATTATCTTATCATCATCTTAACTACATCGCGAAATTTAAATGTTGTGTGAAGAAATTTATTTCCAATATTTTCTTGACATGTTTTGTTAATCTTATGATTCATATTCAATTGTGTTTATTTTTCCTCAAAAAATTGCGATATTCAGATTTTAGCGTGCATGGCTAAAATATTCTGCTCTTCCATATAACCAATACTATTTTTACTTATGAGCTATATGAATAAGAATTAAATAATATATTGGGATACAAACAAGATGGTATGAATGAATATTATGATAAAACAGTATGAAATACGATGTATAATTATAACTTCTGATCCGATCTTTCCGAAAAGAAGGTAAAGAAAAAAAAGGTATTAATTTCAGGAATCCAATCGCCATCTTTCCGAAATCTGACAGATATTTCCGTAGTTTCCGTCTGTCGTTCAATTCAATACTGGGATGGTTTCTTGACAACAGACCACAACCGACTCTTCCCCCTATCCTAAAATACCTAATAAAATTGCCCTTCGTCTCATATCTCAATCACCGACGCCAATAGATCATAGCCATCAGTGCAATGCGTCGTTGGACCCAATATTGATAAATAAATATTGATATATATATATATATATATATATATATATATATATATATATATATATATATATATATATATATATATATATATATATATATATATATGTGAACGAAGGTTTTCAGGGCCGCTGATGGATGGTAACGAAGTCTTTGCGGTAATCTGCCCTCTTGGAGTGAGATGTGGTCCTAAAAAGGACCTGTAGTCTCGACGTTTCGGAAGTCCTTGTACTTCCATCCTCAGGAGTCGGTCTGGTCTGCTGAACTGGTCTGCTGGACTGCGATCGAAGTCCAGCAGACCAGTTCAGCAGACCAGTTCAGCAGACCAGACCGACTCCTGAGGATGGAAGTACAAGGACTTCCGAAACGTCGAGACTACAGGTCCTTTTTAGGACCACATCTCACTCCAAGAGGGCAGATTACCGCAAAGACTTCGTTACCATATATATATATATATATATATATATATATATATATATATATATATATATATATATATATATATATATATATATATATATATATATATATATATAATATATATATAAACATCAAGGAGACTGGACATTGAAAATGCGACATGCGAATGCGACCAAAGTCAAAATTTAGCCATTCTTTTTCAAAATGTAGAGGCTCTCTAATCCTACAACTCAGATGCAGCGTTTGTTCAAAATCAACGTGTGTAGATCTATAGCTTTTGAGAGAATTTCACACTCAAATCTCGCTCATCTCAGAACGCATATGCTGCGTTTATCTAGTTTACTGCATAAACACTACAGTCCCAGTTTTAATTATTCTTTTCACTTTCAAAAATGGCTTCACACACTCATTTATAACGCGTTTAGATTCATTAAGATAGAAGGTGAAATTGTTCCAAACAATAAATTTGTTTATCTTCTGTTGATTATATTGTATGGGGTCACTAGCCCCATGCACACAGATTGTTTATTCTTCAGAAAAGAGCTTTATGATATATAGCCCATGCCAGCCGTCACCCCTGTGCTGATGTTTTTTACAAAGACTCTTGTTCATATTTATTTAAAAAATTCAAAATTCGTTCTCTTCTATCACTATACATCTATTATAATATCATTTTTATTGTTGATAATCCTCAATTAGCAAAAGAAAACAATAGTATCCATAGCCACTTATCAAGAAATAGGAATAACCTATATTTGCAAAAACATAATTTATCTCTATCAAAAACAGCCCTCATTACGCAGCACCTAAATTATAAAACCACTTGCCTTCATTCTTGAAACAAGGTCCAGCTTTTAAATGTGAATTAAAAGAATTTTTAATTTCTAAATGTTATTTTACCGTAAACGCTTTTTTAACAGAAACTTTTCCAAATTAGATTTAAAAACCAGAATTTCGGATTTCATTACTCAAGACCAAATTTTGATTCAGAATATCAACTTTTAGATACGATACTTTATGTGATAACATTTCAATTTGGATTAATTTTAATTCTAGGTATTTTATAAGTTAAGTTAATGACCTGTCATATATTTTACCATGTAAAATCATATAACTGACAATAAAGAATATTATTATTATTATTATTATTATTATTATTATTATTATTATAAACTTTAGTCGAGTTGTGACCCATCGAAATATCGACCGTTAACAGTGTGTTGTATACACTAGAGTTGCATACTTGAACCACCCGCGCGCTATTGGTATGAGATAGGGGGGACGGTCGATCGTAACATTCTACTTTCGTGCATACACATATAGTTGTATCCATGATAGAAGAAGACGCGAACTACCCGTGCGCCAGTGGTGTGGGATACGGGGAACAGTCGATCGGAACCTTCTTATATCGTACGCACAAGTTACAAAAACTATATGAAGGCTTGAACTACCCGTGCGCTAGTGGTGTGTAATAAGGGGAACGGTCCACCGGAACCTTCATTTCTCGTGCACCTCACCGCATCAAATCCGAATACGCTCAACAACGCGGTATGTATAGCGTTTCTTCTTATTTCTTTAATGTGGACTCAAGTTTGGTTATCCCCGTTATTGAAAGACCACGGTTCCTTTGGGAATACCGAAATCAGGAAAACATGAATAAATTTAAAAAATGTATTAATTTTACCTTGACTCTCAGAACAAAATAATATAGTCTTCCTTCGAAGTATAAAAATAAATTTATGTGTAAAGAAAGATGGCAAACAAATTTTGTTTTCGTAAGTTTCAATTATTTTACTAGCATGAATACGAAGACAAAGATTTGTGCATATGCAGATGTAAAAAAGTATTCCTTCTTTTCTCATTATTTATTTTTTGTTTTTTCCTCATTCGTGTATCTATATATAGTTGTTGTTGATAAAGGAGACATCTAGTTGATCGTCAACATCCAGTGCCCAAGAGATCGTCACAATGAAGAATATTGGAGTTTGTTTGGCTGTCGTGGGAGTAATGCTGTTCAGTTGCATCCATTACAGTAAGTGCCTAAATTACCAACGTATGGGAGTAGCACTAACTGGCAGTTTAACCTTGTTATCACCATAGTTACCCATGTCATTTGTTTTAAACATCTCTCAGATAAAGGTTAACTGGAATTGGTAATACCGGGCCCTAGGTCATGCCAATCATATGTTATCTTCTTCTTCTTCTTCTTCCACTTTACTTTAGTGGCGGTATCAGGATCAGGATCAGGATCAGGATTACAGTAAGTCATTATACTCAAATAACACTTCAATTACACAAGTTATTTAAAAACGCATTTTTAATGTTCCATGATCTGGATTCGATTCCCGCCATGGTCGACAATCCTGACAGAGTTTTTCCTTGGTTTCCCTCTGTTGATTTAGGTTCATACTGGGATGGTTTAATGGGCCACCACCGACTCCTTCACACTATCCATATCACCCAACAAAATGAAGATTTATCACATTCATCATTCACTGACGCCAATATATCGTAGTCATCAGTGAAATGCAGCGTTAAACGGTAAACCCAATGAAAATGGAATAGATCATTCTCATCCCATTTTAGATCTGGCCACAAAAATCTATGATTTAAACGTAATGATAAAATAATAATATTATATTACCTATCAGAATATACATCGTGAGAATGTCAGAACTAGATTGAATATATATATAAATATATATATATATTTATGGTAATGATATCTTTGCCGTAATTTCAATTATAATAAAATTACCGCAGAGACATCTCCGTAGGGCCTACTCATATATATATATATATATATATATATATATATATATATATATATATATATATTTTTTTTTCTCTTATCGGGTTTAATGCCGCACTGTTCTGACGGCTACGATATATTGGCGTCGGTGAATCATATATGAGATGATGGAATGATTGGACGTAAGCTTTATTTTATTGGGTTTTTCTTTGGAGAGTGAGAAGGAGTCGGTCGTGGTCTGTATTGACCTGATGGACAGATGAAAACCACGGAAAACCTATATATATATATATATATATATATATATATATATATATATATATATATATATATATTTATAGTGAAAACAAAATAATGATTCGAATATTTCCATTCTCCAGGTGACTCCGCGTGTTGCAGTGGTACATCGGTGATCGCCGGTATCTGCGGCGACTGCACAGTCAGCACACCGTGCTGCGGTTTCGGCGCCTGCAACATCTTCTGCTGCAACTGCGACGGCGGGTGTCGCCCCGGCGACGCTAACCAGTGCCCAACGCGCAGGCGTCGGTCCGCCCATCCACTCAACAACAACAACAACAACACGTCCACGTGCAATGACATCGTCAGGGTAGCGGATAGTGACGGAGATGGACGACTGAACTACGAGGAAGCTGATTTGTATCTCAGGAATGAGTTACGGAATGGGAAATATACGGGGATCGGTGATTTGGAAGCGATGGATAGAGATAAAGATGGTTATTTGAGTAATTATGAAATGGAGGCAGCCCCTGCAGTGTGAATAGGTAGTGAATGTGGGTGTGTGAAAGTAATTATACCCCTATCATCACTTCGGCATCACCCTCTCTCATTCGTACCACCGCATAATCTAGCTAGTGATGGTGGGGTCTTTGAGCATAGCATTTAATATATATATATATGTATATATATATATATATATATATATATATATATATATATATATGTATATATATATATATATATATATATATATATATATATATATATGTATATATATATATATATATATATATATATATATATATATACATATATATATATGTGCTCTATGGGTTGTAATGTTTGATTTCGTGACATCTATCACGTATATCACAATTTATATGTAAGTTAATCATTGATTTTTGGGTGATTTAACTCATTGTAATGGTTCTAATGATTATTATTTTCTAATAAAATGATGATGAGAAAACAAACATTATACGTATATGTACCAATACCGTTGTATAAACAAAGACTAAGCAGAAATAGAGATGGACGAGATAATCATAGAACTTGATGGTGAATGATTAGATTTAGTCGAAGAAATTGAATATCTGGGTATAACTGTAAATGAGACACTAAAATTTCAGTAACATACCAACTATATAAAGGAAAAATTGAACAGAAAGCTGGATTATTCAGATGAATAAATGGTGGCTTACCAATGAAATCTAAAGTATCAATCGATAGTAGTGCCATAGCGTAATGAAGTTCGAGGACTAATATTTCAGACTGGCACATTTAGATAAGTGGTACCACACTTTCTTCGTGTTACTTAGGAGATGAGGGCAGATCGAGCCTCTGTTCGATCCTCGTCACCGTTCATCTTTTCAGAGTTGTTTTCGTGTTTTCACGCTCTATAGCCTAGTCTGATGCCATAAATCAATGAGCCCATGATGTCATGAGCCTTTGAGGTCAGGGTGGACGTTTTGATAACTTGATACAAAAATAACAAAATTTGATTCTATGTTGGTGATTGGGCAGACTTCTAACGCTAACTTTCACCCAATTGTCAAAACAATTCCTGCCATTCTTCACAGTAGACCAATCGTGGAATTATTCGCATAAAGCCCGGGCTTGCTCAACAACGCGGTACGTATTGCGTTTTCCTTGCATATCTATAGCGTTTATATATAGGTGGTCGGTAATCCCCATAATTAAGAAAGACCGGTTCCCTTGATAAAACGAAAAAAATAATTAATTATTCTTATACTATCAGAACATAATTCAGAACAGTCTTGCTTCGGAGAAGAAAATAATTGTTTATTAAAATGCTATAAAATTGTCTCCTTACATTCCAAACATGTTATCAGAATAAATTATACACTAAAATACAATAACAGAGATTTGTGCATATGCAGATGTAAAAAAGCATTCCTTCATTTTTCCTTATTTATTTTTTGTTTTTTCCTCATTCATGTGTATATATAGTTGTTGTTGATAAAGGAGACATCTAGTTGATCGTCAACATCCAGTGCCCAAGAGATCGTCACAATGAAGAATATTGAAGTTTGTTTGGCTGTCGTGGGAGTAATGCTGTTCAGTTGCATCCATTACAGTAAGTCATTACACTCAAATTATAAAATACATCTCACTGTCATTCACAAAGTGATTTGACTCAGTGATCAGTGATCTCACTTAGTTTCACTTCATTTTTCAGTGATAATAATTTCTATCCTATCAACATCACGTGATGTACGTTTCAATTAACAGAAAGCCATGTAGGTCTACTCATATATATATATATATATATATATACATATATATATATATATATATATATATATATATATATATATATATATATATACATATATATATACGTTCGAGACGTATCTTTTATGACATGGCTAAAATATCACACACATCTCGATATTGGATCGTATCCAAGAAGTTTAATGATCACATTGTTCCTCATGCCTAGGTAAAGGTCGAAGAGAGTGCACAAGGACCTGTGGTAACGTGCAATCGTTACACCTTGGGTGAATCTAAGCCCTCTATAGGGCTAGCCCCAGGAAGTGCCGTCACTCTATAGCCATGACATAAGAGTAATATCTCGGTAGCTCAGTGGGAGAGCAGCGGACCGGCAATCTGAAGGTTCTGGGTTCGAGATGTATCTTTTATGACATGGCTAAAATATCCCACACATCTCGATATTGGATTGTATATATATGTATATATATATATATATATATATATATATATATATATATATATATATATATATATATATATATATATATATATATATATATTACGGGTAATGCATTACCCGGGTACCCGTCTAGGTTCCGGGTAATTGTGCTAACCAGTACCTATAATATAGAGAATAACTTTTATAAATCACTCAAGCCACCGAGAGAAATTCAACTTCGCATTCTACATAAGTTTTTTCACCTACCTTCCCAGACCTCCCTCAACTTGTCATAATGCGCTCGTCAAATCTAGTTGCACCATCCACCGTTATCTGTGGTCACACGTGCAGTGTACTGAATCCCTCTCCTGTCAACCGCTCTCTAGTTGCCATGCCAAATACTATTCTTCACCGAGAACTGAGAAGCATATATAGTCATATAGTTTTTAGTTTTTAGTTTTATTTAGTCTTTTAAATTACCCGGGTAATTTCGGCGGGTACCCGGTTCCTAATTTGTTACCCGAAGGCATCACTAATATATATATATATATATATATATATATATATATATATATATATATATATATATATATATATATATATATATATATATATATATATATATATATATATATATTTAAAAATAATATATATTTATATATGGAACACTCCCGTGTTCCAGGTGAATCTGCCTGTTGCCTCGCTGTGGACATCCTCGACGTAGGAGACGAACGGATCGCCATCTGTGGGGACTGCACCGCATCCACTCCGTTCTGCGGTTTCGGCGGCTGCAACATCTTCGGCTGCAACTGCGACGGCGGTTGTCGCCCCGGCGACGGAAGTCAGTGCACAGCTGTTGCACCATCGCGCAGGCGTCGGTCCACTCATCCACTCAACAACAACACGTCCACGTGCAATGACGTCGTCAGGGTAGCGGATAGTGACGGAGATGGACGACTGAACTACGAGGAAGCTGATTTGTATCTCAGGAATGAGTTACGGAATGGGAAATATACGGGGATCGGTGATTTGGAAGCGATGGATAGAGATAAAGATGGTTATTTGAGTCATCAGGAGATGGAAGCAGCACCTGCAGTGTGAATAGGCCCCTATGGGCCCATGAGATATATTTTTTGGGGAAATTTTCTTGGTATATTTTATGAAATGTATGAATTAATATGAAAGCCATTTGTTGAATTCGTAGTGACAATAAAGTCAAATGTTAGTTTACATCAAGTAAAACATCATCTTACTAGCCTATATAGAAATATAACAATGATACATTTTCACATTATTCCATCACATTTGTAAGTTCATAGACTGAAGATGTACCCTTTTTTTAATAAGATCGAAATTTGATGCAAAATCATTGTTATACAGTGACCACATCACATCCATCCAACGTTAAATCAACATTCATCCCCACTCCTTTGTCTCTACCCTCCCCACACAGCTTACCCTGTAGTACCGTCGGTCACTGCTAAGAGTGCTGAAAATCGTTTCAGTGATTGTGCTTCAGTGGACGGTAATTTGGATGTTTGCCAAGTCTACAACTGGACTGCTAGCAGCGCTCTAAGAGTGAGGAGCGACGACCGTAGTAACTTTAGGTGATAATGAAGGATTTTTTTCTTCTCGTCCAGCGACTTACATGGGATGTCTGATTGGAAGTTTGCAATTGATTTTCAGGTAGAGGTAATTATTGTGATGATCCTCATCAATTTCCCGCTAACCATACGGTGCAATACTAGCTACTGGTTTCGGAAAGGTGTGATTGATTTATTGATTGGTGATGTTCAAGGGCGCTCAACAGCGTGGTTATCAGCGCCCCAATCTATTATATTTTTGCCAGTTTGTATCAAATATCTCTGGGAATTCTCTGCTAATCCTGATTATGGATACTTTACACGAAAAAGTAAAGATTTTTTTATATATATATATATATATATATATATATATATATATATATATATATATATATATATATATATGGGATGTTTAAGCTATGTCATGAAAGATATGTCTCGACCGGGACTCGAACTCGGGACCTTCTGATTGCCGGTTAGCTTCTCTCTCACTGAACTACCGAGATATCACTCTTATTTTATGGCTATTCTTCGAGTGACGACACTTATATGACACTTTTAATGATCATATATATATATATATATATATATATATATATATATATATATATATATATACAGTATATTGTGAGATGCAATTTCTCTATTGAGTAATTTTGAGTAGTTCGACGTATCATATGAAGAGAAAGTGCCTCTCACTGCCATAAAGGCGCATCTGAATTGTTTTACTACTATTCTACAACGTCACAACAACAGCTTGCTCATTCTGGGTTCCGTATTTTTCTTTCATTGACCAGTTGAGAATGTGTCTTCCATTTCTACTTATTTTTGAATAGACGTTCGTGTTTAAGCAAGCATCCTACGGGGGCTTGGTAGCCCAGTCCGTGGCTCATTCAGCCGACTAAAGAACAGCTTTGGGTCGGATCGGACGTGGGTTCGAGTCCCACACAAGTCACCTGTCATCCGCTCCTTCGTACCCCTAAGTAACCGATCTGTGAGTTGTGTCGTTAAGCAAACAGGAATAGCAAGATAATATATAATATATCTCTTTTGGTCTTGATGAAGGCGGTTTAGAGATGCATCTCATCAACACATGAATGTATCACAAGTTGCCTACCCGTCAGTCAATATGCAGATATATCTACATAATATGTATTTGGGAGGTTTCATACCCCTTCATCTGTATACTTATTATCAAGATGGATGTAAGTTGAAGAAGAATTAAGCAATATCTACCTGCATCCATTTCAAAGTCAGTACACAATCTCGTTGATGTTCAAACACAGTTCACCAGCCAAAATCCTGAAATTAATTGAAATAAGATTTGCTGCGAAATTGTGAGAGGAGCATAATTTTATTCTTCTCTTCAAAATACTTCAAAGTTGTGATTACGTTTTCACGTATTCTAGTATCAAAGAAAAGAACCCAACATTAATTGCATTTTTTGTACTGGATTTATTGCGCTGTCAAATTTTGAAGATGAACTTCTGACGTTGAGTTGGCATCATTGCATCACGTGTATCAACATTTGTATGAAAATCAAAGGTCACTATCCACAAAAAGCAAGGTACAGTTTATCAAAGTACACTATAACCCGAATTGAGGTACAGTATACCAAGGGACAGAAAACAACATTTGAGGTACACAAAACACATATCGAGGTACACTAAATCAAAGAACAGAATACCCATATTGAGGGACAGTATATCAAGGGACACAATATATGGTCCCAAAAAGACGTGTTGATTACGGCATATTTACAAATAGTTTGACAGAAGGTTGGACAGGTTGGCGGCATTGCTACACGAGTATGGTGAGTTCACTGCCTTCTTGATTGGAACAGAATAATATGAATGAAGCACTGTGGGTAAGTTGGCGAACCTGTAAAATTATGAACATAAACAACAAAACACCTACCTCATGGAAGTTTGATACGGAGAAGAAAATAATTATTTATTTATATAATAGGGACTAAGAAAGTGTGTCTCCAATACGTGATTATTCGCAATTGAAATAGAAGTGTCTCCTTTACCTGAAACGCCAGTGTGTATTTACAGGTAATGAAAAAGTTCCTAGGCCGACCATAACCTAGAGTAGGCCTGGGCCTAAAAAAATAATTTACCCATTAATTAATATGGCACATGCAATTAGATTCTTTGCACATTTTCTTACACTGATACTTGCACATGATGTTTTCATTTATCTTCCAAGGCCTATATGTAGAAGGTCCTATTTTGATGTGTTCATCTTCATACACGTTTCCTCTATTGTGTCAGAACTGATCAAGTAGTTCCGTTAGCCGTTCGTCTGTCATCGAGTAAAGTACGACTAGCGTAATTACATGATGGCTGTTAAATCAGTGCTGTTAGTTTGCATCTATGGAGAAGAATAAAATAGGAAGTCTTTATTCATCATGTATAACAATGTCAGTAGGTACCTACAGTAATAAGACGAGGTTCAGTCAGCTGACCGTTCATCCACCTAACCTAACCTATAAGAAATGAGAGAAATGAACATTGAATGATGTGGATTATGAATGCAAAAACGTAATAGGCTTTATATGACTCGCTAAATATGACAATGAAACAATGTCAACAGTTAATGATCTATCAGCAATATAATAAAGAGTGAGGTTATTTTACTGTGACACTGACCATCGCCAATTGGTGTTTGATTTTCAATTTTTGGGGGTTTTCTGAAAGATCTTATTCATATCTTTCAGAAAAAGTCGCGGGAGGTTGAGAATTGTTTTTATAGTTTTCAAACTCTCTTCATCTACGATGGTTTTTGCATGTTGTTTGGGAGGGTGGTGCCGTAGAGGTTGATTTTTATTGGTTAGGTTAGTAGGGGAGGGGGGGGGGGTTGCTGGAGGGGGCTACATGTGTGTTAGGTTAGTGAGGGAGGTTGGGAAAAAAACACACAAAAAGTGTGCTCAGTGTCTCAATAATTGTATTATGTAATACCATTTCTTGTCTCATTCTACAGTTGGTCGTACTTTCAATCCAAAGAAAGAAAGAAGGATGTTCGGGGAAGGAGAAGAAGAAGAGGAAGAGGCTGTGCGGCTAGAGGAGATGGAGAAGAGGGAGGAAGAAGAGACGCGATGATGGAAGAGAGAAGAAGAGAAACTCCAGAAAACGACTCGACCGGTGAGTAGGCTACCGTTGTTATTGTAGGTCTACGATTCAAACTCTTCAGTTTCGTTCTTGAATCGGTCAATTCTCAAGAATTTGCTCGCCAATAATTATTCAACATCTCGTGTCCGATCTTTCTTCGTCATACACAATTTTAACCAAGGGAATCCCTTTTTTTATTTTTACTCTCCAAAAATTTGTTTTCTTACTATAGGTATTTTAGTTTTGAAAATTAAAAATTATATAATTATAGTTCATCCATCTATGAATTGGGTCTGTGAATCATGAAAGGGAAAGAAAAGCAGCTTATCAAAGTCTATAAACTTTGTAGAGATACTCATAGTGGGGAGCCCGTTGAAAGAACACAGAGATGATTACCGATATACAAACACACGAGATTTTGACGTGTCGGCTATTGCCTTGGTCAGAGTCGAGTAAATAGTCAGTATCTTGTGATATCAGAGTAGATATCTACTCGACTCTGACCAAGGCAAAAGCCGAAACATCAAATCTTGCACTTGTAGATAATCATCTCTGTGTTCTAACAACGGGCTCTCCGCTACATGAGTGTCTCTACTTACGTATAAACTGTGACAAGCTGCAGTTCTCTCTTAACTTTCACCCAATTCATATATATGGCCGCAGATTATTAATTGATATCAAGCATATTAATTGCGTGATTACAACAATGAATCGGTTTGTTAATTCAGAGCAGGTTCCGGTCCCTGTACACTCATGACACATGGGATCAATCTAAACTATTTCAATACAGTAAACCCTCGTTAATCCAAGCTTGGTTAATATGAAATTTGACATATTTCAAACTTGACGTTGGTTCCTGGTTGAAGGTACAGGCATTTCAATGTTAATTAATACGAGTGTTCTGAATTCCAACTAGACAGTAATTTGAACTTTTATCTCAACCCATCAAATTCTGTAACACGGTTTTCGGTTTGGATGATTCGAAATAGCTCGAGTGAATTCCTTGAATTGATAATTGTTTTGCCAATTTCTGTCAATTTTATTTGACGTGTAAGGATAAGCCGAGGCATGTTGAGCTGTTCGCTGCTTTGTGTGCGTCGTCCGACTGCGTGCGGTCTGACCTTGATAAGCACGAGACCTGTTGAGCTTGGAACACTTGTTCGGCAGACTCAGGACGGCTGAGCTCCCATCGAATCGTGGCTCAGTTCTGTTCTCATTCTCAGTTAGATTGTTATGTATATATAGATTGATCGAATTAGAATACACATCAGGTCTCAGTTCGAAAATTTAGTTAAATTTGAAGATTTTAGAGCAGAAATCAACTTAGTAGGCTATATTTGTTATATACAGTATAGGCCTACGGGCCTATATATTATACAACTCTGGAATCCTTGTAATCACTTTGAAAAAAAGATAATTGGAGAAATGTCATTTGAATTGAGTTTTTGAAATGCCCTTCCGTCATACTACAAAATTTTAGACAAATGAAAAATTATGATTTTTTGCCTTTTTTACGTTTTTCAAATTTGATTTCTGACGTCAATTTTGGTTTTACAATATCACGAAAAATATTTACTTCCTTAGAATTGAATCTTCTTGTTGAATAATCAAACTTAATTGGACAATTATCGTTATGTCAAAAGACCGTTCTGAAAGTTGGCCGAAAATGTCCGTTTTTTGATAAATCAGCGACGTTTTTCTTGGCAACCGACAGACCAATCCTAACGGAACTTTCTAATGATTTGAAGATCCTGAATTGTGCTCATTAAAAATACTAGAACATCATAAGTCTCACCAGTCAATAGAAATTAATAGCAAAAGGTCAAAAACTAGTGTATTAACCCTGTAATAACCCTGTATTAACCCTTTGATTTCTGACTTTAATTTTGGTTTTAAAATTTCCGAAAAAATATTTTCTTCCTCAGAACTAATCCCTCTGTCTGAATATTTGAACATTATTGGATAATTGTCGTTATTTCAAAAGTCAGTTCCGAAAATTGGCTGAAAATGTCCGTTTTTTGATAAATCAGCGACGTTTTTCTCGGCAACCGCCAACGCAATCCTAACGGAACTTTCTAATGATTTAAAGATCCCGAAGTTATGAACATAAAAAAATACTAGAACATCATAGCTCTCACCAGTTCATAGAAATTGATTGCGAAAGGTCCAAAAGTACCTTAGTACCTAGAGTACCTTAGTTAACCCTGTACATTTCGGTCAAAATTTTTTGTCCTCTGAAATTCATTGTTGAATTTCTCAGTTCTGTTGTTATTTATTCATATGGTTATCAAATTCGAACACAAATCCGGTCTCCGTTTCAAAATCGAGTTTAATTTAAAGATTTTAGAGCGAAAATCAACTTAGTGTACTCACCATGGTAGAGTCCCATATTATAGAATTCTGTTATCCTTCTAATTACTTTTCCATTGGCATTATTATCAAAATTTCAACGGAATAACTCTTCTGAAATGTCCTCTTGTCTTCCTACAAAATTTTAGCCGAATCAAAAATGATGATTTTTTATGACTCTGAAAAGTGGCTGGAAATTGCAGTTTTTGGGAAATTCAGACACCTTTTTCTTGGAAATGGCTGATGCGAGTATAGCCAAATTTGCTGAGGATTTAGGGACCATCAAGTTATACTCTTAAAAAAATACTAGAACATCATAGCTCTCACCAGTTCATAGAAATTAATTGCGAAAGGTCCAAAAGTACCTTAGTTAACCCTGTACATTTTGGTCAAATTTTTTTGTCGCTTGAAATTTTGGTTGAATTTCTCAGTTCTGTTGTTATGTATGTGTAGTGTGATAAAATTGGAACACAAATCCGGTCTCCGTTCCTAAATCGAGTTTAATTCAAAGATTTTAGAGCGAAAAACAACTTAGTGTACTCACCATGGTAGAGTCCCATATTATAGAATTCTGTTATCCTTCTAATTACTTTTCCATTAGCATTATTATCAAAATTTCAACGGAATAACTCTTCTGAAATGTCCTCTTGTCTTCCTACAAAATTTTAGCCGAATCAAAAATGATGATTTTTTATTACTCTGAAAAGTGGCTGGAAATTGCAGTTTTTGGGAAATTCAGACACCTTTTTCTTGGAAATGGCTGATGCGAGTATAGCCAAATTTGCTGAAGATTTAGGGACCATCAAGTTATACTCTTAAAAAAATACTAGAACATCATAGCTCTCACCAGTTCATAGAAATTAATTGCGAAAGGTCCAAAAGTACCTTAGTTAACCCTGTACATTTTGGTCAAATTTTTTTGTCGCTCGAAATTTTTCGTTGAATTTCTCAGTTCTGTTGTTATGTATGTGTAGTGTGATAAAATTGGAACACAAATCCGGTCTCCGTTCCTAAATCGAGTTTAATTTAAAGATTTTAGAGCGAAAAACAACTTAGTGTACTCACCATGGTAGAGTCCCATATTATAGAATTCTGTTATTCTTCTAATTACTTTTCCATTAGCATTATTATCAAAATTTCAACGGAATAACTCTTCTGAAATGTCCTCTTGTCTTCCTACAAAATTTTAGCCGAATCAAAATGATGATTTTTATGACTCTGAAAAGTGGCTGGAAATTGCAGTTTTTGGGAAATTCAGACACCTTTTTCTTGGAAATGGCTGATGCGAGTATAGCCAAATTTGCTGAGGATTTAGGGACCATCAAGTTATACTCTTAAAAAAATACTAGAACATCATAGCTCTCACCAGTTCATAGAAATTAATTGTGAAAGGTCCAAAAGTACCTTAGTTAACCCTGTACATTTTGGTCAAATTTTTTTGTCGCTTGAAATTTTTGGTTGAATTTCTCAGTTCTGTTGTTATGTATGTGTAGTGTGATAAAATTGGAACACAAATCCGGTCTCCGTTCCTAAATCGAGTTTAATTTAAAGATTTTAGAGCGAAAAACAACTTAGTGTACTCACCATGGTGGAGTCCCATATTATAGAATTCTGTTATTCTTCTAATTACTTTTCCATTAGCATTATTATCAAAATTTCAACGGAATAACTCTTCTGAAATGTCCTCTTGTCTTCCTACAAAATTTTAGCCGAATCAAAAATGATGATTTTTTATGACTCTGAAAAGTGGCTGGAAATTGCAGTTTTTGGGAAATTCAGACACCTTTTTCTTGGAAATGGCTAATGCGAGTATAGCCAAATTTGCTGAGGATTTAGGGACCATCAAGGTATACTCTTAAAAAAATACTAGAACATCATAGCTCTCACCAGTTCATAGAAATTAATTGCGAAAGGTCCAAAAGTACCTTAGTTAACCCTGTACATTTTGGTCAAATTTTTTTGTCGCTTGAAATTTTTCGTTGAATTTCTCAGTTCTGTTGTTATGTATGTGTAGTGTGATAAAATTGGAACACAAATCCGGTCTCCGTTCCTAAATCGAGTTTAATTTAAAGATTTTAGAGCGAAAAACAACTTAGTGTACTCACCATGGTAGAGTCCCATATTATAGAATTCTGTTATTCTTCTAATTACTTTTCCATTAGCATTATTATCAAAATTTCAACGGAATAACTCTTCTGAAATGTCCTCTTGTCTTCCTACAAAATTTTAGCCGAATCAAAAATGATGATTTTTTATGACTCTGAAAAGTGGCTGGAAATTGCAGTTTTTGGGAAATTCAGACACCTTTTTCTTGGAAATGACTGATGCGAGTATAGCCAAATTTGCTGAGGATTTAGGGACCATCAAGTTATACTCTTAAAAAAATACTAGAACATCATAGCTCTCACCAGTTCATAGAAATTAATTGCGAAAGGTCAAAAAGTACCCTGTACATTTTGGTCAAATTTTTTTGTCGCTTGAAATTTTTGGTTGAATTTCTCAGTTCTGTTGTTATGTATGTGTAGTGTGATAAAATTGGAACACAAATTCGGTCTCCGTTCCTAAATCGAGTTTAATTTAAAGATTTTAGAGCGAAAAACAACTTAGTGTACTCACCATGGTAGAGTCCCATATTATAGAATTCTGGAATCCTTCTAATTACTTTTCCATTAGCATTATTATCAAAATTTCAACGGAATAACTCTTCTGGAATGTCCTCTTGTCTTCCTACAAAATTTTAGCCGAATCAAAAATGATGATTTTTTATGACTCTGAAAAGTGGCTGGAAATTGCAGTTTTTGGGAAATTCAGACACCTTTTTCTTGGAAATGGCTGATGCGAGTATAGCCAAATTTGCTGAGGATTTAGGGACCATCAAGTTATACTCTTAAAAAAATACTAGAACATCATAGCTCTCACCAGTTCATAGAAATTAATTGCGAAAGGTCCAAAAGTACCTTAGTTAACCCTGTACATTTCGGTCAAAAATTTTTGTCCTCTGAAATTCATTGTTGAATTTCTCAGTTCTGTTGTTATTTAATTATATGGTTATGAAATTCGAACACAAATCCGGTCTCCGTTTCAAAATCGAGTTTAATTTAAAGATTTTAGAGCGAAAATCAACTTAGTGTACTCACCATGGTAGGGTCCTATATAGAATTCTGGAATCCTTCTAATTACTTTTCCATTAGCATTATTAGCAAAATTTCAACGGAATAACTCTTTCGAAATGTCCCCTCGTCTTCCTACAAAATTTTAGCCGAATCAAAAATGATGATTTTTTATGACTGAAAAGTGGCTGGAAATTGCAGTTTTTGGGTAATTCAGACACATTTTTCTTGGAAATGGCTGATGCGAGTATAGCCAAATTTGCTGAGGATTTAGCGACCATCAAGTTATACTCATAAAAAAATACTAGAACATCATAGCTCTCACCAGTTCATAGAAATTAATTGCGAAAGGTCCAAAAGTACCTTAGTTAACCCTGTACATTTCGGTCAAAAATTTTTGTCCTCTGAAATTCATTGTTGAATTTCTCAGTTCTGTTGTTATTTATTAATATGGTTATGAAATTCGAACACAAATCCGGTCTCCGTTTCAAAATCGAGTTTAATTTAAAGATTTTAGAGCGAAAATCAACTTAGTGTACTCACCATGGTAGGGTCCTATATAGAATTCTGGAATCCTTCTAATTACTTTTCCATTAGCATTATTAGCAAAATTTCAACGGAATAACTCTTTCGAAATGTCCCCTCGTCTTCCTACAAAATTTTAGCCGAATCAAAAATGATGATTTTTTATGACTCTGAAAAGTGGCTGGAAATTGCAGTTTTTGGGTAATTCAGACACATTTTTCTTGGAAATGGCTGATGCGAGTATAGCCAAATTTGCTGAGGATTTAGCGACCATCAAGTTATAATCATAAAAAAATACTAGAACATCATAGCTCTCACCAGTTCATAGAAATTAATTGCGAAAGGTCCAAAAGTACCTTAGTTAACCCTGTACATTTCGGTCAAAAATTTTTGTCCTCTGAAATTCATTGTTGAATTTCTCAGTTCTATTGTTATGTGTGTGTATGGTGTTCATTTTAGAACACGAATCCGGTCTCGGTTTCAAATTTGGGTTCAATTCAAAGATTTTAGAGCGTAAAATGACTTGGTATTTTTTCAAATTGCAAAATTTGATTTACTCAAATTTGGTGTGAACATGAAGTAGCTCTTTTTAAAGATTAATCTACTGAAAGTTTTGTAATCGATCGAATTCCAAGCCAGTTATTGACATTAATTTGAGCTCTTTGTTGTTTGCAGGTTGCAGCTTACCTTATAGACTCACTCGTTGGACCATCGTGGCAACTACGAGTTAGCGCGTAAGTGCACCGTTATGTGGGTAAACTGACCTCGTGCAGCCCGCACCCAGGTATGATTCAGCCTATTGTAAAATGATCCCCGAGCCGGGTAGGCCAGCCTAGAGTGGTTTGATCAGCGCCCCGTCGGCTCAAAACCAAGCTGATTAAAGCTCCACGACAGGAACTCATCTCCTCGAGCTTAAGCAATTGATGCCACACCCGAGCATGTGAATAAAAGGCTCGTGGGGGTGAGGGGATGATCTGTATCGCTCTTGGGTGAGACCTTCTACCGTTGCGTGGGAGATAGACTTGCATGAGCCTGTCTTGCAAACAAGGGTACATTGTCATACATCCAATTACGATCTAAGATTAGCTGGAGGGGGTTTGGTGGAGACCTTGTATTCGAACGTGCGAGAGAGACTTGCGTAGCTTTCTCGGAAGCTACATGAGCCGCTCTTGCATGCAATGGTTCAAAGTCCAAGGTCATTTCTCCCAACCCCCTCTACATCCCCTCACCCCCCCTCTTGCGGGCTGCACGGGAGTATACTGCTACAGGTCAATCACAAGTGAGAACACATCATGTAATTGTTACTTATCATCACTTTATTATCACATATACTGTACAAGTTGGATCAATAAATCATACAATCATAATATATTTGTTGCTTCATCATTTGTTTGACTTGATGCATGCATGCACACATGAAGTATTCATAACTTGATCAGCTGCTTGACTCGCTGAAGTCACAATGTGAACGCTAAGCTCCATCATGATCCTGGAGGCGGGACCTGCGTGGCGTGTCTTGATCAGCTGCTCGCTTGACCAGCTGAAGTCCCAGCTGTGATTGCTGCAATGGCCAAGCTGAGCTCCAACATGATCCTGAAGTCGGCAATTGCATGACGTGTCTTGTACGGCAGGCTGGGATTGCAGGAATCCTCTTGCGGCGAACAGTTGAGACAACCTGCAACAACAGGAAACAAAGTTTGTATTAAAATCTTCCCATTTTCTGATGTCATTTAGTTGATTAGATTGGTTAGAAAGAAATCATAATTATATAGTACATCATTGTACCAACAAGAGGAAATAGACACGACATGTTGCCATGGTAGCTACTTCTTTTAGTTTACGTGAGAAAATCCAGGTTCGATTCCAATGGCACTGAGAATGTAATATCTTTGAGTGAAAAAACCAAAATGAATAATTCTGCTTGTAGCAGTGATCAGTAAAACTTATCAGATATCATCAATAGATACAGCTGGTCAGCAAAAATGTGAATATCATTTATATTGGGTTCAACGACCCACTGTAATCATGACTAAAATCTATTAGCGTCGGTGAGTGATGAATGAGATGATGACAAGATGAGACGAAAATTCATTTACAAGTACAAGTGTATTTGGAAAGTGGGCAGTAGGTCAAAGACTAAGGAACTATCCCAGTATTGACCTAAACAACAGGGAAACCATGATGCACATCTGTTAGGATGGTCGAACATGGCGGGAATCGAACCCCAGTCTCCTGAATGATGGTTCAGTGTGCTAGCCACTTATCCACCCGTCTCAGTCAGGATGATCGACCATGGCGGGAAACGAACCCTGGTCTCCCAAGTGTCGGTTCGGCGTGCTAGCCACTGATCCGCCCGTCTCAGTCAGGACTATCGACCGTGACAGGAATCGAACCCCGGTCTCCTTGACCCTTCCCTAATAAACCACTTAGAATAACGTGCTAGGCCTAGCTAGCTTCAAAAGGCTGGGACTTTGATTGCTCAATGTTTACTTGAAAAACTACCAACAATGACAGTACAATACGAAACAAAATTCACGGTCTCTTAAGACTAAAATAATTTGTCACATTTCGAAACCCGCCTCATCAGCAGGGCCAGGATTTTGTGCTAACAACAATGGAAATACACAGAGTACACACGTTGCCATGACAGGTAACTCTTGTAGTGGAATTAACCAATCATAGCACTAGTCCATTGGAGCTAGCAAGCACTAGCATGACATTTATTAGATAAGGGTCCTGGATGGCAGTTCAGCAGTAGACTAATCTGCTTTTTCTGTTTCTCAAATATTTTATATTTTGTCTGTACTTGTGTATGTAATGAGAATCCAAATTCAACAGCCACAGGAACCATTTTACACCAGACTTACCACCCACAGCCGTATCAAGGCCTAGGCCCACGAAACCTGGGCCTAGGGTGGCAAATTCTATTGGGGGAGGGGGGGAATTTTAAAGGTGTCAGCCCCTTACAAACTAAATAATACGTGTATATACAAAAGAAATGTGTATTTCAATATAATTTACATTCACGTTTTTTAAATTTTGAATTTGAAAAATGAAATCACTTCTAAACTATATCTCACTGAATGTAAAACATAAAATGATGAACATTATTACAAATTTGGGAGAAAAAAAAATACAATTTTCAAACTATACCTCGAACAAAATGAGTAAAGCAATATCCTGACCAAAATGATATTTGAACTAGGTGCCTAAAACGTACGCTACGGACGCTAATCTCTCATCTAAATCATAAAAGTGCTGTTTGAAAACTGTTTATTGGATGCTTGTTATTGTCGGCAAGTTTTAATAAATTTCAATATCATTATTTAAATATACACATAAGTAACGGTCATAAGTTTATAAAATGATCCTTCTAATTTCTTAGATTGGATACACTCATTGATACGGTAATAGCCCAAACCAACAATCATAAATGTGCGTCTGGATGAAAACCTAGTGCTCGTTATATTTCTGAGCTATTGTGCTATTCTGAATCAATTACTTTAGGCCCTACTTGATGATGGGGGGGGGGGGGACGTCAGGCCTGGGGCGCAAGATGTCCTAAAACGGCCCTGCCCACGCATAGTGTTGAAGTCGATCTGGGTCTTACCTGAGACAGTGTTCCGTCGACGGCCAGATCCAAGGTCACAGCCAACGAAAGTCGAAGAGAGCGAGACGGGAGACAGGCGGGGCATAATGCACGATCCACCGGACATCTGAGGACAATCACAACATCGATGAGACAAATATTAATAACAAACTCATCTAGAATTCAAAATAAACATACGTGAAAATTATATTACAAGTTTAATGGGGGCGTAATATTTAAACCAATCGTTCCAGGATCCATAGTTCTCCTGCTTATAGCATTCCATAACAAATCAACTGATGAATTATTGGCGACCATCTCCGATTTTGATGAAATTCGGCACACTTACTGACATCATCGCTAAGAATAATTACGTGTTTCTTCACATTTTCCCGTGGAACATTAGTTTCCGAGATATGGGATCGTCAAAATTTGACCTCCTGATGCCCCGGTCACGCACCGCCACAGATAGACCTGTCTGACTTCCCTCACGGTGAGAGTTGTCCTGGTCCAATTTCATCTTTCTTCCCTTTAGTTTAATTAGTCCTATTTTTATGTCTAATTCATTTCAAGTCGTTTTTTTTCAATCACCCAGTTATTTTTAATGATGCTTAACGACCCCACCAACAGCTAGGTTATTGTTATTCGGGGGTACGAATGAGCGGATGATAATGAAGCTGTGAAGTTATGATAGGTGAAAGGACATTCACAAAAACCCATGCCTTATGCGGGACTCGAACCCACGCCCAACGGTGACTTCAGTTTCTACCGCTAGCGATAGTTGACTTAGCCACCGCGGCGGCTAATCACCCAGTTGATTGAGTTGTTATATCAACCGCCAAGAGAGGGAATGCGGGTGACAGGGGTAGCTAGAAGTGAAGGTCACGAGAGAGGTAGTTCTAGCAACCACGCGATCAGGAGTGGTTGCGGTAAATACAAAGCGCGGCGGGTGAAAGAAGTTCGTTTGATGAATACAAGGGTTTTGAAAGTGAAAATAACGTGTGCGACAATGAGGGTGTGGGCCTGCACAACATTAACCGGTGTCTTTAGAAAAATTATTAGTAATTTTGTAAACACTTGTGAACGACTGGGTGATGTATTGTTAATTGGTAGAGAAGTGAGTTTGTAACTTTGGAGACAAAGATAGATAATCTGTTTTAAAATCTTGCATTATATATCGAGTACAATTACATAATAATCTATCAACTGTTTACTGTATATTTTTTCTATTTATAATTTTAGGGTTATTAGTTCCCCTATTCCAAAACGTGTTGGCGCCCACACCCTTCTTTTTTTTATATGGGGGTCAACGACGCACTGTTATGATAGCGCAGATCTAATGGCGTCGGATGGATGATTAATGAGATGATGTGATGAAGGTTCTTGGATAATGGGAAGGAAGCGGTCATGGCCGACTTATTGTGGGTACCATCCAGGCATTTACAGAGGGAAACCATGAAAACCCCCTATAAAGATGGTCGGCAGCAGGGATTGAACGGGGTTCGAAATTCCCCTCGCCTCCCGGATCAAATGAAGCGAGCGCGTTAACCACTGCACTGCATGTGCCGGTCCCTTCCTTTTATTTCATGCATATTATTGTCTTTACTAAATCCCACACCGCTCCCCTGGCACACAGCAGCGGACGTCCCAAGGTGTCATTGGAAATGATCTACATGTGACCAGTTACATTTGAAACATGTTACACAACACCAAAACCAGCAAGTATATCTTGATGAGGTCAAAGGTCAACTACTCATTTTTAAATTGTTTCAATATTTGGTGTAGTTCATCTATTTAGATATACCAGTACTGATAACTAAAAGTACAGAAAGTTTCTTTTTTATATTGGGTTTAACGACGCACTGTTATGAAATCGCAGATCTAATGGCGTTGGATGGATGATTAATGAGGTGATGAGATAAAAAGGTTTTTGAGTAATGGGGAGGAAGCGGTCATGGCAGACTTATTGTAGGAACCATCCCGGCATGAGCCTGGACAGAAAGTTTTGTGTTGGGTGGATTAGCAGTTTTCAAGATATCAATGTTTTAGTTCAGACACTACGATGTAAGGTCCAGCGCAGACCGTAGTACATCTAGCGGTAAATTTGAAAACTATTTGCTATATCAAGATATCAAAACTATATCAAGATAGACTGAACATATAATAAATAGCATGCTAGTTATAGGTTATTTTGTTTGGTGTCTAGTATTTTCTGATGCTGGTTTGAGTTAGGTAGGCCCAAGATATGTCATATGGACTAATGCCTAGATACTATAATTTTTACCGTACCGTACATCCATTCACAACAGTTTGATGAGAGTTTTAGCGTTTTACTGATCCTAGAACCATCTCTGTTCACAATTGATTACAGTAATTATAACTGTTCAAAACTTCCAAGAGTGCGTAGGCGTAATTGATTTTGGCCGTCCTCAAAGCCACCTTGCCGCAACTATTCTGATTATTCAAAGCATACGACTCTTTATTCTTGGGAGCACCTAGTTTTCATTGCAACGAAATGGAATCAAGTTGAACTGAAGGACGAGATTGAGACCGAAACCAAAACTACGACAGCTGTGATTCGTAGCATCCGAAGCAAGATCAGGACGAAGACTAAAACAGTCTTCGACTACGTTCATCAGACAGTTAGAAAACAGTCTTGTCGAATCAATTCAGCCTGTAATGGCATAGCAGCTATGATACCGGCAAAAACTACGGAATAGAAACCGTTGCCAAGGCCTCACTGAACGTTGCTTTCTCTCGGGCCGAGTACGAAATTGACTGAATTCTAAGCGGGAAAAGTGACCATTCTCGTCGAAAACTCGTTTTTTGGTTGATCTGAATTTTTAAAAATCGAAATCATCTTTTTTGGTCTCTTTGATTTTGAATCAACGGGGTTTACTGCACATTTCAATTGGAGGGTACACGGAAATAACGATACAAGTCGCACGTTGTCAGTTCTGAGATGAATACAATTCTAAGTTCAGAACCACGTTTACTTCTATAGAGATCGATATTTCAACTAGATTTTTCGTGGACTTGTATCTAATTGTTATCCAAAATCTCGATACATATTCAGAAAGCTTGCGAAAAACACTGTTCCAACTATCTATTTTTTTAAATGTGTCTTGTATCGTAATCTCCGTGTACCCTTCAATTGTCTTTCATTCTTACCGTAATCAATGGAGTCGGCTACCAAACATCATCAATCTTCATTTTCCAATAATCAAGATGGCTGCTGCTGGCTGGGGCGGCAGCAGTGTGATATTGAACTCTTCCGGCTCCCAATTCTAAAACAGAAGATTATTCATACAAGGTTAATATCAACTGTGAATAATATATAATAATGGCCTAATAACTAATTCTAGATGAAAACAATTGAATTATATGAATATATACATTTATATACATTCACCATTTAAATTATTAGAACAAGTAAATTTGATATATCATGATTATGCTTGTTTGCATAAACATTTCAGGAAAGATTGTTATAATTTTGGAGGACGTTGCAATTGCTCTGTAAAAATAACAAATACAAGTCAGCATACATATCTAGGGGTTATTATAGACAACCAGTTTAAATGGAATATTCACATAGACTATGTATGCAACCGACTGCGTTCAGGAATGTATAGCATTCATATTCTTAAACCATACGTAAATTGTCAAACATTGAAAATTGTGTACCACGCGCTCATTGAGTCAGTAATTATGTACGGTATTTTATCATGGGGGTGCACAACTAAGAGTTATGTTAACAAGATAGAAAACATACAATGAAGAATCTTTAAAATAATATTGTCCAAAAATAATATCTCAAGTTCAAATTGTAATTTACTTTCTGTCACAAAGCTTCACTTGTACACATTTATTGTTACCAATTATTTCACCGAAGAACATAAAACTACTGCTGTGCATCCACATGGAACTAGACATAAGGACAAATTGTTGGAACAAATAAGCCAAAATTCATATGGAAATCAGGAAAAGAGTTTTTTAATTCCAAAATTATTCAACAAAATCCCGGCTGAATAGTTACTTTTTGATAAATTATCTATACTAAAAACAGAAATAAAAAAATGGGTTCTACAACAATAAAATATGTCTCAGCAAATAGGGTATAATAACTTTTTCGCTTTGTTCTTTTGTTCTTTAGCATTCACATCTATATTTTTTTCTAGTCTTGCTTGATTGTTTCAAGTTTGAATATATAGTTGGCATTGTTTTTAATTTTTTCTTCCAATTTATTATTGAAATAATTTCTGCTCTGTCTTGATTATCTGTTTTATTTTCTGTATGCATGTTTATTAGTTTAAACACTTAAGTAGACCTTCAGACAAGTCGATATGACTTTGAGGGTCTACGAATACAATGTTAAAACATATTGAAAATTAAAATAAAAAATAAAAAATTTAATAACATCAAAACTTGATACAAAATCACTGTTCCCCAATTAAGGCTATGTACGAAAGATGGGATCGTTTGAACGGAGCACCACAAGGGCAATCTTACCACTCCAATTACACATTATATACACCTTAAAACCTGCATTTTATAGACTATCTATATTCTATGTCTATACTGTATATTTTATTGTATCTATAGGCCTATTGTAATTTTCTAAATTTTTCCCAAATAACTATCGATTTGGTATCGGGGACGCTGAAGAGCGAATATCGGAATAAAGGTACTTGGTCGTGTGACGAGCTTCGGGGTACTTTTCAATGACATGCGGTTAAGGTTCAGGTAAGGTTGGACACCTTCAAGTTGAGGGAAAAAATACCATTCACAATTCAACGTGACATTAAACTTATTCCTTCGTATCGAGGCTGTAAACTTACTAAAATGCTACCCAATTCACAACACTATTCCTACATCTAATTTCAACCCGTTTAAATAGGTCTACCCATCAGCTGTCACTTCGAGTGCAACATAACCTGAAAGTTGTGTCTCTAAAGTCTGATGAGAGCTTTTAATTATTTCTACATGATTTGCGACATATATTACGAAAAGATATAGAATCATTACAGTTTCGACAATGTCGTAATTCATTCACTCAGCAGCAAGTATTGTTCCCTATGTTGTTATTAGTTGTCAAGACAACGGGCTATACAGATTTTGACAAAGTGGCCATCAACCGTATGTTTGAACTAGGCACAGATTGGTCGATTCCTACGTTTTCCTTTCGAGATATCAAGTTTGGAGTTTGCAAACTTCTACGTTACTGCTACTGTTAAATATCAAGTTTAACGTTGTCGTGAACATTACCGAGAAATACAGTATGTATTAGTATTTGTATATAGTATTTTGAATAATTATTGATTTTCATGTCTTTTCGAGTAATTTGTTTCAAAATATTGAAATATATCAATGGTCATACCCGAGATAAATTATTTAATATCACTGTGCATCGAACCGTCTACTTATTTTCAATATAGGAATTTACATTGTCAATCTTCAGAGGGCATTTACTCCAATACATGTTTTTCAACAAAACAATAATGTTTTTTGTGCTACGTCTACAAATATTGTTCAATTGTCTTGATGTTTTTTGTAATTGCTCATTGTTACTTCATAAAGGGTTGGACATATCATTTTTTGTTATCTCATCTAACAATGGAGATAAAAAATTCCTCCCGGATTATTTTATTCAAAATGCTATTTAAAAAAAAAAAAAAAGTTTTCAGTTTTGTCATCATAGTTGTCTATGTTCCAATTTTGAAGTGTATAAAATAAATATTGACAGACAGGATTTTCACCCGAGTCCCCCCCTTAATGGCATGCAAGTACAGCTTGATTTTATTTTCTAATTTATATTGGGTTAAAGACGCACTGTAATGGTAGCGAAGATCTATTGGCGTAGATTGGATGATGAGATGAAGGTTTCTTGTTTTTTAAAAAATATTTATTGGGTTTAACAGCGCACTGTATTGATAGCGAAGATCTATTGGCGTCGGATGGATGATTAATGAGATGATGGGATGATGAGTTGAAGGTTTCTTGGGTATTTTTTAATACACATCGGGTTAAAGATGCACTGTAATGATGGTGAAGATCTATTGGCGTCAGATGGATGATTAATGAGATGATGGGACGACAAGATGGAGATTTTTTTTCAATATTGGGTTAAAGACGCACTGTAATGATAGCGAAGATCTATTGGCGTCGTCGGATGGATGATGGGATGAAGGTTTTTTTGGGTATTTTATAATATATATTGGGTTCAACGACGCACTGTAATGATTGCGAAAATCTATTGGCGTCGGATGGATGATAAATGAGATGATAGGTTGAAGGTTTCTTGGGTAATTTTTTATATATATGTATTGGGTTTAAGACGCACTGTAATGATAGTGAAGATCTATTGGCGTCGGATGGATGATTAATGAGATGATGGTTTCTCGAGTTTTTCTTTTAATATTGGGTTCAACGACTCACTATGATGATAGCAAAGATCTATTGGCGTCAGATGGATGATTAATGAGATGATGGGATGATGAGATGAAGGTTTCTAGGGTAATTTTTTCATATTTATATATATATTGGGTTAAAGACGCAGTGTAATGATAATGAAGATCTATTGGCGTCGTATGGATGATTAACCCTCCAGTGGTCGCGTGGGGTCCTATGGACCCCAACACTTCAGTTATGATAATATAACATGGATGCCATAACTTGTAATTTTTGGGAGTCTCTATACCTTCAAGTTGAACCTTCTAGTAGCCAACAAAAGAAGTTTCAACATCAAATTTTTTTTACGTCATGTGACTATTGTAGTCAGAACTTTTTTGGGGTCCCTTGGACCCCACGCGACCAGTCGCGTCACAGAAACTGTCTCTTTTTCAGCAGATAAAAAAATAATTTTTTTCAATTCTGACGTATTTTTATGATGCGTATTTCATACATAGCTTCGAAACTTTTCGTACACTATCTAACCATGGAATATTGTAAATCAGCATAAAACAGTTTTTGGATTTATATTAAGACCAAGTACACATGTCTTCTCCGTCACAAACAGCTTTGTTTGGATCATGTCAATATATCGTGCAGCCGTTGTAGTATCGGTATGGTCATGGAAGTTGAGGCCAAATAAATAGGATGTATGCTGAATTCTATGCTGAATATGGATCAATCAAATGTGAAATCTTATAAATTGAAATATTTGGTACAGTTTTACTGAAAAATATGATATAAAATTATCCATTTAAAATAGCATAAGTTCAAACAACAAAAAAACATGTTTATTTTATGTTTTTCTTCAACAATGTATAATAATTTCATTGTTAGGTACAACAATAAACTAAACAATCAATTAAAAGTGAAAAAATCTTTCATTTTTCATTTTTAATCAATTTTTATAAAGTACGTTGTTCATTATTTGGACTTTTTACCCAAAAATGTCAACTTGGAATTACAAACAATATTTTTAACGAGTACGAAAATAGATTCTAATGCTCACCAAACCACGAAATAACATTTATATAAAAAAATATATATTAAAAAATGACTCACAAAAAAGTTATAGCAGAAACACCCACTGGTGTTTTAGATTAGGGCGCACCTACTGGAGGGTTAATGAGATGATGGTTTCTCGAGTATTTTTTTTTAATATTGGGTTCAACGACCCACTATAATGATAGCATAGATCTATTGGCGTCAGATGGATGATTGATGGGATGAAGGTTTCTTGGGTAATTTTTTATATACAGGGCCTATATTGGGTTAACAACGCACTGTATGATAGCAAAGATCTATTGGCGTCAGATGGATGATTAATGAGATGATGGAATGAAGCTTTCTTCATGTGAGAACCATCCCGGCATCATCTCAGACTACAGAGGGAAAGCACGAAAAGCCCCTGTGAAGATGGACGGCAGCGGGGATCAAACCGGGTCCGGAAACACCTCGCCTCCCGGATCACACGGAGAGATGATAACTAATTCACTAAATGAATCCCTCACAATATATCATTTAAAAACTTGATGAGACACTAAGAAACAAAAACTGAAAAACTCAGGAAATAGCAAGTAGGTTGACGTTACATTCAATTGATAACGCATTGACGTTGACAGCAAGCTTACCTCGACTGGATGAAGTCACGCCGCTCGACCTCAAGACGCAGCGGGCTCCACGGTTGAACAACCGCGTTGTCGTCGTGGAACCTGCGGCTGTCAAGCGCTCGCAAAACCTGCAACAATGGAAAATGGATCTTTAAGTAACTTACCAGACGTCACATTTCTATTCCGCTCGTGTCGCTCTAATGTAACAACGGTATGCTCTATAAGCACAATATCTGAAGCAGTGCCTCAGCTGACTGAGTTACCAAGGGGGCCAGCAGCCAATGATCAACCCCAGAATTTTGCAATATTAGACGAGCTTTAGCGAGGATGTTTTCAAGTTTTTTTTTCATGTTTTTTTGTCGGTTCTCCACAGGTCAAACGGCTAGGCCTACGGCTATCAGCTTCAAACTTTTTTTCAATATGGTTCCTCATCCAACTTAGATCTGTATAGTTTTGTGGCATTATTGGGTGGTAACTATTTTTTTATGAATTTTAGAAATTTGAAAAATACCCATTAGAATAACACGGCGGAAAAACAAGAAAATATTTTCATTTTCTAAAAGAATGAAATTTTGCGTGAAGTTGAATTACATTTTGATACACATTTCTGGAAATTTTCAGCTTGATCGGGTCAGCCATTTTATGAAAAAACATGGAATGTGCTAAATTTGTACCACTCGAAGCAGTTTTTACACATTTTCACCCATACTATTACTATCCGCTCGTCCAACAACGCATATACGGTGTTTTCCTAGTAATATTCAATATAAATTTCTTGAGCGCCTACAGGTGAAGAAAAACTCAGGAAATAGCGAGTAGGTTGACGTTACATTCAATTGATAACGCATTGACGTTGACAGCAAGCTTACCACCACTGGATGAAGTCACGCCGCTCGCCCTTGAGACGCAGCGGGCTTCACGGTTGAACAACCGCGTTGTTGTCGTAGAACCTGGGGCTGTCAAGTGCTCGCAAAACCTGCAACAATGGAGAATAAATCTTTTAGTAACTTACCAGACGTCACATTTCTATTCGGCTCATGTCGCTCTAAATGCAACAATGGTATGCTCTATAAGCAAACCGCCGGTGACTTCAATATCTGAAGCGGTACCTCAGCTGACTGAGTTACCAAAGGGGCCAGCTGCCAATATAATCAACCCCAGAATTTTGCATTGTTAGACGAGCTTTAGCGAGGATTCAATTTGACATATTGAAAACAATTGGTGTTCGTTTTCAAGTTTTTTTTTTTCATGTTTTTTTGTCGGTTCTCCACAGGTCAAACGGCTAGGCCTACGGCTATCAGCTTCAAGCTTTTTTTCAATATGGTTCCTCATCTAACTTAGATCTATATAGTTTTGTGGCATTATCGGGTGGTAACTTTTTTTTATGAATTTTAGAAATTTAAAAAATACCCGTTAGAATAACACGGCGGAAAAACAAGAAAATATTTCAATTTTCTAAAAGAATGAAATTTTGCGTGAAGTTGAATTACATTTTGGTACACATTTGTGGAAATTTTCAGCTTGATCGGGTCAGCCATTTTGAAGAAAAAACATAAAATGTGCTAAAATTGTACCACTCGAAGCAGTTTTTACACATTTTCACCCATACTATTACTATCCGCTCGTCCAACAACGCATATACGGTGTTTTCCTAGTAATATTCAATATAAATTTCTTGTGGCGCCTACAGGTGAAAAAAAAACTCAGGAAATAGCGAGTAGGTTGACGTTACATTCAATTGATAACCCATTGACGTTGACAGCAAGCTTACCTCCACTGGATGAAGTCACGCCGCTCGACCTCGAGACGCAGCGGGCTCCACGGTTGAACAACCGCGTTGTTGTCGTAGAACCTGCGGCTGTCAAGTGCTCGCAAAACCTGCAACAATGGAGAATAAATCTTTTAGTAACTTACCAGACGTCACATTTCTATTCGGCTCATGTCGCTCTAAATGCAACAATGGTATGCTCTATAAGCATGCCGCCGGTGACTTCATTATCTGAAGCGGTGCCTCAGCTGACTGAGTTACCAAAGGGGCCAGCTGCCAATATAATCAACGCCAGAATTTTGCATTGTTAGACGAGCTTTAGCGAGGATCCAATTTGACATATTGAAAACAATTGGTGTTTGTTTTCAAGTTTTTTTTTTTTCATGTTTTTTTGTCGGTTCTCCACAGGTCAAACGGCTAGGCCTACGGCTATCAGCTTCAAACTTTTTTTCAATATGGTTCCTCATCTAACTTAGATCTGTATAGTTTTGTGGCATTATCGGGTGGTAACTTTTTTCTATGAATTTTAGAAATTTAAAAAATACCCGTTAGAATAACACGGCGGAAAAACAAGAAAATATTTCAATTTTCTAAAAGAATGAAATTTTGCGTGGAGTTGAATTACATTTTGATACACATTTCTGGAAATTTTCAGCTTGATCGGGTCAGCCATTTTATGAAAAAACATGGAATGTGCTAAATTTGTACCACTCGAAGCAGTTTTTACACATTTTCACCCATACTATTACTATCCGCTCGTCCAACAACGCATATACGGCGTTTTCCTAGTAATATTCAATATAATTTCTTGTGGCGCCTACAGGTGAAGAAAAACTCAGGAAATAGCGAGTAGGTTGACGTTACATTCAATTGATA
The DNA here is from genome assembly GCA_907164805.1 of Brachyptera putata. Taxonomy (NCBI): domain Eukaryota; kingdom Metazoa; phylum Arthropoda; class Insecta; order Plecoptera; family Taeniopterygidae; genus Brachyptera; species Brachyptera putata. The sequence continues at coordinate 7,151,010 of OU015474.1, forward strand.
ACCTATTGACGTTGACAGCAAGCTTACCTCCACTGGATGAAGTCACGCCGCTCGACCTCGAGACGCAGCGGGCTCGACGGTTGAACAACCGCGTTGTCGTCGTAGAACCTGCGGCTGTTAAGTGCTCGCAAAACCTGCAACAATGGAGAATAAATCTTTTAGTAACTTACCAGACGTCACATTTCTATTCGGCTCATGTCGCTCTATAAGCATGCCGCCGGTGACTTCAATATCTGAAGCGGTGCCTCAGCTGACTGAGTTACCAAGGGGGCCAGCTGCCAATATGATCAACCCCAGAATATTGCATTGTTAGACGAGCTTTGGCGAGGATTCAATTTGACATACTGAAGAAAACTGGTGTTTGTTTTCATTTTTTTTTTATATGTTTTTCTGTCGGTCCTCCACTGGTCGAACGGTTACTACAGCTATCAACTACAAAAAAAAATTCAATATGGTTCCTCATCGAACTAAGATCTGTATAGTTTTGTGGCATTATCGGAAGGTAACTTTTTTTAATAAATTTTAGAAATTTCAAAAATACCCGTTAGAAGAACACAACAGAAAAAAAATAAAATATTTTCTTTCCAAAAAAATGAAATTTTGCGTTAAGTTGAATTACATTTTGTTACACATTTCTGGATATTTTCCGCTCGTTCGGTTCAGCCATTTAGAAGAAAAAAAAATTATGCTAAATTGGTACCACTCGAAGCAGTTTTCACCCATTTTTACCCATACTATTACTATCCGCTCGTCCAACAACGCACATGGCGTTTTCCTAGTTACCTAAACTAAACTACAGCCTAGGGGCACTTGCTTGCGTGCAAATCTTCTAACGTGCAAAACTGATTGAAATGATTACATCTAAAATTCAGGGCCTGTATTAAATTGAATCCCTCACAATATATCATTTAAAAACTTGATAAGACACTAAGAAACAAAAACTGAAAAACTAAAGAAATAGCAAGTAGGTTGACGTTACATTCAATTGATAACGCATTGACGTTGACAGCAAGCTTACCTCGACTGGATGAAGTCACGCCTCTCGACCTCGAGACGCAGCGGGCTCCACGGTTGAACAACCGCGTTGTCGTCGTAGAACCTGCGGCTGTCAAGCGCTCACAAAACCTGCAACAATGGAAAATGGATCTTTTAGTAACTTACCAGACGTCACATTTCTATTCCGCTTGTGTCGCTCTAATGTAACAACGGTATGCTCTATAAGCATGCCGCCAGTGACTTCAATATCTGAAGCGGTGCCTCAGCTGACTGAGTTACCAAGGGGGCCAGCTGCCAGTAATCAACCCCAGAATTTTGCATTGTTAGACGAGCTTTAGCGAGGATTCAATTTGACATACTGAAGAAAACTGGTGTTTGTTTTCATTTTTTTTTTTTATGTTTTTTTGTCGGTCCTCCACAGGTCGAACGGTTACTACAGCTATCAACTTCAGAAAAAAATTCAATATGGTTCCTCATCCAACCAAGATCTGTATAGTTTTGTGGCATTATCGGGAGGTAACTTTTTTATGAACTTTAGAAATTTCAAAAATACCCGTTAGAATAACACGGCGGAAAAACAAGAAAATATTTTCATTTTCTAAAAGAATGAAATTTTTCGTGAAGTTGAATTACATTTTGATACACATTTCTGGAAATTTTCAGCTTGATTGGGTCAGCCATTTCGAAGAAAAAACATAAAATGTGCTAAATTTGTACCACTCGAAGCAGTTTTTATACATTTTCACCCATACTATTACTATCCGCTCGTCCAACAACGCATATACTGCGTTTTCCTAGTAATATTCAATATAAATTTCTTGTGGCGCCTACAGGTAAAGAAAAACTCAGGAAATAGCGAGTAGGTTGACGTTACATTCAATTGATAACCCATTGACGTTGACAGCAAGCTTACCTCGACTGGATGAAGTCACGCCGCTCGACCTCAAGACGCAGCGGGCTCCACGGTTGAACAACCGCGTAGTTGTCGTAGAACCTGCGGCTGTCAAGTGCTCGCAAAACCTGCAACAATGGAGAATTAATCTTTTAGTAACTTACCAGACGTCACATTTCTATTCGGCTCATGTCGCTCTAAATGCAACAACGGTATGCTCTATAAGCACAATATCTGAAGCGGTGCCTCAGCTGACTAAGTTACCAAGGGGGCCAGCTGCCAATGATCAACCCCAGAATTTTGCATTGTTAGACGAGCTTGAGCGAGGATTCAATTTGACATATTGAAAAAAATTGGTGTTCGTTTTCAATTTTTTTTATTTTCTTTTTCCTTTTTTCATGTTTTTTTGTCAGTTCTCCACAGGTCAAACGGCTAGGCCTACGGCTATCAGCTTCCAAAACTTTTTCAATATGGTTCCTCATCTAACTTAGATCTGTATAGTTTTGTGGCATTATCGGGTGGTAACTTTTTTTTTATGAAATTTAGAAATTAAAAAAAATACCAGTTAGAATAACACGGCAGAAAAACAGGAAAATATTTTCATTTTCTAAAAGAATGAAATTTTGCGTGAAGTTGAATTACATTTTGATACACATTTCTGGAAATTTCAGCTTGATCGGGTCAGCCATTTTGAAGAAAAAACATAAAATGTGCTAAATTTGTACCACTCAAAGCAGTTTTTACACATTTTCACCCATACTATTACTATCCGCTCGTCCAACAACGCAAATACGGCGTTTTCCTAGTAATATTCAATATAAATTTCTTGTGGCGCCTACAGGTGAAGAAAAACTCAGGAAATAGCGAGTAGGTTGACGTTACATTCAATTGATAACCCATTGACGTTGACAGCAAGCTTACCTCGACTGGATGAAGTCACGCCGCTCGACCTCGAGACGCAGCGGGCTCCACGGTTGAACAACCGCGTTGTTGTCGTAGAACCTGCGGCTGTCAAGTGCTCGCAAAACCTGCAACAATGGAGAATAAATCTTTTAGTAACTTACCAGACGTCACATTTCTATTCCGCTCGTGTCGCTCTAATGTAACAACTGAGACGTTCGATACCGACGGACCACCAGCAACTGTTTTCTCTTTTATGATAGGGTTTACTTTATTATGCTGGAAACCTTCCGTTTCTATATGTATTGTTATTTTCTATAGTTTAGTTTCTTGAACATGTGTTTGTCTAGTTATAGTATATTCAATTTCATGAGGGTTGGTCGGCATTTAGTATATCTAGTAAAATCTATCATAATTAAAATGTCTCTTGTATCCCATTATAATTGTATCCACATATTTTTCGATACTGTTCAAAACCCCTGACCAGCTACTTTTATGGCCTATATAATTTGTATTTCTGTCGTCTTCGTCAGCTTTCACCATTATTTTGTTATTTTGTGTCCCACCCAATCAAAGTCCCGGAATCTGCGGCTAGGACCAATCAGTGTTGTCCTCCCCGTATTTTGTACACATTTTTGACTCCACGTGGACTTGTGGAGGCGGGATTCGAAGATCTACAACGAACTCGGTTTTCACGTCAGTTAAGCTTGGGTCCTCCATGGAACTTGGACGCCTTCTCGTGTGACTCCGTCCTCACGTTACGTCAGCCGTGACACCCATCTGTGTTTTATAAATACCTAGTAAGATAGCCGCCCTGGAACTTGGCCGCACTTACTGTTAAACAATTTCATACATTTCATACGTTCCATACATATCGTACATTTCACAAAACGAGTGTTATTTTAATTACGGTACAAAAATTGTGACGTACCAGTAGGATCGTGTGCGATCGTCTGTTGTAACGAAGTTACAACTACAACAAGTGAACCTAGTTGCCCCCCCCCATACTTGCACCTTACAAGGTTGGCCGGGTCATCGCGACTCCGACACCACTGCACCGCTTGTCTCACAGGTGAAGACGACCGTCAACAGTCCCGTGCCTTTGCCCCCGCACAGAAGATCGACGCCCTCCCCTCCGTACCCACTCGCCAAGAGACAATAGTATCAATTAACTATCATTTTTTATGTGTTCATGTGTGTTTAGCTTTAAGTTTTTACATGGTGTTGATGACCAACCCTCGACTACATAAGGTAATAAACCATATTTGTTATAAATTAAAACTGTGTTCTTGTCGCAAATCACTCTTCCCTGAGGTAGAACCTATTACCTTTAGATTAAAACTCATATAAATTCAGCTGACGTGTTTGGAGCGTTACAGCTTGGCGCCCACCTAGCGGAGCCTCAGATAGAACTGATTAGCGACAAGAAATCATTTACATAATATATATTTAAGTAATTATAATTGAAGTGTTTTTCGATTGATAGGATTTTTGAGTATAGTGTCTCATTATTTCATTTTTGCGAAATGGTCCGTTGGTAAAGAAATACGATTTTAAACATTTATTTTCATGGTACAAACAAGGAGCCAAACAGTAAACATGAGTATGAATCCAGGACCAAGCAATGGTGCATTGAACGTGGACGGGGGAAATGTTCAGCTAGAAGGGGATCAGAATATGACTAGAGAAAATAGGGACGGTGGTCCAAACAGTGATAGTCAGGGTGACAGCCTAGCGGCGATCATGGCGATCTTGACCAACATACAGGCGAAGATGTCAGTGACGGAGGGTAACCAATCGGCAAACCGTAGTGTACGCAGTGGCCTGTCTAGGGGGGAGATTCGAGACGGTGAAACACCCCAAACGTTTGAGGACGTCCGGTCGATTGACGTCGGGATGGCACCACGCGTGGGTGGTCCGGTGGACACCCGCGAAAAGCCTTGTTTTGAGGGGTTACCAAGACACCACCCCGTAGTTTTCCTCCGAGAATTGGAGCGCTGGTTCGAGGTGTCCGCTGTAGGCGAAGGATGGCGCCTTGGTTACGCCCTAAGCAGCTTGAGGGGCCACGTAAGCACCTGGGGGGATGCGTTTAGATATCAGTTCAGAGATTACTCGCACTTTTGTGAGATGTTTTTAAACGAATACTGGGGTGAGGAGTTACAACGGGGAATACGGTTTGCTCTGTACAGTGGGACGTATAACCGGGCGAAGGACAATATGTCGATGTCCGAATATTTCCTCAGCATAGTCGCTAAGGCGCGACATCTGACCCCTCCTATGAGGGACGCAGAGATAATTTCTCTAACCGTGCGCCACTTTTCTCTGGCCGTGGAACGGACACTGCTAGCCGCCGGGCACGAACGCGTGGAGGATGTCCTGAAACTCCTTCATCGTCTCGATGACGCGGAGGGCCGTCGTGCCTACAACACGCGGTCTCAAGCCGCACCGACTAGTGGGGGGAACTCCGGTAGGACCGAGGCTAGGGGACAACAAAACACACCGCGTGCCGCCGCCGCCGACACAACAACCGAGCGCCGTTTAAACTAGTTCCTGTCACCTGCTCTCAAAGCCCACAGGTGACAGCCCCTCCTCGGACAACAACGACGGGCTTAGGTGTCGGTCGTAAGGCGGTATACACGGTCTTTGGAAAGCCAACTGACTTATTAGATACACCAGATGATAGTATAGCTAAGAGACACAAGTCTCCTCAAATAAATATTAATATTGGAAATATAAAGGCGAGGGCGCTAATCGACACGGGTAGCGAAGTGTCGTGCATTTCCGCCGAACTCTGGGATGAGATACGGGAATATTACCCTGAGACCCCATCTCTCCCAGTAACAGGCGTGTCCCTTGTAGGCGCCGTGGGGGTAAGAAGTCAGAAGATTACGCGACAGGTTATGATAAATATCTCGTTCGACTCGTACACCGCTGATGCTATATGTTTGATAGTGAAAGATTGGTCAACACCGATGATTTTAGGCATTGACTGGTTGGAAGACCAAAGTGTAGACATTTGTTTAGCCCGGAATGGCCTGAACATACCCGCACCCGCCTCAACTAGAATCATTTTTGTGCCGTTTGTTGCTAGGTACGCCTCAGACAATGACGACACTGGCCATTCATCTGTCAAAATAGCTATAGTTGGGGGTGAGGAGAAGGTAGATACGACCTTCAGTCATTGGGCCTGTCGAAACGACCTTGCACCCCTCAATGCGGAAGCCAGCGCTTTCACACAGGCTGGGGAGGGCGCGCGTACTGCCGAAGGTAATACTGCCGAAAGCTTCTTTTCCGACGGCTCGAGTCGGCATCCCGATAATGCTAGTATAGACACCGCGGCTAATATAACTAACGCGATCAAGTGTAGAGTTTCAAGCATGAGTTTACTGTCCTCGGAACAAAAGGACGAACTTATGTGCCTTCTAAACAAAAACTCATCCGTTTTTTCTGATAAGCCCGGGCTGACGCAAATGTACTATCACGACATAAAACTCACTGACTACGTACCATTCAATCAAAAGCCGTACCCCGTGCCCATTGCCTGTAGGTCACAAGTTGACGAGCAAATCGACTTAATGTTAAAGTGGGGAATTATATCGCGGGCATCCAGCCCATGGGTAAACCCTCTAGTAGTTGTGAAGAAGAAGGACAAGTCCGTTCGACTGTGCCTAGACGCACGTAAACTAAATTCCCGTATGGTTCAGGACCGCGAGTGCCCGTTAAATCCTGAGGAGATTTTGCAATCGTTTGAACCAATAAAGTGGTTTACCACGCTGGACCTAACAACCTCCTATTGGCAAATACCCCTCACGCCGGCGAGTCGGCAATATGTCTCATTCCTTTACAATTCGCGGTGTTATGCATTTAATGTTTTGCCATTTGGGATAAGTACGGCCGTGGCAAGTTTCACCCGGGCCATGGATTTAGTACTGGGGCCGGAGGTCAGGACGTTTACTCATGCATATGTCGATGACCTGCTAATACGTTCCCCTACCTGGTCACAACATCTTGACCACCTACAACGTGTGTTTGACCGTATCAAGTCCGCGGGGATGACTTTAAATATCACGAAATCTTTATTTTGTCGCGATAATGTGCCTTTTTTAGGTCATATTTTGAGCCCCATGGGCGTAGCAACAGATCCGGAAAAGATCAAAGCGATCCAAGAGTTCCCCAGCCCACGTAACACGAAACAGCTGAAGGGGTTTTTGGGTATGTGTAACTATTACCGTCGTTTCTGTGACCGGTTCGCAGCAAAGACCGTGCCTCTTTTGACGCTGCTCAAATCCGGAGTCAGGTGGAAATGGGACACTGATATGAAGCTAGCGTTTGAGGAGGTAAAATTGGCTCTGTTGGAATCGGTCATGTTACGAAACCCTTTACCTGATAAGACTTTTTACCTTCAAACCGATAGTTCTGGTTATGGCCTCGGGGCGCAACTTTATCAGATGAACGACGCGGGAGAGAAAATGGTGGTATCTTTTGCAAGTCGCACTCTTAAGGGCGCGGAGCTCAGTTATTCAGTTACGGAGTGCGAACTGCTAGCAGTCTATTGGCCATGTCAAAGTTCAGGACTTATTTACAGGGCCAACGGTTTATTATCTATTCAGATCACAAAACGCTTACTTTTCTCATGAAGAGTAGACTTCACTCGGCGCGCCTAACGCGGTATCTAATGCTAATGCAAGACTTTGATTTTACTATAGTACATTGCAAGGGGGTAGAAAACGTAGTAGCCGACGTGTTGTCTAGGAACCCTTTAAGAGAGGGGGGGAGCGAGGGGGATGTCTGTGACGTACCTCACGTTGATGTTCAGATCGCTTTAGGCCGGATACGACGTGAAGACAAGCTGAAAGATATTTTGGTTGGGTTGGTCGACGAACAAAAGGCGGACCCCCGGCTGATCCGAGTCATGCGGTCAATGACCCAGACGGCCGACGATGACGTCACCAACAATGTTAAAGGCCCCAACTACAAACTACATGAGGGTGTACTCTTTCATAAAGCGCGTGACGAGGGCTGGCGAGTCTGTATCCCCCAGAGCCTAGCTCACAAGGTGATTACGTATTTTCACACCGCCTATGGGCATTTTGGTGCGAAAAAAACTTTACTATTACTCCAAGAGCATTTTTATTGGAGAGGAATGTCGCGTCACACTAGGTCGATCCTAGCTAGTTGCGATCTTTGTCAGAAATCTAAACACCCGAATCGGAAGGAGAGGGGTGAAATGCAAAACGTCATAGCCGAACGGCCTGGGCAGATCATTGCTCTAGACTTGTATGGTCCACTCCCTAAGAGTCGGGGTGGGGTATGCTATCTTTTGGTCCTGTTAGACGTATTTACCAAGTATGTAACTCTGTACCCATTGAAGAAAGCTACGACCCAGGCGTGTCTAAATAGAGTATGTAATGAGTATCTAACAGGAGTGATAAGACCGGAAATAATTCTCAGTGATCACGGGAGTCAATTTACCGCCCTTAAATGGAAGCGAGCACTGGCTGAAGAGAACGTGGATGTTCGGTTTGTGTCCATCAGGCACCCAGAGTCGAACCCATCAGAGCGGGTGATGAAGGAGATTGGTCGTATGTGTAGAGCATTTTGTCACGGGAAACATACCGGCTGGGCGAATATAGTTCCTAGGATTGCCACGTGGTTTAATGTCACTCACCACGACTCCACAGGTTTCACTCCTTATGAATTACATTTCAATCGCAAACCCACCCGCGAGATAGAGAGTCTATTGCGTTTCCCCGAGGCGGACGGGGCTGCAATAACGCCCGAGCAGAGGATTCTCATGGCCAGGGATTGTATCGAGTCGCGTGCCACTGCACGAAAACGTAGGCATGATATCGTAGGTCGCACGGTTGTTTATGACGTAGGGGATCTTGTTTTGGTTAAGGTGAACCGTCAGTCAGATGCTGCGCAAAAATGGACGAAAAAGTTCTTTCTTATATATGAAGGGCCGTATGAAGTATCGAAGGTAGTAAACGCGAATGCGTATTTGTTGGTAAACCCGGAGACAAAGAAGGTATATGGCACGCACAACGTGGTCAATCTCCGCCGGTATTGCACTGTCACCCGTCCTCTAAACGTTTAAGGGGATAGCGAGCATAGGATAGTGTAGGAAGATGCCATGTATAGTTAGTTATAGATAATTAGTAATTATTAAACGTTATATTAATAATTTTAGTGAATAATTGTAATATAGTTACGCAAACAAAGTAACACTGGAAATAGATGGGAATATTCGATCAAGCATCGTACGTATAATCTATTGCATTGTTGCCTGGATTCACGAGAGTGTATACCTATTTGGTTTTCTTGGATATTTTCCGTAAGAGTTGCGACACGGGATAATAATATAAAATATTTAGAGTGCTAATAATCAAATATTTGATATGATTAGGGGGATTCTGAGACGTTCGATACCGACGGACCACCAGCAACTGTTTTCTCTTTTATGATAGGGTTTACTTTATTATGCTGGAAACCTTCCGTTTCTATATGTATTGTTATTTTCTATAGTTTAGTTTCTTGAACATGTGTTTGTCTAGTTATAGTATATTCAATTTCATGAGGGTTGGTCGGCATTTAGTATATCTAGTAAAATCTATCATAATTAAAATGTCTCTTGTATCCCATTATAATTGTATCCACATATTTTCGATACTGTTCAAAACCCCTGACCAGCTACTTTTATGGCCTATATAATTTGTATTTCTGTCGTCTTCGTCAGCTTTCACCATTATTTTGTTATTTTGTGTCCCACCCAATCAAAGTCCCGGAATCTGCGGCTAGGACCAATCAGTGTTGTCCTCCCCGTATTTTGTACACATTTTTGACTCCACGTTGACTTGTGGAGGCGGGATTCGAAGATCTACAACGAACTCGGTTTTCACGTCAGTTAAGCTTGGGTCCTCCATGGAACTTGGACGCCTTCTCGTGTGACTCCGTCCTCACGTTACGTCAGCCGTGACACCCATCTGTGTTTTATAATACCTAGTAAGATAGCCGCCCTGGAACTTGGCCGCACTTACTGTTAAACAATTTCATACATTTCATACGTTCCATACATATCGTACATTTCACAAAACGAGTGTTATTTTAATTACGGTACAAAAATTGTGACGTACCAGTAGGATCGTGTGCGATCGTCTGTTGTAACGAAGTTACAACTACAACAAGTGAACCTAGTTGCCCCCCCCCATACTTGCACCTTACAAGGTTGGCCGGGTCATCGCGACTCCGACACCACTGCACCGCTTGTCTCACAGGTGAAGACGACCGTCAACAGTCCCGTGCCTTTGCCCCCGCACAGAAGATCGACGCCCTCCCCTCCGTACCCACTCGCCAAGAGACAATAGTATCAATTAACTATCATTTTTATGTGTTCATGTGTGTTTAGCTTTAAGTTTTTACATGGTGTTTGATGACCACCCTCGACTACATAAGGTAATAAACCATATTTGTTATAAATTAAAACTGTGTTCTTGTCGCAAATCACTCTTCCCTGAGGTAGAACCTATTACCTTTAGATTAAAACTCATATAAATTCAGCTGACGTGTTTGGAGCGTTACACAACGGTATGCTCTATAAGCACAATATCTGAAGCGGTGCCTCAGCTGACTGAGTTACCAAGGGGGCCAGCTGCCAATATGATCGAACCCAGAATTTTGCATTGTTAGACGAGCTTTAGCGAGGATTCAATTTGACATACTAAAGAAAACTGATGTTTGTTTTCATTTTTTTTTTGTATATGTTTTTTTTTCGGTCCTTCACAGGTCGAACAGTTACTACAGCTATCAACTTAAAAAAAAAATCAATATGATTCCTCATCCAACTAAGATCTGTATAGTTTTGTGGCATTATCAGGAGGTAACTTTTTTTTATGAATTTTATAAATTTCAAAAATACCCGTTAGAAGAACACAACGGAAAAAAAATAAAATATTTTCTTTCCAAAAAAATGAAATTTTGCGTCAAGTTGAATTACATTTTGATACAGATTTCTTTAAATTTTCCGCTCTTTCGGGTCAGCCATTTTGAAGAAAAAACATAAAATATGCTAAATTGGTACCACTCGAAGCAGTTTTTACCCATTTTTACCCATACTATTACTATCCGCTCATCTAACAACGCACATGGCGTTTTCCTAGTTACCTAAACTAAACTACAGCCTAGGGGCACTTGCTTGCGTGCAAATCTTCCAACGTGCAAAACTGATTGAAATGATTACATCTAAAATTCAGGGCCTGTATTAAATTGAATCCCTCACAATATATCATTTAAAAACTTGATAAGACACTAAGAAACAAAAACTGAAAAACTAAGGAAATAGCAAGTAGGTTGACGTTATATTCAATTGATAACGCATTGACGTTGACAGCAAGCTTACCTTGACTGGATGAAGTCACGCCGCTCGACCTCGAGACGCAGCGGGCTCGATGGTTGAACAACCGCGTTGTCGTCGTAGAATCTGCGGCTGTCAAGCGCTCGCAAAACCTGCAACGATGGAAAATGGATCTTTTAGTAACTTACCAGACGTCACATTTCTATTCCGCTCGTGTCGCTCTAATGTAACAACGGTATGCTCTATAAGCACAATATCTGAAGCGGTGCCTCAGCTGACTGAGTTACCAAGGGGGCCAGCTGCCAATGATCAACCCCAGAATTTTGCATTGTTAGACGAGCTTTAGCGAGGATTCAATTTGACATATTGAAAAAAATTGATGTTCGTTTTCAAGTTTTTTTGTCGGTTCTCCACAGGTCAAACGGCTAGGCCTACGGCTATCAGCTTCAAACTTTTTTTCAATATGGTTCCTCATCTAACTTAGATCTGTATAGTTTCGTGGCATTATCGGGTGGTAACTTTTTTTTTATGAATTTTAGAAATTAAAAAAAATACCCGTTAGAATAACAAGGCGGAAAAACAAGTAGATATTTTCATTTTCTAAAAGAATGAAATTTTGCGTGAAGTTGAATTACATTTTGATACACATTTCTGGAAATTTTCAGCTTGATAGGGTCAGCCATTTTGAAGAAAAAACATAAAATGTGCTAAATTTGTACCACTCGAAGCAGTTTTTACACATTTTCACCCATACTATTACTATCCGCTCGTCCAACAACGCATATACGGTGTTTTCCTAGTAATATTCAATATAAATTTCTTGTGGCGCCTACAGGTGAAGAAAAACTCAGGAAATAGCGAGTAGGTTGACGTTACATTCAATTGATAACCCATTGACGTTGACAGCAAGCTTACCTCGACTGGATGAAGTCACGCCGCTCGACCTCGAGACGCAGCGGGCTCCACGGTTGAACAACCGCGTAGTTGTCGTAGAACCTGCGGCTGTCAAGTGCTCGCAAAACCTGCAACAATGGAGAATAAATCTTTTAGTAACTTACCAGACGTCACATTTCTATTCGGCTCATGTCGCTCTATAAGCATGCCGCCGGTGACTTCAATATCTGAAGCGGTGCCTCAGCTGACTGAGTTACCAAGGGGGCCAGCTGCCAATATGATCAACCCCAGAATTTTGCATTGTTAGACGAGCTTTAGCGAGGATTCAATTCAACATACTAAAGAAAACTGGTGTTTGTTTTCATTCTTTTTTTTTTTATGTTTTTTTTTCGGTCCTTCACAGGTTGAACGGTTACTACAGCTATCAACTTGAAAAAAAATTTCAATATGGTTCCTCATCCAACTAAGATCTGTATAGTTTTGTGGCATTATCGGGAGGTAACTTTTTTTATGAATTTTAGAAATTTCAAAAATACCCGTTGGAAGAACACAACGGATTTTTTTTTTTTTTTTTTTAATAACATCGAAACTTGATACAAAATCATTGTTCCCCTATTAAGGCTAAGGATGAGAGTAGGATCGTTTGGACAGGGCACCACAAGGGCGATCTTACCACCCTATATTATTATTTTTTAAATTAAAGTAATGAACTTTGACACCAGGTCTACGCTGTCTGTGACCACACTTCTTCGCCGCAGATAAAAGTCTTCAGTTGTCGAAAGTCCGGAACACAATATAAACTGTTTTTGAAATATATCCGGACACTACCAACATTGGTATTAGGAATGATCCAACCACACGAATGTTGATATTTTTCACTTTGAACTAAGTCTCTTAGGCAATGTTCACTTCTTCCAATGACAGCAGGTGCAAAGTTCATAATTAAACAAAGGATAAAAAAATAAGGAGTGACAGCCCTCGATATAACTAGGCCTATCACTCTACTAATTGAAGGTCGTGGCCAATTAGTACTTCATCCAAGCATTCACTTCGAGGACTGTGGGAAACCACGAAAAACCACGTCAGGACGGATCAACAATAAAATATTTTCTTTCCAAAAAAATGAAATTTTGCGTGAAGTTGAATTACATTTTGATACACATTTCTGGAAATTCTCCGCTTGATCGGGTCAGCCAATTTGAAGAAAAAACATAAAATGTGCTAAATTTGTACCACTCGAAGCAGTTTTTACCCATTTTTACCCATACTATTACTATCCGCTCATCTAACAACGCACATGGCGTTTTCCTAGTTACCTAAACTACAGCCTAGGGGCACTTGCTTGCGTGCAAATCTTCTAACGTGCAAAACTGATTGAAATGATTACATCTAAAATTCAGGGCCTGTATTAAATTGAATTAAAATACTTGTGATTTTTTTTTCAATACGCTGTGCATGCATTCCAAGATGCTTGAAAATTAGAACAGAATACTCAAGTACTCCTGTTTATATCAATTTTCTATCACTCATTTTGCCCGCGGGCGCATTTACGTGTCGTCAAACTTTCCAATACGTTTCAATCAACGTCTCGACAAAATGACTGTCATATATATAGATATATACATGGGACTTGTACTGACATACCGTATTGTCCCGAATATAAGCCAAGGGTTTTTCTCGAAATTGCGAGTCCAAAAGTCACCATTGGCTTATATGCGGATCTCGGCCTAAAATCGGTCAAAAACACGTTTTTTACTAAATATGATAGAGCGCATGCACACTCTTAACAATGGAATCAACTTGACACTGCAAAATATTGCACTAAAAACACGTTTAATAAATGTTTTATCACGAAGAAGCATCATTTTCCCAATATCCACCAATTTTATTTGACGCGCAGTTACTAATAAACAAAGGCACGTTGAGCTGTCAGCTGCATTGTCTTGTCAGACCTTGACGAGTGGGCGGGCTATATGACGATCGCGCGTCATCGGCACTAGCCGAGTACACACGATCGTGAGGCCCTAGCAACGGTTTCTCACACGCAGTTGGCATAGCTTCCTCACGCGCGCAATACGAAATTGACTAAATTCTAACTCGGAAGAGTGATGATTTACGTGGGAAGGAGATGAACCCTTTTTTCAATTGTTGATCTAAAAGTTTGGGGGTCGGCTTATATTCGGGGTCGGCGTATATTCGGGACAATACGGTAAGTTCTTTTCGCTGACAGAATACGCCAATGTATAGGAAAATGATGAAATACAGTCAGCTGTTATTCCAAAACCTTATTCTAGGCTAGGCTATATGTGTCAAACTGACAAGCCTTTGTACGCTAAATGAAAGTACTATTGGCAAATTTATTCTTCTGCCCATCAAGTGCAACAATATGTCAATACATTGAATACAATGAAACAATTTTTCATGTTATGTATGTTATGAATGGTTATCTAAGCACAATTATCTGTGTGATCTAACCGGGAAGAACCCGGCCTGGGAAGTAGGGTAGTGATTTCATAACCTGGCTGTCAAGTGGTTAACATAAGCCTAACTTGACAAGTGTAAAGATACCGAGCAATTCAACGGCGAAGTGAATTTCAGCATCGTATTTATGTGGTACGCAAATACATTATATAATATTTGAAAAGTACTGTTTTGTAAGTAATATTTCAACATAACCCTACTTCTTGTATGACAGAGAATTCACCTGCTGCGCTTTTTTCCAAAGTTGAATTCATTCGGTCTCGCGGCAGAGAGCAACAAGTGCAAGCGGCAGGAATTTCATCCATTCTGATTGGCCAGAAAAAAGTCTACTGCGAGCCATGAAAACGTGCCTCTAGTCTTGGAGATATGTCTTTGGCCGCAGCACAACAGGAAAAGAAGCGGAAGCTCTTGTGCGGAAGGCATTTAATATTCATTACATATATAAAATAAATACAATAATTATATAATAACCATATTCAATTGCTGGAAATTTAATGGAGTACCAGTTCGAATTTAATGATTTAATACAATAGCAACAATTGACAGTATAATTACTTTCATTTCAATGTCTTACTATGTCTGTGTTCTGGCCATAAAATGCTCTCTAGCCTGTAATAATCCTACAAATGGTAGGCCTGAATCAGATGATGAAAGTTTGAACAGAATCCGAGAATAAAGTCAGATTCTATCAAGTGACAGCTAACTCATTGTTGTAATTTTAAATTGTACCAGTAGGGCTAATTATCAAACGATAAACGTTACGTTTAAAAAAGATGTGGTTAAGCCTTCACTTTGCTAACCTTTCTCTCGCATTCCCTCGCTAGACGACTAAATGACAAACTCGCTCGACTACACCCTCACAAATGAAAAAATTCTCTCTTTTTCTAATTTGAAATTGATATAAATATTCTGCAGCCTATCTCAATTAAAGAAAACATGCGGGGAATAGACCACGACACAGGGTCTTCACCATAGACATAAAGTATTCTGATCCCCCTTGCTGTTTCAAGAACGTGGACTAACTAAGCATAGACCTACAGTTTAATTGCCGCCATGAGAACGATGTTACGTTGCTCGCTGAACCTCAGATGTGCCATTTGTGGATTGTAGTCGTTTGCCTGGTCGTAAGCTCGGCGCTGCTTCACCGAAGTCTTTGTCTCATTCGGGCCAAGTAGGCCTCGAGCTACTGGTGAGCCATGAACTTCCTACACTGTAAAACGTACATAGATGTAGAGGAAAGTCATAAGCATTGTCAAATGCGCAACTTACTAGTGATAATGAATAGCCTAGTCCTAGGCCTACTGTGGTCAGAAGTTGAAAATATTGGCCTAGATAGATGGACGTTATATTATTCACAAATTTAGTTTGAATTTATACATTTATATTGAGTGGAGAAATAACCTAGGCACAAGGACCTACTGGAAAATAACTAGATGACTAGGGCCTAGGCCTAGGCCTAATTTGTCAGAGGTGTAGGCTATTATACAAGTATAAGCCTAGTAATATCTTTGCCTAGCCTAGTATGACCTAGGCCATTGATTTCATAATAGTACCAGTTAAATTTCAACAAGATCATTGAGTTTCTACCATTTTGTGAAATCAATTCACACATAGGGCCTACTTGGCCTAGGCCTACATGCCAAGGGTCCTAAAGAAAAGCACATGTGTGAACAGAGGAAATCAAATTTATTGAGATAGTATGTTCTTTGACACAGATGTATATAACATATGTAACTATCATTCACGTGTTATAGCCCCAAGTAGATCAAATAATACTGCAATAACTCACCATTTAGGCATGATAGGCAATTTAGTGAAAACGTTTCATGCCATTGTTCTCTGTAAAACGACATTTTTAGGACAGTTGAGCGCTTCAGAAGAACCGCATAGCCAGAAGAGCGGGTTGGAGACTACTCTGCTTTCGTGTGTAATAAATAACTTCTGTTTGAGAAAAGTCAAGTTTTTTGCTTGTGAGAAAACAAAAACATTAAATAATATTTTATACACTAAAATCAATTAAAAGTAAATGAGTACGGGCATAATCTGCGAGGAAAAAAGACCGATCCGGTAGTACAAAAAGATCAGACACAGCCACCTGAAAACTCGAAAACGTGTGGATTTATAAATGAATATTTCTCCTACTGAATGATCGCAGTAAACGAGATGAAAAAGTGAACATTATGAAACTCAATTTTTCACTGACCAATCCATAAAATGTTCAGTTTCAGTTCAAATGTCAATTAGGTTAACCAAATATAGCAATGCACTATTTTAAGTAAATATAGTACACTAGCTTGTGTTGTAATTAAAACTGGGACCAAACTATTCAATGAAGATATCCAAAAATATGGACTTAATTACCACTTACCAGTAACTCAAAATCAATATAGTCCAAAAAAAGGGCTCAACAGTTCCGCAGGGAAATTTTTTGGTCTTCTATAGTCATATAAATTCAAGAATATATTTTTCTATACATAGGCCTAGTAATTGCATACTCTGAGAATGTAGCCCACACATGTTAATGATAGAGAGACAGTTATTTGAATTGGACGTGCAATTTAAAAATTGATTCAACAAATATTGGCTTTTTTTTCAATCAAAAACGAAAATGAATTACAAGTAGGCCTAGATGAATTTTACTGAGTATGAAAATACCCAGTTATTTATATTCTGCCTTTTTTGAAAATGCGGGATATTTGATGATCCCGAGAACAATTCTCGGGACGCCGGGATGGGAAGCTCAAGACAAGGACAAGCCTGGGAAAACCGGACGTCTTATGGTCACCCGCTGACACAGGAAACAAAATTCCACGTTATCCGCGAATTCTTCACCCAATGATTTGTTCTTTTGCCAAAATCGGGACAAATGCGTGTCCTGAAATAACTTTTCGGGACACCGGGACGATCCCGGTTTTCTAGGACGGATTGTCACCCTATTTCTAATAATAATATAACATTTTTGAAAGACAGAGTTGTGTTTCTAATAGTAAATCTCAAGTGAACAGTCATTGATGCTAAAATTACCGCAGCTGTACAAATATAGCCGAGATATTTGAGTTCTTCATGTTGGTAGAGGACCTTCTTCTATTGTTCAGCAAGTACATTCTTGTTCTAGAATATTTACATCGTATATCATTGACAAGTTACTTGTCACAAATTATGAGCGTTGCCAGTCGATATATTCTACAGACATACATCAAATTCGATATTCATCTAGTTTATTATATGGCAGACCTTATTACCAGGTAACTTGGTGGAATTTTCAATATTTACTACCAAGTAACTTGGTTCAACTTTTCATTTTTGCTGCCAAGTAACGTGGCAGCTATTTTCATAATTGCTACCACGCTACTTGGTAGCTCCTGTCAAATGGACCAAGTAAGTTTCATGTTTCCAAGGTCAATTGATGAAATATTTTGTTTGGGCTAATTTCGACATGTTTTCCACATGTAATTTTTGATGTGGGCCTGGACATACCTTCTTTATTACTTTCAATATCGCAAATACTTGTTAACACACTAAATATCTCCAAAAAACGATGAAATGAACGTGTTAATAAGGAATGGCCTTGTGGTGAGGTAGGCCCATCATAGAAGCCATAGTCATAGGTTTCAATAAACATCGATTTAGGCACTATGAGCATCTTCCAACTAATCGAGGATCAGTTCTTTTCCTTCTCTGTGAATGTCTACTTAAAAAATGTGTCAAATTAATCTCCGAAAACATCATTTTCTCAGACAAAACTTATCTTTCCCACAAACCATCGTGGTAGCTTTTTCTGAAAGTAACAGCACGTAACATTTTTCCTTTTCACAATTCTACCTCACATTAATCCAATTTTGCAGGAATTTGGGAAATAACATGATTAGATAGCAATAAAGAGGTTACATAATATGTTCAGTGTTATTGGTAAATTTTATTCCCATCAACTCTTATATCAAACAGTTTAGAGCAGCAACTACTGCAACTACCTAGGCGACTGAAACATCGTGGTAGCTATTTCGCAAAAGGCAACCAAGTAACGTGTTCGACTAGGCCTAGGCCAAATGCATTCTATGCCTAGGCCTAGTTTACTTCGAAGTTAGATGGCTTTTCGGGCATCTAATTTCATGATAAAAAAGAATCGGAATATTTCAATTTTACTTTGTTAAAGATAGATCTTACATTACATCAGAACTAGAGATAGGGCAGTAAGCCGGGCTTACTCCCTAAAAACGTTGGATAAGCCGGGCTTACGTGAACTAGGCCACAAATCAACCACTGACCAATGGATATTAACTAGGAAAACGCCATATGCGTTGTTAGACGAGCGGATAGTAATAGTATGGGTAAAAATGGGTAGAAACTGCTTCGAGTGGTACCAATTTAGCACATTTTATGTTTTTTCTTCAAAATGGCTGACCCGATCAAGCTGAAATTTTTTAGACATGTGTACCAAAATATAATTCAACTTCACGCGAAATTTCATTTTTTTGGAAAATAAAAATATTTTATGTTTTTTCCGCCATTCTAATGGGAATTTTTGAAATTTCTTAAATTCATAAAAAAAAAGTTACCCCCCGATAATGCCACAAAACTATACAGATCTAAGCTAGATGAGGAACCATATTGAAAAAAAGTTTGAAGTTGATAGCTGTAGCCGTTCGACCTGTGGAGAACCAACAAAAAAACATGAAAAAAAACAAACAAACAGAAAAAAAAAAAAAGAAACATAAAAACAAACACCAATTTTTTTCAGTATGTCAAATTGAATCCTCGCTAAAGCTCGTCTAATAAAGATTAAGAAGCTTTGACCGGCACATGCAGCGCAGTGGTTAACGAGCTTGCTTAGTGTGATACGGGAGGCGAGGGGAATTCCGGACCCAGTTCGATCCCCGCCGCCGATCATCTTTAAAGGGGTTTTTCATGGTTTCCCTCTGTAGTCTAGGCTAATGCCGGGATGGTTCCTACAGTAAGTCGGCCATGACCACTATCCTTCCCATTATCCAAGAACCTCCATCTCATCATCTCATTAATCATCCATCCGACGCCATTAGATATGCGCTACAATAACAGTGCGTCGTTAAACCCAATATAAAAAAAGAAGCGTTGTTAAAACAAATAGTATACAAATTAAAAATACACAGAAACCCTAAAATCGGAAATATCCTTGGAAACCTAGCGTCGTTGTTTGAAGTGCTGCGACATACGTCCACGTGGCTCTTGTGTGCGCCACCAACTTGTCGGGAGTCCGTGGCGTCGGGCGGCGCAGCAGTAGAACGTCGTCACATAGCGGCGCCACATTCACCCCGGGCGGCACAGGAATGTCTACAAACACGAAACAAACAAATTAGCTACTTATTATACTTGTTTTACAGTGAAATCTCTATCTATCGTTTTACAAGGGGCCAGAAAAAAGAAACCATCCATACAGGAAAACGATCCATCCAGGAAAATTCAACGTTGGTCAAATGGGAGTACCAGGTTGGAACAAAATGAATGATGGAAAAGCAGGAAAACGATGGATCCGGGAATGATGCATAGAGGTTTTACTGTAATAATTTACAATGGGTTTTCGCTAGGGTTGTTAGTCGATATAGAAACATAAATCTAATATTGTTATCAACGCATAGATAATTGACCGTAATATGTCAATATTTTTTCTTCTGTTCAATAATCGTATCGCATGTCAGAATATCATATCGTTTGTGTTGTAGTTTTAGTTTTGGTAGACTATATTTATGTGATAAGAACTATTAAGCATTTTGTAGCAAACTTCTAAAAACAGGAGCTGCAAACTCTATATCAACAACTACGAAGTGGAAAAAGTGGATAGAGAAGTAGGTAAATATGGATTCATACAAAGAACGACGCGGGAATGCAATGAATTGGAAGAAGATATCAAGAATATAACAAAGATTGATTTAAGAAGAGAGCTAAGAAAAAAATAAAGTATAATTTTATCAAGTATGTTTGATTGTAATTTCATTAGGTATAGTAACCATTACCACCTGTTTTATGAACAATCTGTAATGAATAAATAAAATATGTAAATATGTAAACTACGGGATTATCAACACATATTATACATTCTCTCATACTTTTCAATCTGAGGCAGGGAGTTGTCCAAATAACACTTATTTTTTACAGGTTTTTAAGGAAAGAGATACCAGCACATTTAGCGCAGTGGTTAGCACGCTCGCTTCTTGTGATCTGGTAGGCGACGGGAACTTCGGACCCAGTTCGATCCCCGCCGCCGACCATCTTTACAGGGGTTTTTCGTGGTTTCCCTCTGTAGTCTAGGCTAATGCCGGGATGGCTCCCACAATAAGTCGGCCACGACCGCTTCCTTCCCACTATCCTTCCCATCAACCAGGAAACCTTCATCTCATCATCCCATCACCCCATAATTCATCCATCCGACGCCAATAGACCTTCGCTGTCATTACAGTGCGTCGTTAAACCCAATATAAATAAATAAAAGGAAATAGATAACTAGTCTTTTAAACTTGGGCAGAGGCCTACATTAATAATGTGTGAAATAATCATACAAGATGTAATTGTTCTAAAGTTAGAAAATAAAATTATAATTCCAATTCTAATCAGTGAATTGAGTAACTAATGATTAGTTAATTACAGTAAACCCTCATTAATCCAAAATAGAAAGGACCCCAAAAACAATGATTTTGATTTATAAAAATTCATATTTACTAAAGAGTCATTTTTCCAGCTTAGAATAGGCCTATGGTCAATTTCGTAATGCGCGCTAGAGGAAGCCATGTCACAGGCTGAGACCTCGTTTACATTACTACTCAACTACTCTAGTAACCCCATCTACGATCGTAAGTGACCGTGTGTGAACACCATATAGTGGCTACGCTCGTAACAGAAGCTACTACATCAGTCAACTGACTCTCGTTAGTAGGGTTACCGTAGTAGATGTACCCGTATGAACGCTCATAGGTTGGTACGATCGTAGCCTCGTAGGAAGTCTTTGCTTGTAGGATACGTTTTGGTAGAGTAATTACAAGATGGCGTCGGCGAATTGTGTAAAATATGTAACTAAAACGTCTAGCAACCATGAACCTATATTTTGTCCGTGTGAACGCAATATTAGTTACTGCCTATTTACTCTAGTAACTCTACTGTAGTAGGATGGTAGTAATGTTAACGGGGTGTGAGACTACGTATTGAATCCGTTGCTAAGGGCCTCGCTGATCGAGTGTACTCGGCAAGCTCTGTGACACGCGATCCTCTTATGGCCCGTTGCTATTGGACGAACGAGTGTTCCGAGCTCAAACTTCGCCAAGGTCGACTGCATCCGGTATGCTGGCATACCCAAAGCATGGAACAGCAGGAACAGAGAGAGAGAGAGAGAGAGAGAGAGAGAGAGAGATTCAGCAAGAAGAATTAATTCTAGGGGAGAAAATATTTTTTTGGAAAATTTTAAAACCAAGGTTGAAGTTGGAAAACAAATTTGAAGAATAAAAAAAAGCAAAAAATATTGTAGTGATGTTTAATTTGACTAAAATTTTGTAGGACGATAAAAAGACAATTCAAAAACCTTATTCCGTAGAAATTATCACTAAAATATTTTTTTTCTGGATGTTGACATCATTTTAAAATTTTGTACACAGGCCTACAAAATTAATATAGGCCTACTGGTACCAAGTTTTTTGCTCTAAAATCACTAAATTTAGCTCAATTATGAAACTGAGACGTGCTCCGAGTTCTTCATTTGAATACTCTACACACACACATAAGAATAGAACTGAGAAATTCAACAGATAGTTTTCTGACATTCAATGGTTGCGTTAAGACTGCAAAAAATAGCAAAGTTCTGCGTTTTTCTACTTACTGGCATTGTTCTTGTAGTTCTCTTTGTTGCGTTCATCTTCTAGCCTCCTTCCCCTTCTTCCCACTGCGAAACTTCACTGCGTAAACTTCTACATCATACTGCCGTCTTAGTTGCGTTCTCTTCCTTCTTTAACGGTTCTGCTAGTTGATACATGTACTGGCATCGTCCATCGTCCTATGTTGACGGATTCACGATACAGAAGACACGAGGGAGGGAGGGAGTGGGAGGGGAGACGATGCGTTCAGCTGGTAACGTTTCTTCTGTCAGGCTGGCAGACCTGCGTTCAGCCCGAGGACGGAATCTCGATACAGAAGACATGGGGGAGTGAGTGGGAGGGAGGGGTAGGGGGGAGGGAGAGACGATGCTTTGAGCTCATGGAGAAGCTTCATGGAGAAGTGCAACACCGACTGTAAAAAGGTAACAGCTTGGATTACACATCATTCACGATGTAGTGATACCAACAAACTTCATCATAATATACAGAAGATTTACGGACTCGCGTCTTCCAAGTTAAGTAAGTTGTTTCAAATATTAAATGACAATAAGCATTCCTCAACTTTGGTGACTTGGACGATTAGGCTTGGGTCAAGTTAGGCCTTTTCTTGGCTCCACCACTGATTTAATAAATATCCCTACAGGATGGCAGCGCACTGGTTCAACAGTCTCATAGACCGCAAAGTGTTACGCCTATTAATCCTGCTAAAAGCACTGTTATCATCAAGAAAATGTCATCTGCTAGGGCACTGTTGTGAGTGTATGCTGCTAGGAGCATTGTGAACAGCCAACATGGTGATTGTTGGTGATCATACGCTCTGATTTGGCGTTGCCTATCTAGAGACTACTCTACAGGCACATGCAGCACAGTGGTTAACGCGCTCGCTTCATGTGATCTGGGAGGCGAGGGAATTTCGAACCCAGGTCGATCCCCACCGCCGACCATCTTTACAGGGTTTTTTCATGGTCTCCCTCTGTAGTCTAGGCTAATGCCGGGATGGTTCCTACAATATGTAGGCCATGACCGCTTCCTTTCTACTATCCTTCCCATTACCCAAGAACCTTCATCTCATCATCCCATCAATCATCTATCCGACGCCATTAGATCTGCGCTATCATAACAGTGCGTCGTTAAACCCAATATGAAAAAATATATAAAAAGACTAAGTAGGTACTCTATCTATGGCTCCACGTTTAGGATTACGCCTAGGCCTACTCATACAAAAATCATCATTCTTTAGGCTAATATGTAGGCTGCCACGGTGTCTCAGTCGACTACAGCGAGCGGTAGAAACCAACGTCACCGTTGGGCGTGGGTTCGAGACTCGCATAAGGCATCGGGTAATTTTGTAAACGTCCTTTCATCTAGGCCTATCATCCCTTCATCATTTCACTATCACCCACTCATTCGTACCCTCTTTTTCTTTTTTTTTTTTTAATGTTGCTTAACGACCCCACCAACAGCTAGGGTTATACGGGGGTACGAATGAGCGGATGTTAATGAAACGATGAAGTGATGATGGGTGAGAGGACGTTTACAAAAACCTATGCCTTATGCGGGACTCGAACCCACGCCCACGGTGACTTCAGTTACTACCGCTAGCGATAATTGACTTAGCCACCGGGGCGGCCATACCCTCGTATTAAGCTAGCTGTTAGTGGGGCAAAGTAAACTAATATGTGGGCCAAGCAAATATAATACAATATTATAGGCTAAAGGCTTTTGCGAATACATACCATTTTCCTACGAATCGTATCTTTGTTTACTTCTACGTGCTTCAACCATTGCAAGATTATAGGACCACGGCATTGAGGTTAGAGTTGATGGCTTAGAGAAGATTATATAATAATGAGTACAGAAATTGTCCAGTCTGAACAAATAGTGGTTAGCTTCCATAAAGCTAACTACCATACTTTGTTATTGAGCAGCTGCTTGTAGAATGTAGATTATTAATTATTTGGTAGAACTTTCGATAAAAATTAATAACCTCACGAAATCTGTCAGAGAATATGTTTCCAACTAATGACGATTAACACGTGGGCGCTGCATTCGCATTCATTTCGTAACGAGCTTTGTGATTGGTTCTTGGAACTATTCGGAAATCGGAAGATGGACTTGAAACCTCCGCCTTGAAATGACTTCGAATTTCAAGACTACCGTTTCGAGTCTTAGCCAGATTTTACATTCACTGGACTCGAACCCACACCCAACGGTGACATCAGTTTCTACCGCTTTGTGACTGAGTCGTCGGGGCGGCTCCAATATATATATATATATATATATATATATATATATATATATATATATATATATATATATATATATATATTGGGTTTAACGACGCACTGTTATGATAACTGAGATCTAATGGCGTCGGATGGATGATTAATGAGATGATGGGATGATGAGATGAAGATTCCTGGATAATGAGAAGGATAGTGGGAAGGAAGCGGTCATGGCCGACTTATTGTAGGAACCATCCCGGCGGCGGCATTAGCCTAGACTACAGAGGGAAACCATGAAAAACCTTTGTAAAGATGGTCGGCGGCGGGGATCGAACTGGGTTCGGAATTCCCCTCGCCTCCCGGATCACATGAAGCGAGCGCGTTAACCACTGCGCTGCATGTTTTTATCTCCAATAATTTATCCTTCTTCAAAAATATATAAGTTATTATGTTGACCTACAAATAAACACACAGTAAAATATTTCGATGGAAGAAATCGCGAATATAACTTCTAAAATGTCCATAATAGTTCAGTTATTTGATATAACTTGGAAAATATCTATTATCATTCAATTATTACTCCAAAATTGCATGTGAATCGCAAAAATTACTTGAAAAATTACCATATTATGAAAGATTCACTGCGGGGATCCGGACCCCTTTTAGCGTGCGGTTGATGTCCAGCTAGGCGGTCATTTCATTTATGTAACCTGTGTCTTCCCCCCAACCCCCCTGGGCCATCATCCCGCCTCCTACAATACACAAATCCTAACGACGTCCTAACGACGTCCCTGGGAGACACAGATATGTTCAATACCTTCGAGACGGTGTGAGTAATAACTAGTGATGCCTTCGGGTAACAAATTAGGAACCGGGTACCCGCCGAAATTTAAAAAACTAAATAAAACTAAAAACTATATGACTATATGACTATATATGCTTCTCAGTTCTCGGTAAAGAATTTTATTTGGCATGGCAACTAAATAGCGGGTGTCAGGAGAGGGATTCAGTACACTGCACGTGTGACCACAGATAACGGTAGGTGGTGAGACTAGATTTGACGAGCGCATTATGACAAGTTGAGAGAGGTCTGGGAAGGTAGGTGAAAAAACTTATGTAGAATGCGAAGTTGAATTTCTCTCGGTAGCTTGAGTGATTTATAAAAGTTATTTTCTATATTATAGGTACTGGTTAGCACAATTACCCGGAACCTAGACGGGTACCCGGGTAACAGAATATTACCCGGGTAATGCATTACCCGTACCTGACCCGGGTACCCGGGTACCTGAAGGCATCACTAATAATAACTTACTATTGATCTCATATCGCATAATTGTTAAGCGTTTACTGTTATAAAATGAGAGCAGTATACGCGAGACAATGAAAAAAAGACGAAAAGGCATGGGGTTTTTATAAACGTCTTTTCAGTTATCATCACTTCACATTTTCCTCGTAGTTCTATATTGTAAACATAAGTTTGGTAATACCCATTATTAAGAAAGACCGGTTCCGTAAAAAAAAAGAGATCAGAAGGACGAGAATATATAAAAAAAATGTATGAATTATAACCTAGACTATCAGAACAAAATAATACAGTCTTGCTTCGAAGTAGTAAATTAATTTCAATATAAAACGAAATGGGAGAAACATTTTTTTCTTTACTTCCCTATCAATGTGATTCGAATGAATTATACATAAAAAGCAATAACAAAGATTTGTGATGCATATTTAGGAGTCTAAAATCATTCCTTTACTTTTCCTTATTTATTTTTTCAATTCCCTTCCTCATTCGAGTATCTATATATAGTTGTTGTTGATAAAAGAGACATCTAGTTGACCGTCAACATCCAGTGCCCAAGAGATCGTCACAATGAAGAATATTGGAGTTTGTTTGGCTGTCGTGGGAGTAATGCTGTTCAGTTGCATCCATTACAGTAAGTGTCTGATTTACCAAAGTATGGGAGTAGCACTAACTGGCAGTTTAAACTTGTTATCACCATAGTTACCCATGTCATTTGTTTTAACCATCTCTCAGATAAAGGTTAACTGGAATTGGTAATACCGGGCCCTAGGCCATACCAATCATATTACAAAAGACATTACGCTCAAATTGAACTATATAACCCAACATGACCTGAGTTCGATTCCTTAATTAATCATTACTTAAGGTACAAAAACAGCATATATATCCAAGGGTAAATGACAACTTAATTTGCTAATTTTTGCTCAATTCACTAATAATCACTTGGTACAACCGGCTCTAAAGAAGCTCATTTATAACCCAACATGACCTGAGTTCGATTCCCGCCATGGTCGACCATCCTGAAAGAGTTTTTCGATATTTCTCCTCTGTCGTATAGTTTCGTACTGTGATGGTTACTTTATGACCGACTCCTTCACACTATCTAAAATAACCAAACAAAATTGAATCTTCCTCATCATCTCATTCATCATTCACTGACGCCAATAGATCTTGGTCATCAGTGCAATGCAGCGTTGAACCAGACGAAGATATAGAATGGATAATTATCATCTAAGTAGGCCTACATGATTATATCAATAAAGATCAAGAAGAACCGTTATAAAATCAATTATTGGATGATCGAAGCGAAGATCTCTGTTGATGTTTTATTTAAGGGTACAATTTTATATACGCTATACACACACACATATAGGCCTATATATATATATATATATTATATATATATATATATATATATATATATATATATGCATGAATTAAATTATATAGATGGTTTAAAGAATATCAAATAGATATATGGTTAATATATATAGATTAGGCAATTTATTATAGTTTTATGATATTTAACTTATTATTTATGACCATCATTTATCTAGAAATTTAATATATAAATTTTTAAAAATATTTGACTTAGAAAATCACCCTGTTTATTGAAATTAAAACGTTTCCTCACTATGTTATTAATAATAATATATATCTATAACATTGATATTTAATAAATATTAAAATAGAACTTATTAAATAGCCTAAATATAAAATTAATTATAATTTTATAATAAAAATATATATATAATTAAGTAATGTTATGATAACTTATATTAAATCATTTATTTTATTTCGATTTATTGAAACATATTATTAGATATATATCTTATAATTAAATATAAAAATAAATAATAAACATTATGGAATAATTTATACTTTAAAGCCTAAATTATAAATAAATTTTAAATTACATATAATTATATATATTTTATATATATATATATATATATATATATATATATATATATATATATATATATATATAAATTTATTCATATAGTTCCATATAGCCATACATTGGGAAATGAATATAAATTGAAATAACATCAGTATTCTTACGATAATTCCATTATTCCAGGTGATACCGCATGTTGCGGCGTTGTTCGAACTCTTGAGGAAGTGGGAGCTACTTTCGACTTCTGCGGCGACTGCACAATATCAACACCGTGCTGCGGTTTCGGCGCCTGCAACATCTTCTGCTGCGCCTGCGCCGGCGGTTGTCGTCCTGGCGACGCTGCCACGTGTTCTGCTCTCGACGGAAAGCGCAGGCGTCGGTCCGCTTATCCACTCAACAACAACAACAACAACACGTCCACGTGCAATGACGTCATCAGGGTAGCGGATAGTGACGGAGATGGACGACTGAATTACGAGGAAGCTGATTTGTATCTCAGAAATGAGTTACGGAATGGGAAATATACGGGGATTGGTGATTTGGAAGCGATGGATAGAGATAAAGATGGTTATTTGAATTATCAAGAGATGGAGGCAGCTCCTGCTGTGTGAATAGCCCCCTATGGATAGTGTTCTTAGCCTATCCTATTGAAACCTGTCTTGGATTATCTTATAAAAATTATTTTTTATCTATAAATTTGTAATTCGACGAAAAAATCATATTTCAGTTCGATTAAAGAGAATAATACTGAATTTAATGCCTAATTTATTACGAAAAATAAAAACCTTGCCTCCATAAAGGTTTGTCTATTTGACGCAGAATAACATAACAATAAGATATAACAAATGCATAGAAAGAGAGAGCAATAAGATAAGGAAATGGTGTTTTAAATATTCTAAATACACAGTTGAACTTCAAAACTTCGTTTGTATAAGCAACGAGCACAATATGACTCAAGTCAAAAGGCTTGAAGGGTAGGATCGTTCGGAAGAGGCTACACAAGGCGATCTCAACACCCAATGTAGAATTATTCTTTATTAGGAAAATCATTCTGCAAACTGTGTATATTTTACTTAGTGAACGTTCAATGGCGCGTGGAAGACCATACAGCGAAATATCAGCACATTGCTGGTAACTTTCGAACGTAAGGCCCGAGGGGTTTACAATTCGAAAATTTGGTGTACACCTGATTTCAGGTATTTCCGATGATTTCACCTGATTTAAGGGATTTCAAGGATTTTTTTCAGGTGATTTCATGGATTTCAAATGATTTCAGGGATTTCAAGTGATTTCAAGTGATTTCAGGGGTTTCAAGGGGATTTCATGGCAAGTGTACACCTGATTTCAGGAGTTGTTAAGCCCTCGGTAAGGCCTACATGATATGATGATAATTCATTCATAACCCTCGCTGTTGGTTGGCATGTCATCGATTTATTTTGTCTTAATAGTCAATTATAATTCCAGTCATTTTTAAATGATCGTCTTTTTTCAATTTTGCAATTCATTTCAACTTATCATTCAGTATATTTGATCAATAATTCTGATCAATATCGGTAGATGATTGTTTTGTGATGAAATATTTTGAAGATGGAATAAGCCTATACTAAATTCGATTTCGAACCGATTTATTGTCAACAATTGAAATATAAAATGAAACATCCATTTTACAATGCATTTTTTTTAAATGCAACAGTGTGCGAGTCCAATGAAGTATGTGGAGATGATTGCATTATATACCTACTATTCGCCGGACAATGGATGAACAAACTACAAAGATCTCCGACAGTTACTCCAGAGTGGTGAGCAGACTATATCACTGTATCGTGGTTTACAGGTCGATTTCACACATGAATGCCCAGAGTAAGTCAGTTTTGGCATCAGCAAGTCCTGTGCGGTTCCGAGAAATGACATAAGCATCGTTCCCATTGAAGTGAACATCCGCTCTAGTATAACTTCAGTGTATCCGGTCGAGGAGAACGGTTCACCTGAAATAATTGAAGACACATTTATTCTCCATTATTGATTATCTTTCATTTGGAATTTCCATCTACTTTGTACATTTATATTTCTACATACCGGTAACCTTACTTCTTGTATGTGTGAGGGAATTAAACCGAGGCGTTTTATTTCCAAAGTTGGAATTATTTCATCTCTCGCGGCAGCGAGCAACAGGTTCAAGCGGCAGAATTCACGGGTTTTTGGTTGGCCAGAAAAAAAAATGCCAGCCGCCTGCCGCGAGCCATGAAAACGGGCCTTATATAAACGGAAAAAGTAAAGTGTGAAAACACATACGCCATTAATCAACCCTGACAATATATCGGAAGCAAAATAACTTTTTAATATAAATGAATTATGCCTATAATATAATGGCTCTACAATATAACCGTTACAATAATACTAATCTAATGTAGGCCTAATAGTTGTATGAACTTCACAGTTTCACCAACAGTTGTTCCTTCGAATCGACGATGTATCGATCGATCTATCGACGGCGTTCTGGATCATACTGGGGTTAGCCAGCTCAAAAGAGGTCACTATTTTATGATGAGGTATGTTGGTAGTCTGTCTCACCATTCTGGAGTAACTGTTGCTATCTTATCGATCAGCTTGTGCAACGTTGGTACATCGCTTCAGAAATCAACCCCAAAGTCTTATTACAGATTAAGCCAACTCAGGTACCTATAATAAATTTGAGTACATTCGACTCATCGACGGTACATGGAGCTTATTAGTTCACGTCGGCTTTGTGGTTTATATTTGTCAACAATTGAAATATAAAATGGAACATCCATTTTACAATGCATTTTTTTTAAATGCAACATTGTATGATTTCAATGAAGTCTGTGGAGATGATTGACATATTTATATACCGGTACCTACCTATTCGCCGGACAATGGATGAGCCAACTACAAAGATCTCCGACAGTTACTCCAGAGTGGTGAGACAGACTATATCACTGTATCGTGGTTTACAGGTCGATTTCACACATGAATGCCCACAGTAAGTCAGTTTTTGCATCAGCAAGTCCTGTGCGGTTCCGAGATATTACATAAGCATCGTTCCCATTGAAGTGAACATCCGCTCTGTATAACTTGGTGTATCCGGTCGAGGAAAACGGGTTACCTGAAATAAATTGAAGACACATTTATTCTCCATTATTGATTATCTTTCATTTGGAATTTCCATCTACTTTGTACATTTATTTATTAGAAATCCAGTTTGTACTTCCTCGAATCCTGCTCAGTCGGAGACTGAGCAAATATAATACGTTATTCTCAATACTGAATTCAATTCGGTTGTGGGTTTGAATCCCGCTCCAGACATGAGTGATTTTTTCACATTTGTATTTCATCATTCGATCTTTAAATAACCTAGCTGTTGGTGGTGTCACTGAGCAAACAATGAGCGACATTTAATGGCCCCTATTAGAAAACTCACCATTAACTGTGACATATTTTCTATCCTTGCCATTCTCATAAACACCCGTCCAAAACCATGCAGTATTTGAAGCGATGAACCTAGGATATTTGGCAACCATTCGTTGTATCATTGTATGCTCTTCATCCGAGTTTATAATTACAAGATGGCCGCCATCTGCTTGACACACTGCGCGTGCGACCGAGTAGGTTTGCCCTATGGTGAACATCTTGTAGGCGTTGAAGCCTGGGATTAGCTCGTAGTCGTGTGGTATCGTTTTATTGCGGGTTAGGCGATCACTGATTGGCGGACTGACGGGAGGCTGAGGACTGGCTGTGGACGAAAATAATAATTATTCAACAGATTTGAAAAATTTGATGAAATACGTTATCGAACGATTACATTACCGAATTTGAAAATTAAAAGAATATATAGGCCTAGATTAAAAACAACATTCTGGATTTCAAAACAGATAAACTCTTCTAGTTTCTCTCGACATGTGGCCAACTGATCAATATATCGTCCACATACATAGTCCAAGATGTTGATTGGTACGGTGTTTCTACTGGAGTTATTTTTAATATCCGTCTAAGAACAATTGGCTGACACGGAAGATTGATGAGGGGAATATGTAGGTCTACATGGCTGTTGATGCTGGTAAAATGGATGTTCCATTTTATATTTCAATTGTTGACAAATATAAACCACAAAGCCGACGTGAACTAACAAGGTCTAATGTCCATTTTCGCCTGACAATCAGGCAATTTGAGATAAGTAATCATCACCTGCACCACCTTGAAGGTATTGAGAATTTCTGAGTTTCCTTGTTCTTAGAATTTCGACGTGAACTAACAAGGTCTAATGTCCATTTTCGCCTGACAATCAGGCAATTTGAGATAAGTAATCATCACCTGCACCACCTTGAAGGTATTGAGAATTTCTGAGTTTCCTTGTTCTTAGAATTTCGATATTTCATGCCGTTCATCAGTTATCAAAAACCTGATATTCCACTGAATCGACTCCCATGGACTCTTCGCAACCGAGCTGATTGCAGGAGAGCGAGAAAGCGAGCAACTAACAGATGATGGCAGAAATAAGCAGCTAGCTGATGCCAACATAAATAATAAAACCACGAAAATAATAAGAGTGAAACGACGCCAACACTTACCTTTGTCAGTGACAGTGAACGTTATAACCACACGCAGTTTCGTTGTGTCCCCGCAGTCAGCAACACTGTGCTGAACGTCCGTCAGCACTCGGCCAGACGCGGTGTCAGCTGTCGCGTTCTTCTCGCTCTCTCGCTCAACAACTACCTGTGGAGATAAAAAGCAGTCACTCTCTCTCGCTCTATCTGTAAATATATATAATATATAGAGTAAAGATGTATTTAGAGAAGGACCGCAGGCCTTTTTTAGGACCACCATATCTCATACCAAGAGGGTACAGGGTACATTAGACCTACCGCAAAGACATCTTTACCATCCACCAGCGGCCCTGAAAATGTTCGTTCATATATGAACACACACCACCTATGGAGATACTAGCACTCATAAGGCAAAGACAAAGTCAATCACTCTCTCTTTTTTTCTCTGCACCTTATAATCGATCTCTCCATCTCTATCTCGCTCTCTTTCTCCATCTTCATCTCTCTCTCTCTCTCACGTACCTGTGATTGCCATTTGCCATCTCCGATATCCTCGCTGTCAATAAATACTCTGGCTTCTTGCAAAGCATTGTCAGAACAGAGCTTTGAACCGGAAGTCTGTGCAAGACAGAACATCAGAGTGAGAACCATGTACATCATCTTGCCTCTGTCTGTTGTCGCTGGAAGATAAGCAACAACAACCTGTAGTCAACCAAAATGGAACCTGACGGTAACGGTGATTCAACAAATGTTCAACTATTAACCAGTAAAATTGTGTCGGTCAGAAATTTCTGTGAAATTTCTCAAAACCAGTAGTAATCTATTCTGGTATGAGTACGACCTAGGATAATAGCTATATTGTCCTAGGTACGACATTAAAGTCTATAGATTGTTGACTCGATTAAGTAGGCCTACTTTGTACGTCCAATAAGCCATGTAGAAAGAAACAAATAAAAATGGTTTCAGTATGTTTAGTTTAAAATAATAATAAGTTGGGGTGGTAAGATAGCCCTTGTCCAAACGATCCTACTTTCATCCTTACCCATAATGGGGAACAATGATTTTGTGTACAGTTTAGATGTTTTTTTTTCAAGTATAATATTCAATGGAAGTCTCCGCAACGATCTCTTATCAAGTTGGTAAATTTTCCACATAGGTCAGATTAGACCGAATAGGTTAGACTAATAGAAGGATTCAATCTTCATTTGAGTAATTTGCTAGTTTGCCGATTCAGGTTGCAGCAGTAACAACAAGGCAGGGGTATGGCTACAAATAGTGCTTACACCCAGTTCGATCCCCGCCGCCAACCATCTTTACTGGGGATTTTCAAGTTTTCCCTCTGTAGTCTAGGCTAATGCCGTGATGGTTCCAAAATAAGTCGGTCATGACCGCTTCCTTCCCACCATCCTTCCCATTAACCAAGAACATTCATCTCATCAATCATCCATCCGACGCCATTAAATATGCGCTATCATAACAGTGCGTCGTTGAATACAAGATATAACAAAAATATATAGTGTTTAAACAACTCATCAACTTACTTATAATTGTTTCGGAAGATCAACCTGCAACATGAACTGCAACGCAATCTGCAAAGCACGACTAACGTTTGCTCACCGAGTAGTGAGTGGCTGATCAAAATCCTTGCAGTTCAAATGGTGTCTATTACATCCGGTACTGGAATATTCCATTGCACATTTGTTATTTAGGCTATCACTGCATTATTGTCGACAAATTAAAATGGAACAAGTGATAATCTAACTACATCCTGGTTCTTCTTTCTTATCACTTTCAAATAATATTTCATGGACACGTTTGGAGTTAAGAGTACATGCGAGTCGATTGGGAGAAGTAACATTTTATTGGTAACTTCTGAACGGTATGATATATCGGTATTCTTATGCGAAAGAAATAATGATGATTGAAAACATTGATATACACGGAAAACGTTCTGTAGTTATAACTAGGAACAATAATGAATGGAATGAAATGTGCATGCTATATTTATTTCATGACTTCCATGAAAATGAATTCCAGAAGTATCATTCGTAATTTTAATTCGTCGATCGAATGAAAAAATAATAAAGACATATGCTTCACAATTTACTCAACTTCAACGCCTCTTTTTTCGTACTTATATATACATACATACATATATATATATATATATATATATATATATATATATATATATATATATATATATATATATATATATATATATATATATATATATATATATTAGATACATATATTGGGTGGAAGGGAGGGGGAGGATTTAGCTGTTGAAGTGTATAAAATAAGCAATATTATAAAAATCAAATACAAATGATCATTATAGAATTGGCAAAATTTACATAAAATTACTAGAAAATTAGGCCTATATGACTTTTTATAAACGAGTTTGGGAAAATCATATACCATTCATAAAAAATTATCCAAATTATAATTTCATCTTTTTCTCAAAAGCACCAGCACCGAAACGATGAGCACCATTACGAAAACCGAGAGCACCATCACCAAATCCATGAGCACCATGACGGCAGAATGTGTTCGAATGTGAATTCGAATTTCGATTGTGTTCGAAATTATTGGAAAAGAGGTATGTATTCTTGTTCACAAATGACGTTTAGAGTAGCAGCTGTCTCTCTCAATGCCAGGCCACTTCCACCAATCAGAGAGACGTAAGGTTTCTCCAGGTTAGTACCGGATGGTTCTCCAGGAGACCAACGAGAGTACCCAACGTTTGCCAGGTCGGAGTCTGAAACACGATCATAACCATCAAGTACGATACATAGTAGTCTGTCTCACCATTCTGGAGTAACTGTCGGAGATTTTTGTAGTTTGTATTGTCCAGCGAATAGGTGGGTATATAAATATGTCAATCATCTCTGCAGACTTCATTGGACTCGTACATTGTTGAATTTTTCTCAAATTATATTATACCTGAGTTTACTTAATCTATAATAAGACTTTGGGGTTGACTTCTGAAGTGATTTTGCAACGTTGCACAACAACCCTAAACTTGTCCTCAGAATGCCCGCGAAAAGAGTTCCTTTGTTACTGTTGGAGTTATGATAGACATGTTTACATATTCAGCAGTTAAGCTGATCGATGAGATAGCAACAATTACTTCAGAATAGTGAGACGACTATAACACGGATGCACGTTTCAGTTAGTTAGTGTTAAGGTTTAAAGGCGCGTCGACAGCGAGGTCATTTAGCGCCTATGTTCATGTCCGTGTACTTTGCCATAGTTGTCAACGTTTGTGGATGTTACAAGTATATGGATGGAGCGAGATAGAAAGAGCTAGACAAGTCCGATAAGATGATATAAGAGAAAAGAAAAGGTGATAGATATTCCGCCCCGGTAGGACGAGTGAACTGATCATGATATTTTTTCGTGAAGTTTCTGATTGGTTCTAGTGACTTACCGGTCAACCGTGAACCTTGGATCAAGCTATTGTTAGATGAGCGTAGATTTGGGGCTAGAAGATTGTTAATTATTCCAGAGTTTTATTTGATGCCTGAACATCAGGAGCTTCACGAAATGTATAAATTTATAAACCTGGTTCAAAATTATATCCACTATCAGAAACATATGGGCCTATTCTTGAGGATTTTTATTGCAAAGGACCAAGATTATAAAATGAAATTAAATCATGATCCTCATGGTTTTCAATCCAAAAATATTCATAAAAACTATTTGTGAAAAACTATTGTATTTGTCAACTTTTATTTACTCTTTTTTTTTAAAAATTTCTATCTCACATTTTTGAAAAAAAAAACTGCGAAAATTTTAGATTTTGACTGTATTCAATATTGAAAGTTGAAAATTCATGTAACATACCACATTCCATTTCAATATAGACCTAGCTTGACTGAAAGGCAATATTTCATAAATATTTCAGCTCAATTCGGAATTGTATCTGAAATGATTACACTTCAAAAAATACATATTTCTTTCAGGTTATTACATTTTTGAGCCATTTCAAGGCTTTCGCAATTACCATATATCGACAAGAAACGCTGGTCCTCCAATATGTGTTGCAATCCGACCCAAACCGAGTCGAAACTGTACTTGTCACGCAACATTTTGTATTCAACATCCGAATTGACAACTAGCATGTGAGCTCCTTCGGCCCGGCATAGTTCCAGTGCTTCATTCCAGGTGCGCTGCGTGTCCGTGTAGTACTTGTAATAGCCGAGGCCTCGGATCAGCTCGTAGCCAGACCTGAAATAACAACACGGTTAAAGGACATAACAACCCTGAAACTAGATTTTAACGAATAACGACGACGTTCATCTCCTTTATTTGTGAGAAAACTAGAAACGATCACCTCAATATCAGAGATTATGAGTATTTTTGGGCTGTCCTCCAGGACCCGACTCTTTTTCTGAGTCGTGTAGACAAGTTTGAGCATTTTTCCGATTCGACCACTGTGAACATTGACCAACGAATGTATACTACTAGTCGTCAGCTCAGTCAAAAAAGGCAAACACTTCATAAAACCGAAAAGCATTGCTTACGTTCGAGAAGTACCTGTTTGACTAGTATCGACTTCAAGACTTAGAAGAAACATATTCACAATTTTTGTATGCTCAAGTATGCTTCACCAATCACCATGTAATCTTCTCCTCGCAAATGAATGGCTTGACTGAGTCACATGGGATGTTGACAATCCCTACAGGTGTGAGGCCTCCACATTTGTCTTCCTCCACGTCGGTCGGATAACCTGTTGCCCAGCCAGTGTAGCACTTCTTGGCAAACGGAGCACCTGTGAAATACAAAGTGCTCTATTAGCTCCTCTCATATTTCTTACTTTTTTTAACAATGTAGTATGGCTTAAAACACAAATATGTATATTTCCTAACCAAATATAAGGCGTAATAGCATGAGTTTAATAGTTATTGTGTCCAAGTTATATCTAGAGGAATTATTATTCATAGATTACTATGAATTACTTCATCATATTGCTCAATAGCGAACTACTTTATATATTATATCTACTATATATAATACAATACTATATAAGCATCATGAAGTAAATAATTTTGGCATGCAAATGGTTGTTGTTTATGACATCGCTTGTACTTACCAAGCATCGTGTGGTATTTGCCACGGCCGAAGAGGCCGTGAAAACCAAGGTGTATGGAAGTAAGGCCGCTGGCAGTCATCAATCCCTGAATAATGAATGCTTCGTCGGGCGTGTCCGGATAAGCCAGCTGACTCTGTCGGTCCTTGCAGAACTAAACATACAACAAACTCGATCAATTTTTTTCAGATCGAATTTAAATAGGCCTTGGTGAGGGGCAAATCAGATCTTGATTCGATCCTCAACATCATCCATTGTTTCACAATTTTTCGTGGTTTTCCTTTTCAGTCCCGGCCAATGCGCCGGAATGGTTCCTACAATATAGACCACGACCCTTACCACTATCCATGCCATCCCCTAAGAAATCTCCATCTCTTTATCCCATTATCTCAATAGTCTTCATCCGACGGCAGTATCACTTGGCTATCCTAACAGTGCGTTGCTGTGCCCAATATAAGAAATTGAATATTTGATGACGAATATGATTATCGTTTGCTCAACGACCCCACCAACAGCTAGGTTATACGGGGGTACGAATGAGCAGGTAATTGTGAAAT
The DNA here is from genome assembly GCA_907164805.1 of Brachyptera putata. Lineage (NCBI taxonomy): Eukaryota > Metazoa > Arthropoda > Insecta > Plecoptera > Taeniopterygidae > Brachyptera > Brachyptera putata. The sequence goes on from OU015474.1 coordinate 7,188,997, forward strand.
TGTGAAGTGATGATAAATGGAAGGCCGAATACAAAAGCCCTGCCTTATGCGGGACTCGAACCCACGCCCAATGGTGATTTCAGTTTCTGAAGCGGTGCCACGACTGACTGAGCTACCGAGAGAGGCTACTCGATGATATAGTCAGCGTATTTAGTATTTATTGTCCTCGGGTTTGGGTCGTTCTTACCTTCGAGGCGCTATTCCAGTTGGTTGCGAAGTTGTAGGTCATGTATCGGCCAGCACGATATGCTCGCAAGCCACTTGAAGTCACTTCCAAGGCCACGCATGACGTCACCAGTAGTAGCGTCACAGCTAATCGCATGCTGGGAAAATCATTTTCGGTATACATACTCACACACATATATATAGGATGTCATGACATGACTATAACATCCCAAATATATTTATATTGGATTTTATCTAAGAAGTTGAAGTAATATTAATATCACATTAATATCATTGGAACATACCACCCTCGTTAGCTCGGAAGGAAAGAGCATATGAGTATCAAGCAAAAGGTCCGGGGTTCGATTCCCCGACGAGGAGGTATTTTTCAGTGATAATAATACCCGTCCTATCAACATCACGTGCTGTACGTTTCAACAGAAAGCCATGCACTCATATATATATATATATATATATATATATATATATATATATATATATATATATATATATATATATATATATATATATATATTCATATATATATATATATATATATGCATATATATATATATATATATATATATATATGCATATATATATATATATATATATATATATATATATATATATATATATATATATATATATATATATATATATATATATATATATATATATATATATATATATATATATATATATATATATATATATATATATATACATATCATGCATATATATTGATATTATCAAACATTGTCAAGCCGGTTCTTTCAACTACTGATTGGTGAATTAGGCAAATAATTAGTGAAACAGCGTATTATCACCCTTGGTTACGTATGTTATTCACGTGAATTCATCAATAAATTACTAATCAATGGGCAATATCCAGTTAGTAGTAGGTTAAACTGGCTAATAGTGGAATAAAATGTTCACGAATGGGTTTTTTCAATCACAACTTCAGGATCCTGTATCGGTTTGTTTGACCTAAATTTGTTCAGTTGCTATGGTAACCTGGCAAACATTGAAGATTCACAGTTTGTCAAGTCATTGTGAATCATATTTGAACATCAACGATAGACTGAATCGAGATTCAATTAGAATTACAACTACTCTTTTAGACTACTGACGACTTTCAATACTTAATTATAAGTTTTACAGTTTTAATTATATAAGAGCCGATTGCACCAACTGATGATTAAATATTAATTAGTTGATCATTACTTGAGGTACAAAAATAGCATATGTATCCAAGGGTTAATTTGCAAATTTTTTCCTAATTCTCTAACCATCACTTGGTAGGTCTACAACCAGCTCTGAGTAAGCAATATGTATTGTTTAATGTATCTTCTTGTAGTTAGGCCCGGTATTACGAATAATAAATTTGTTGATTAAGCGATAATTAGTGGATTAGCTTGTTATTACCCTTGGTTACCAATGTTATTTTTGTACTGCAATTGATTAGCTTAATTAACACATTTTGTATTATTGGTAATATGGGCCCTTACTTGTACAATTTTAATACTATGAAATAAATAAACATTTTATTCTATTCTAGATTAAACTGAACTAAGATTATAATTAGTGATTCGAATGAACTAAAGCGGATGATTGCAGTTCTTAAAACTGAATGCGTAATATTGAACCTGATCTTGGCTTATTTGTCTGGCAGGTAAGCATATAATATTCTAAGAACTGTCGAACTGTCAGCTGTTTAAGACTTACATGTTTGGATATTCCAAGTGAGACAACCGGCTTATGCACTATTTTAATTTATTGCTTGATAATTAATCCCATCTTGACGTATTGAAGATAACTAGAATTGAATGAAAACTTGACCTTTTGAGATAAGCTCCAAAGATAAGATAAAGTCAAGATAACATTTCACCTGCTATAGAGAAGACACTGTTTGGGTGCATTTATTATTATTATTATTATAAATATAATTGTTCAATTTTCCGTAATTATATAAGATGAGGGTGTGACAAAATGTTTTAAAATTATTTTCACTCAATTTTTTCTCTTCGTTCTTTCATCGGATTATGTTGACAGTTTGAAATTTATTAAATATTTAATACGATCAACTGTATATGAAATTTGAAATACATTAGAAGTGGGCATTAGTTTTCATCATATCTTGAATTATTTACTCAACTTAAAAATACATTTCCTCAAATTCTGGAAAGGCGCGTAGACAGCGAGGTTCTATTTAGCGCCTATGTTCATGTCCGTGTACTTTGCCATAGTTGTCAACGTTTGTGGATGTTTCAAGCATATGGAGGGAGCGGGATAGAAAGAGCTTGAAAAGTAAGAGAAGATGATATAAAATGAAAGAAAAAGATCTATGAAGAGAAAAGTGAAAAAAAAACGAAATGAAAAAAAAAAAAAACGCAAGGTTCAGTACTCCCCACATATACTTCGATCACCAAAAGGCTTCCACTCGACCGAGACGGCCCGAACTTGGTCTGTGGACCCTCACTCCCAGACCTTATCGCCATGGGTGACCCTTTTGGGAGCAAAAAAATTGCTCCCGACGACAGCTCTGGAGATCACGGGTCACGCAAGGGCAAGGCCCCACACCACGTCAAGGTGTCCAAATCCTAGGATATTTCAAGCATATGGAGAGAGCGGGATTGAATTAGAAAACTAAGATGAGATGATATACAATGTAATAGAATAAAAGAAGACGACAGATAAAGAGAAAAGTGATAAGAAAACGAAATTAAATTCAAACGCAAGATTCAGTACTCCCTCCATATACTCCGGTCACCAAAAGGCTTCCACTCGACCGAGATGGTCCGAACTTGGTCTGGACCCTCACTCCAGACCTTATCGCCATGGCTGACCTCTTTGGGATGATGTATTTAAGCTCAAAGGAAGAGAACTTACAAATTTCACAGTTGGGTTATAAGGAATGAATCGGAATAAACTCGACATTCTTAAGGTGAAGAAAAGTAAATCTTCACCTCATTATTTTGGTCTGCTCTGGTTATGAGACTGGAGACATTTTTATAAATGAATATTTCATGTTTTTGTTTTAAACAATATATATTTATAATATTCATTCATCATATCTGAAGTTCTGAAGAGCAATATTTTCAAAGCATTGTTTTCTTTTTTCATTTTTAAGAGCTTAAAATTTAAGTGGTATTGAAGTAATGCACACTTTTTACTAAGAGCTGGTTGTACGAACTCTCGGTTACGTATTTATTAGCTAACTATTAGTTAAGGTTCACTTTTCAGTTTCATTGTCACCTGCTAAGTCGTACCCCAAAATAACCTAGTTGGTAATGGGATCGATAAACGAACAATAATCATCATATTATAAAAAGTTCTTTATTGAACAATCATCCCCCATGCTCCCTATGCGTGTCATCTGGCTGCTGGTGGGGTCGTTAAGTATAAAAACAAAGTCATAAATCACTTACTTATTTAAAACACTTGCCTGAATATTCTAACCTCTTTGGTTTGAACGCGTCGACAAGGATAGGAATTCGCCAATAAAAGATGCACGTAAACTGTAGGTGTGCAACTGAGGAACTTACGAAATGAAGTAGAAAGTGCGCGCAAATTTGAGTAATTGAATATATCATAATCATAATTTTAATGTTTCTTAACTACATTTCACTAGCCATTTGCATTCAGGATCACATTCTGTCGTTACACTTAATGGCGGAACCAATTTCTCCATCATCCCGGCCGAATTTCTGGTCGTCGCAGGTTTATCCTCCATATTGAATTTCTATTTGGGTAAAGTAGGCGATTGGCCTACGACCATTCACAAAAAGAAACATTACTTTTTGAAATGGTAATCCAGAAACATGAAAACACAATGTGTTTGGAATGTGTGTGTGTTTGGAGAATATATTTTTTCAAATCGGATCCAAAATGGCTGAAACTTTACTCGTGCGTAGTCTTAATACGCCGGTTTGCTACACGGAAATCGAAGAGACCATACAAATATGACTGCACTACTAGGAGGCCGTGAGCATGACGATAACAGCGATCAAGATGGCGGCGACGAGGCTACGGCGGCTCGACGAAGCAGAGTTCACGACAGAAGTGATCCAATGGCGGTGAACCGACAACTCATGGTATCTCATAGGTTCTGAGCACGAGTCGGACGGTTGAGCAGAGAAGATGCCGGACACCTGATCGTTACATATCAAAGCGGCGCCTTCGTTGCCGAGCTAAGAACAAAAACATAAGATACAGTTTCATTTCAATGCGGATGTTTTTTAGTTGGTGTTAGCTAGGATTTAAAGGCGCGTCGTAAGCGAGGTTTGTGGATGTTTCAAGCATATGAAGGGAGCGGGATAGCAAAAGCTAGAAAAGTAAGATAAGACGAAAAAAATAAAATGAAAGAAGGTAATTGATGAAGAGAAGTGAATAGAAAACGAGATAAAATGAAAATACAAACGCAAGGTTCAGTACTCCCTCTATATACTCCAGTCACCTAAAGGCTTCCATTTGACCGAGACAGTCCGAACTTGTTCTGGACCCTCGCTTCAGACCTTATCGCCATGAGTGACCTTTTTTGGGAGCAAATAACTTGCTCCCGGCGACAGCTCTGGAGATCACGGTGTCACGCAAGCCCCTACACCACGGCAAGGTGTCCGGGTCCTTCGAAGGGGGTGTAGACACACTTACATTGCACTCGTCGACCTCCTCATCTTCAGCGCTAGCAGCACATGTGAAGAGTCCATATGGCACTGTACACCTGGCGATTTTCTTCTTACGTGACGACTGTTGTCCATCCTGTAAGTCATAATCATATATTAGACAGTGTCTGGACAGCGTCGTTAGTCTATCAGCCTGCATTTCACAACTTACTTGATAGTCCGTGGGAGTCGATTTGGCAGAATATCAATTTTTTGGTGATTGGATGAGCGAAGCGAAGGCTTCCATTGGGTCGGAGATGTATCTTTCACTTTTTTTTTGTATATTTAGCACAGGTCGCAATGTTCGATTGATCAATACGAATTTTTTTATGGACGCACATACTTAACCAACTTAGAACTGTATAATTTTGGGAAGAAATCGGTTTCACCACTCCCATAACAAATTTAATTTTTGGAAGTTTTTGAACAAAAATTACCGACTCGGACCTGATATAACGCTACTTAACCTAACTGGGTGGTGAGCTATCATAGTTAAGGTTATCAAGGTCAGGCTAGTACCGACTCGGACCTGACCTGATCTAACGTGTCCCAACCTAACTTCCTGGGTTGGGCCATCATTGTTGGTGTTATCAAGGTCAGGTAGGGATTGACTTGGACCTGAAATGACCGGGGTCGTGTCATGTCAGGTAATGTCAGGAAATTGAATTGAGATATATTACACTAACAAAAAAATTTGGAGAAGATGATACTATCACGCATAAACATTACTTTGATTAACCTGACCTGGAAATATTTGATTAAAAATCTGGGTAAAATAGCGAAATTACTCAGTCAATTGGCACTACCGTAGTAATCCTGAATGAGTGGAATAATTTCAAATAAAATGCCCAATGTATACATTCGACCTGATTCCGTGTAACGGTATCTTTTGATGTTTTTCTACTGAAACATTATTTAATAGAAAGGCTTGTGGAATGATCTAACGCGGTCTGGCCCAACTGCTTGAGTTGGGCCATCATGGTTAGGGTTATCAAGTTCAGGTTAGTACCTACTCGGACCTGACCTGACCTAATGTAACGTAACCTAACTGCCTAGATTGGGCTATCATGGTTACGGTTATGCAGGTCACGTGAGTACTGACTCGGACCTGACCTGATTCAACGCTTCCTAACCTAACTGCCTGAGTTAAGCTATAATGATTAAGATTATCAAGGTCAGGCTAGTACCGACTCGGACCTGACCTGATTCAACGCTTCCTAACCTAACTGCCCGAGTTAAGCTATAATGATTAAGATTATCAAGGTCAGGCTAGTACCGACTCGGATCTGACCTGATCATTCCATCGCGTCCCAGCCTAACTGCGTGTGTTGGGCCATCATTGTTAGGGTTATCAAGGTCAGGTACGGATTGACTTGGACCTGGCATGACCCTGAGTGACCTGATCTATTTGGCCTGACCTAACTAAAGCAATCATGGTCAGGTTATTCAAGTCAGATGACTTCACAATAGGGTACACTGTACAGTGGATTTTCCAGCTCATCCTTCAATGCGAGGGAAACACGTAGCGTTTGCCTAGTATTAATTCATATTGAGTTATAGTGATTAGTTATTATTGTATATACCATACAGAACATCTACGACAAAATGTGCTTCATACTTACTCTGATCTGAGCTGTGTTCCAAAAGGATGTGACACAATCTGTGCCGTTAGTGGCTGGGAATCTCGTCCAATCCACGATCTCTACTTCTTCCGAGTCCAGGGCGTCCTTTAGCTGCAGCTGTAACATGAATAACAAAAGGCATCCACAAATCGTCACCAGGATTCTTTCGTAAACACACACACACACACATACATATATTGTTTGTTTGAGGCTTCTTTCTTGGTCATGGATAGAGTGAATCGTAATGATCTAGGAATACAACCGAGTGTTGTGGTAAATAAAATATAGATATATTTTGTATTCGGCAAAGCACTTCGATTGGAATATACCCGTATATAGTAAATTCAGTAATAGCCCTGACGACGATAGGTATAGTTCAATCGAAACGGGTTGGCAAATACAAAAACTTATATTGTATTTACCACAACACTCGGTTTTATTCCCAAGTCATTATTAATTATATATATATATATGTATATATATATATATATATATATATATATATATATATATATATATATATATATATATATATATATATATATATTTATACTTGTATCGACGAACGAAGAGATGAAGTTCCGAACGATCTGCTTATAAATATGGAGAAATTCAGGTACACATTTTTTTTCGTTCAAAAACCAGTGTAATTAAATGGAAAGTTCACATCTTCAAGGTAATTTTATCGTCTTTAATTGCTATGACATTTATTACAGTGAATTCAATCGATTAGTTAGTGTTCGGTTTCAAAGACGCGTCGACAGCGAGGTCATCAGTTCGAAGATAAAAAGTCAATGAATAAAAAGAATATGATGAAATTCATTCACGAATTAACTTTAAACTCATTGGATTCCAAAAAAAATAAGATGTAATATCAATCAAAGAGCATACAATTACCTTGGAGATGTGAAATTTTCGTACAATTAAACTGATTTTTAGAAATGTAAAAAAATGGTAAAGCAAGATTTCTCGATTTATGTAAGCACCGTGCACCCACCCCCTTAACTGCAATGTCACCATTCTGTTTCCCTCGGTAATGCTGTTACCTGTAATTTCGTCAGTTTGTTCCCGTCAATAATGAGTTACCTGTAATATCGAAAGTATGTTGACGTCGGTAATGCTGTTACCTGTAATATCGCCAGATTGTTGACGAGGGTGACTTTGGAGTAGAATGGATTGTAGACAATATTGCTGAGCTCGAATATCTTCGGGGCACCGAGGCTGTCCTCTGTTGTCAAGCTGATGCCCACATTTAGACCAACCCTGCGTTAGAATAGAAGAGGCGTACATATGTTAAATGGCAAGATTAGTTAGTGTTAAGAGTTTAAAGGCGCGTCGACAGCGAGGTCATTCAGCGTCCATTTTCATGTTTGTATACTTTGCCATAATTGTCAACGTTTGTGGATGTTTCAAGCATATGGAGGGAGCGGATTAGAAAGAGCTAGAAAATTCGAATGAAGTGATTGAGCATGTTAACAACTGAGCTACCTGTGCCAGAAGTATTCAAAGATCTTAGTTCTTGGTCTCTTGCCATGTATTCAAGTGTTGATCAATGCTCTTAACGTACTTACGAGGGTCTCTAGGCATGTATTCTAGTGTTGTGTATTGATTACTAATGTATCTTGGCATGTATCAAAGTAGTACAGCTTAGACTCGGTCAAGATGGTTTACTTCGCCCACATACAGTCTCACCTGCAGTATGGTATAGTCTTGTGGGGAAGCTCTTCTAATACCAAAAAGACTCATCGTTCTTCATAAAAGGGCAATCAGATACTTGGCTCGAGCGAGCTTGTGACCCCTGTGCCGAGGTGTATGTTGAAAATTCACCCTGTTTGAGGATTTAAATATCATTCGCCCACAAAACCGATGAATTGAAACCGATTTGAATTATATCATGATTCTGTAAACTAACCCTCATTTAGCCACTACTAATGCCGAAATCCACTGTCATAATATGAGGAATAAGGATTCATTCAGTTTAGTCAATCATAATTCAAATTATTTTCTAAATGCCCAATATATGCAGGAAGTAAATTGTTCAACTCATTACCATATGACCTGGTCTTGGTCTCCACAATAGCTCTTTCACTAGATCGCTCAAGACTTTCCTGACTAGCAATTGTTTTTATACTATTGACGAATTTATAAACTACTCATAAGTAACTTCTATGCCTAGTGTTATTGTATTTTTTATTATTGACTCTAAATATCATGTAATTGATCAATTTGAAGACAATAAACATAATATTATTGTGTCAGATGATCTTGGCGTACTAACGTCTGCAGGCATGTTGTTTAACGATGTTAAAGGTTACGTCCTGAGGCATTCAGTCGATATTTTTAATAATCTTTGCATATGTGCATATGCAAAGATTATTACCACGATATTGCATATGTCAAGTGTGACATGAAGTAATGATGCATACTTACGTTTCTGCGCATGACGCTGTGGTAAGAATGGACGTAGTAGACAGAAGTGTTCCGGTACAAATAGCTGTCCCAGGCACATCATCTTCCTTGTAAGACCAGGTGTTCCGATGATCTGGATGAACCGAGCGCGCCTTTCGAGCATAATGAACGACACCCAAGTTATTGGAGACCGAGGCAACATCTGAAAAAGGTTCTATAGGGGGTCTTGTGGGCCCGGGTGAAGTTGTAGTAACGGTTGTATCCATGGGATCTGTAGTAACGGTTGTATCCGTGGAATCTAAAGTAACGGTTGTATCCGTGAGATCTGAAGTAACGGTTGTATCCATGGGATCTGTAGTAACGGTTGTATCCGTGGTATCTGAAGTAACGGTTGTATCCGTGAGATCTGAAGTAACGGTTGTATCCGTGGGATCTGAAGTAACGGTTGTATCCGTGGGATCTGAAGTAACGGTTGTATCCGTGGGATCTGAAGTAACGGTTGTATCCGTGAGATCTGAAGTAACGGTTGTATCCGTGGGATCTGTAGTAACGGTTGTATCCGTGGGATCTGAAGTAACGGTTGTATCCGTGGGATCTGAAGTAACGGTTGTATCCGTGGGATCTGAAGTAACGGTTGTATCCACGGGATCTGAAGTAACGGTTGTATCCGTGGGATCTAAAGTAACGGTTGTATCCGTGGGATCTGAAGTAACGGTTGTATCCGTGGGATCTGAAGTAACGGTTGTATCCGTGGGATCTGAAGTAACGGTTGTATCCGTGGGATCTGAAGTAACGGTTGTATCCGTGGGATCTGAAGTAACGGTTGTATCCGTGGGATCTAAAGTAACGGTTGTATCCGTGAGATCTGAAGTAACGGTTGTATCCGTGGGATCTGAAGTAACGGTTGTATCCGTGGGATCTGAAGTAACGGTTGTATCCGTGGGATCTGAAGTAACGGTTGTATCCGTGGGATCTGAAGTAACGGTTGTATCCGTGGGATCTAAAGTAACGGTTGTATCCGTGGGATCTGAAGTAACGGTTGTATCCGTGGGATCTGAAGTAACGGTTGTATCCGTGGGATTTGAAGTAACGGTTGTATCCGTGGGATCTGAAGTAACGGTTGTATCCGTGGGATCTGAAGTAACGGTTGTATCCGTGGGATCTGAAGTAACGGTTGTATCCGTGGGATCTGAAGTAACGGTTGTATCCGTGGGATCTAAAGTAACGGTTGTATCCGTGGGATCTGAAGTAACGGTTGAATCCGTGGGATCTGAAGTAACGGTTGTATCCGTGGGATCTGAAGTAACGGTTGTATCCGTGGGATCTGAAGTAACGGTTGTATCCGTGGGATCTGAAGTAACGGTTGTATCCGTGGGATCTGAAGTAACGGTTGTATCCGTGGGATCTGAAGTAACGGTTGTATCCGTGGGATCTGAAGTAACGGTTGTATCCGTGGGATCTGAAGTAACGGTTGTTTCTGCGGTAACAGTAGTAATTGGTGGTTCTGTGGGAGGTCTTGTGGTAGTGGGTGGAACAGTTGTAGTACCGGTTGTATCCGATGAATCTGTATTACCGGTTGTTCCCGTGGAATCTGTAGTACCGGTTGATGACTCAGTCGGTAGAACAGTTGTGGTACCGGTTGTATCCGATGAATCTGTATTAACGGTTGATGACTCAGTCGGTAGAACAGTTGTAGTACCGGTTGTATCCGATGAATCTGTATTACCGGTTGTTCCCGTGGAATCTGTAGTACCGGTTGATGACTCAGTCGGTAGAACAGTTGTAGTACCGGTTGTATCCGATGAATCTGTATTACCGGTTGTTCCCGTGGAATCTGTAGTACCGGTTGATGACTCAGTCGGTAGAACAGTTGTAGTAACGGTTGTATCCGATGAATCTGTATTACCGGTTGTTCCCGTGGAATCTGTAGTACCGGTTGATGACTCAGTTGGTAGAACAGTTGTAGTACCGGTTGTATCCGATGAATCTGTATTACCGGTTGTTCCCGTGGAATCTGTAGTACCGGTTGATGACTCAGTCGGTAGAACAGTTGTAGTAACGGTTGTATCCGATGAATCTGTATTACCGGTTGTTCCCGTGGAATCTGTAGTACCGTTGATGCTCATCGGTAGAACATTTATACCGTGTATCGATGAATCTGATTACCGTTTTCCCGGGAATTGTGTACCGGTTGATGACTCAGTCATAGAACATTTATACGTTTATCCATGATGTTCACCGGTTGTTCCGTGATCTGTTCCGTTGATGACTCATTGAAACATGTAGTACCTTATCCCATAATCTGTACTACCGGTTTGTGGAATCTGTGACCGGTTGATGACTCAGTCGTAGAACATTGTTCGTGTATCCGATGAATCTGTATTACCGGTTGTTCCCGTGGAATCTGTAGTACCGGTTGATGACTCAGTCGGTGGAAGAGTCGTCACGATATTTGTTGTTGATTCAATAGAAACATCTAGTTTCCATATTGCCACCAGATTTTTTTTCTGTTCTAAACCACTGCAACCTGAGAACCATCATAATTATGTGAAACCTTGGGATGTGATATATCGAATCATGATTTTCATTTTTCCACCCCTTCAAGCTGGATGTCCATGCACGCGATTCTCATGACGCGCTTCATGGCGGCGAGACGGCAGACATTTTCCTTTACTGACCAATCAGGGACAAGTCTCGCGATTTTGAGCCGCCATGTCGCGCGACATGTGAATCGCGTGCATGGAAATCCATCAGACACAATACATAACATCTAATCATAAGGGCTGTTCTAAATGTTGGTGTAAAAGAGCGTCGACAGCGAGGTCATTTTATGGCTATACGTTCATGTCGTTTACTCGCCATAGTTGTCAACGTTTGTGGATGTTTTAAGCATATGGAGGGAGCGGTTTCAAGAAATCTAGAAAAGTAAAATAAGATGATTAGATGAGCGTAGCGAAGATTGAATGTACTTGAATGTGAAAAAATTATATTAAAGCCTACTTTGACAACAAAATATTGAATTTTTTAAAATTTTTTTTCAATCTGTTTTCAAAAAATGAAAAAAATCAAGTAATGATAATCAATTATGGTTTTAGTGCAGGAATGGGCCTATTAATTACCACAAATCGCATTGAAATTTCCGATTCTATCATAGGCAGTGTTCACAAGGTTAATTTGCTGTATAGGGCTCTTGCCCCACAGCAAATCTAACTTTGTTTTCGTTGATAGTTAAATATCAATGTACGAAAACATGTATTAATATATTTGATGTCTATGGCTATATCGCACTTATTTCGCAATTGTTGTCAAAGTATGAACCATAAAATAATATTGAGAGATACATACTTTTCCCGAGAGACAATTTTTTTTTCCACAAGCAGAAATCTTTGTTTACCTATTAATTCACGCAGTTTTCCCTTGAAAGACCTGAAACTAGGCAAACTTCTCCATCTATAGATGTCCTTTAGAACTTTTAAAACCAGGGTTCTCAAACTAAAATATTTTGCTTTTAATTTACAAATAGGACTCTTGCCCCGTGCGTACTGTTACCTCAGACTACTCCCCTACTGATTTTTTTCTTAGATTTTTCTATATATCTGAGTGATTATCGTTTGCTCAACAGATCTCTAGGTTATGCGGCGGTACGAATGAGCAGGTGATTATGAAATTGTTAGGTGATGATAAGAAAGAGAAAGTTTACAAAAACCCATGCCTTGACTGACTCGAGCTACCGAAGGGGCTAATTTCAGAATAAAATGAAATAGTTTTTAATTATAATAAAAATGACAGTGAAGTGGTTGAAACTTACCCAAGAAAAGAAGTGCCAATAGCCACAGGAAAACACATAGAAGCTTCATTTTCTGTAGAGTTACTTGGGTTTCCAATCAGACGAATCTTCTGGCAGATATGCAACAGGATAATAAATTTGTGAAACACTTGGGTTTAGCATAACTGAAGAGATACTCAAGATACCCTAATTTTAGTTCTATTTAAAAACCGACTTGCAGAAAGTGATCGTCTAAAGCACTTACCTGTGTATGGAGTGAAATTAGTACGCGTAATACGGTAATTGCTCTAGGCTCCAATTTATTATCATGAGACAGGAGTGACTAGAATGACGCTTACAACATGGTATGATAATCCGACTTATCTTCACCGAAGATGCCGCAATTATCCTCACTCACTGCGTCTTAAAATGTCTGATAGCAAAGAAAAGAGGTTAAGAGTATACAGAAGTCGATTAGGTGGAATCAGTTTCTTGTTGATAACATTTTGAACGGTATGATTAGATAAGCGTAGCGAAGACTTTCATTTCACATACCGGAAAAAATGGAATTCGTTTTTATGTTTGTAATTTTGTGCGCGGCATACAGGTCGGGAAAATTAAGCAATCGACTGCAAACTTCTTGTTAATATTGGTATCACACCAGAATAGGTTGGATTGTTTTTTAGAAACATTGGTTGGACGGATTGTACGGAAAAAATTGGAAAGTTTGTAAAATCCCCATAATAATGACAGAAAAAGTTTCATGTCGATCGTTCAAACTCTGCGACCTGTGTAGTGTTTACAAAAAAAACAAAACAAACCTACAGACAAAGTTAAGAGTTGGGTGGAAATCTTCGCTAATCGTTCATCTAAAAAGTAAGGCGTTACTTTTGAAACTTACCTCCCCAACACTGCTCGTATGTACTCTTAATTTGTTCGTTGAAACTGTTAATCCTTTACGTCATTCATCTGTCACTTGAACAGATATCGACTCACGGACAAGACATTGAAAAATAATGTGTGATTTACGGTGTTATTACTGGTAAAGAATTCAATATTGCGTGTATTGATGGCTTAAAGTATAACCATCATAAAATCGCAGGAAAAAATTGTAAATCTGTCACAGTCGATCCGATGTAATGGATAGTTAACATGAGCGTAGCGAAAACTTCCATTTCACATACCGAAAAAATGATCTTCGTTTTCAACTTTTTTTTTGTAATTTTGTGCGCGGCATACAGGCGCAATTCAATTGCTCCCGACTACAGTCCTGGAGATCATTGGGCCACGCAAGGCCCCACACCACGACAAGGTGTGCGGATCCTTCAAGGGGGGAAACGTAACATTTAAATCAACTAAATGTCATGGAATAAAAATCTTTCTCATGACATAGTGCATAATTTAAAGTTTTCTTCCCCGGGTAACACCGACGGCGTGTTCATTTCGTCACCTTTTCTCCAATTTCAATTAGTTAGGGTCTAGCTAAATGATAGCGAGGTCATTTGACTCCTATGTTCAAATACGTGAACGTTTTCATTTATCAAAACGTTTGTGGATGTTTCAAGCATATTGTAGATATTATTATATGAACCCGACTGAATGATTGGATATTATTCGATATCACTGTTATTCATTCGTCTGTTCATTTGTCATTTGTTATTCATAACGGGAAATACTTGCGAGAATATTAATCTGTGACGTCACACATGACCATGTTTGTGCTGAGTTAACTCGCGAGTTGGGCCAAGGAAACTGCCGGTACGTTGGTTTTACACATAGTACATGTTATAATAATAAATATTTTTTATTTGCATATCCGAGCATAATACAATATACAATACACAAAAAGGCGATGTTCAGTGTGTGACTCCAGCTTTCAGTTCTGGAGTCACATTGACTGGTCTACCACATAACCCTTTATTTTATGTTTAAAAATGAATAGAAATTGTCGAGAGTTGATTCATCACATATATAAATAGCACCAAGACTGACTTAGTTGAGTGTGAATACATTGTTATCACTTGTCCAGTGTTAAAATGTAAGAGAGAATAGTCCTAAAATAAAGTACGAAATAAAATAACTAAATTAGACATATAGATATTGTCCTTTTCCATTTTTCTCACTTCGCTCTTGCTCTGCCAGTGGGTTCGATTTCTTTCTCATGAGTCATACTTTGACGCAACTGTATCCACGCGTGTAGTCTGTGACCACCTATCTACCACTGCTTACCTAGTGTCGATATAACATTTCGTCCCCTGACAATCACGATTTGGAGTTCGCTTATGGGGAAAACAATGTCAAAACAATGATACACTTTTGTTTCTGTCGCCGTGCAGGGACGGAGTTTCGACGTGTAACGTCGTAGGGTGTAACGACGAAATGTTTGTCTCGTCAATACATATCTGCTGGTACCAATCTGGTCTCGATCCAACCCGTCGTTCTCCCGTTATCGCTCTTAACCTAAGTTAGGCCATTTTATTTATTTATTTATTTATTTATTTATTTATTATGTCTTATTTACATAGGCGAAGTTCGGTCGTAGTTGACCGCTCTTCCCCTTAACCTATTTAAAATACACTATATCGATTGAAAACAGAGAATAAACATAACACCATAAAGTATTATGGCCAAAAGTAAACTATATAAACTATGGGCCATTGATTTTTGCAACTCCGGTCGATCGCGGTTTGTCTCTCGCGAGAGAACCTGACATCAGATCCAGACGCAACTGGCACCACGCGTGTAGTCGGTGACCATCTATTCACCACTGCGCACCCAGTGTCGATATAGAATTTTGTTCCCCGACAATCACGATTTGGAGTCCGCTTATGGGGAATACAATGTTAAAACAATGATACATTTTTGATTCTGTCGCCGTGCAGGAACAGAGTTTCACAACGAGATGGGTGAAACGACGATATGTTCGTCTCGTCAATACCTATCTGCTGGTACCAATCTGGTCTCGATCCGACTCGCCGTTCTCCCGTTATCGCTCTTAACCTGAGTTGGGCCATTGATTTTTGCAACTTCGGTCGATCGCGGTTTGTCTCTCGCGAGAGAACCTGGCATCAGACTTGGACGCAACTGGCACCACGCGTGTGGGCTGTGACCATCTATTCACTACTGCTTACCCAGTGTCGATATAAAATTCCGTTCACCGACAATCACGATTTGAAGTTCGCTTATGGGGAATACAACAATGGAACAATGTGAAACTTTTGTTTCTGCCGCCGTGCAGGAACGGAGATCCACAACGAGATGAGTGTAACGACGAAATGTTCGTCTCGTCAATACCTATCTGCTGGTACCAATTCGGTCTCGATCCGACTCGCCGTTCTCCCGTTATCGCTCTTAACCTAAGTTGGGCCATTGATTTTTGCAACTTCGGTCAATCGCCGTTTGGCTCTCGCGAGAGAACCTTACATCAGATCCAGACGCAACTGGCACCACGCGTGTAGTCTGTGACCATCTATCCACCACTGCGTGCCCAGTGTCGATATAGAATTTTGTTCCCCGACAATCACGATTTGGAGTCCGCTTATGAGGAATACAATGTTAAAACAATGATACATTTTTGATTCTGTCGCCGTGCAGGAACGGGATTCCACAACGAGATGGGTGTAACGACGATATATTTGTCTCGTCAATACCTATCTGCTGGTACCAATCTGGTCTCGATCCGACTCGCCGTTCTCCTGTTATCGCTCTGAACTCAAGTTGGGCCATTGATTTTTGCAACTTCGGTCAATCGCCGTTTGGCTCTCGCGAGAGAACCTTACATCAGATCCAGACGCAACTGACACCACGCGTGTAGTCGGTGACCATCTATCCACCACTGCGCACCCAGTGTCGATATAGAATTTTGTTCCCCGACAATCACGATTTGAAGTTCGCTTATGGGGAATACAACGATGGAACAATGTGAAACTTTTGTTTCTGCCGCCGTGCAGGAACGGAGATCCACAACGAGATGAGTGTAACGACGAAATGTTCGTCTCGTCAATACCTATCTACTGGTACCAATTTGGTCTCGATCCGATTCGCCGTTCAGATGAACGGTTTCGTCCTCAAAACCCCCTCGGGGCCAATTGGTTGTCCGCTCCCGTTTTTCCGTTATGCTTAAACCCAATGACCATATTTTTTTCCTTCGGCGGGTTTCCCCCCCGGTTTGGTTCCGGGGAAATTTTCCTCAACCAACCACTGGCCCAACGGTTCGGACCATTTTTCCACCCCCGTTTCGGTCTAAATTGGTCCCCGATTTCACATTCGGTCCGTTTGGGAAAAAAGACAAAACAAGAACACTTTTTGCTCTCCCCCCCGTGCGAAAAGGGGCCACAGATTGAGTGTAAACGTAATTTAGTCTCTCAAACCTTTCTGTGTAAACCAATTTCTCGTCCACTCCGGGCCGTTCTCCCCGTTTCGTCTAACTCAAGTTGAGCCAGATTTTTGAACTTCGGTCGATGCTGTTGGCTCTCGCGAGAGAAACCCCCCCCTCAGCCAGACGAACTGGCACCCAAAACGGTTTTTCGGAATCTATCCACCACTGCCCCAGTGTCGATATGAGAATTGTGTACCCGACTATCACGATTTGTAGTCCGCTTATGGGGAATACAATGTTAAAACAATGATACATTTTTTATTCTGTCGCCGTGCAGGAACGGAGTTCCACAACGAGATGGGTGTAACGACGATATGTTTGTCTCGTCAATACCTATCTGCTGGTACCAATTCGGTCTCGATCCGACTCGCCGTTCTCCCGTTATCGCTCTTAACCTAAGTTGGGCCAGTCGATTTTTGCAACTTCGGTCGATCGCTGTTTGGCTCTCGCGAGAGACCTGACATCAGATCCAGACGCAACTGCACCACGCGTGTAGTCTGTGACCATCTATCCACCACTGCTGACTCCCAGTGTCGATATGGAATTTTGTTCCCCGACAATCACGATTTGGAGTTCCGCTTATGGGGAATACAATGTTAAAACAATGATACATTTTGATTCTGTCGCCGTGCAGGAACGGAGTTTCACAACGAGATGAGTGTAACGACGACATGTTCATGTCGTCAATACCTTTCTGCTGGTACCAATCTGGTCTCGATCCGACGCGCCGTTCTCCCATTATCGCTCTAAACTTGAGTTGAGCCATTGATTTTTACAACCTCGGTCAATCGCTGTTTGGCTCTCGCGAGAGAACCTGACATCACATCCAGACGCAACTGGCATCACGCGTGAAGTCTGTGACCATCTATCCACCACCGCTTACTCAGTGTCGATATGGAATTGTGTTCCCCGACTATCACGATTCGGAGTCCGCTTTTGGGGAAAACAATGTCAAAACAATGATACACTTCTGCTCCTGTCGCCGTGCAGGAACGGAGTTTCACAACGAGATGAGTGTAACGACGACATGTTCATGTCGTCAATACCTTTCTGCTGGTACCAATCTGGTCTCGATCCGACTCACCGTTCTCCTGTTATCGCTCTAAACTCAAGTTGAGCCATCGATTTTTGCAACTTCGGTCGATCGCTGTTTGGCTCTCGCGAGAGAACCTGACATCAGATCCAGACGCAACTGGCACCACGCGTGTAGTTTGTGACCATCTGTCCACCACTGCGCACCCAGTGTCGATATAGAATTTTGTTCCCCGACAATCACGATTTGGAGTCCGCTTATGGGGAATACAATGTTAAAACAATGATACATTTTTGATTCTGTCGCCGTGCAGGAACAGAGTTTCACAACGAGATGAGTGTAACGACGAAATATTCGTCTCGTCAATACCTATCTGCTGGTACCAATCTGGTCTCGATCCGACTCGCCGTTCTCCTGTTATCGCTCTAAACTCAAGTTGGGCCATTGATTTTTGCAACTTCGGTCAATCGCCGTTTGGCTCTCGCGAGAGAACCTTACATCAGATCCAGACGCAACTGACACCACGCGTGTAGTCGGTGACCATCTATCCACCACTGCGGACCCAGTGTCGATATAGAATTTTGTTCCCCGACAATCACGATTTGGAGTCCGCTTATGGGGAATACAATGTTAAAACAATGACACATTTTTGATTCTGTCGCCGTGCAGGAACGGAGTTTCACAACGAGATGTGTGTATCGACGAATTGTTCGTCTTGTCAATACCTATCTGCTGGTACCAATCCGGTCTCGATCCGACTCGCCGTTCTCCCGTTATCGCCCATAACCTAAGTTGGGCCACAAGATTTTCGCAACTTCGGTCAATCGCCGTTCGGCTCTCGCGAGCGAATAATCAATTCAACCAAATGGCCACGCGTGTAGTCTTTTACCATCTATCCACCACTGCCACCATTCGATAAATTGTGCCCCAAAAACACGATTGGATCCGCTTTTGGGAAAACCGTAAACCAAAGTCATTTTTTCCTTCGCCGGAGGAACGGAGTTCACAAAGAAGGTGTAAAGACAAATGTTTTTTCCCTCAATACCCTTTTGGTTACCAAAACTGGGTTTGTCCGACCGCCCCTTCTCCTTTCCTCTGAACTAGTAGCCCTGATTTTTCAACTCGGGCATCGCTTTTTGGGGTCTGCGAGGAAAACCCGCATCATCCAACGCAACTGGCACCACGCGGGGATCTGTGACCATCTACCACCCTGGCCCCAGTGTCGTATAGAATTTTGTTCCCCCCACAACACGATTTGAGTCCCGGGGGAAAACAAGGGCAAACAAAGAAAAATTTTGTTTCCCGTCGCCGTGCAGAAACGGAGTCCCACAACGAAATGAGTGTAACGACAAAATGTTCGTCTCGTCAATACCTTTCTGCTGGTACCAATCTGGTCTCGATCCGACCCGCCGTTCTCCTGTTATCGCTCTAAACTCAAGTTGAGCCTCGATTTTGCAACTTCGGTCGATTCGCTGTTTTGGCTCCTCGCGAGAGAACCTGACATCAGATCCAGACGCAACTGGCACCACGCGTGTAGTCTGTGACCATCTATCCACCACTGCGCACCCAGTGTCGATATAGAATTTTGTTCCCCGACAATCACGATTTGGAGTCCGCTTACGGGGAATACAATGTTAAAACAATGATACATTTTTGATCCTGTCGCCGTGCAGGAACAGAGTTCCACAACGAGATGGGTGAAACGACGATATGTTCGTCTCGTCAATACCTATCTGCTGGTACCAATCTGGTCTCGATCCGACTCGCCGTTCTTCCGTTATCGCTCTCAACCTGAGTTGGGCCATTGATTTTTGCAACTTCGGTCGATCGCGGTTTGTCTCTCGCGAGAGAACCTGGCATCGGACTTGGACGCAACTGGCACCACGCGTGTCGGCTGTGACCATCTATTCACTACTGCTCACCCAGTGTCGATATAAAATTCCGTTCACCGACAATCACGATTTGAAGAGCGCTTATGGGGGATACAACGATGGAACAATGTGAAACTTTTGTTTCTGCCGCCGTGCAGGAACGGAGATCCACAACGAGATGAGTGTAACGACGAAATGTTCGTCTCGTCAATACCTATCTACTGGTACCAATCTGGTCTCGATCCGACCCGCCGTTCTCTTGTTATCGCTCTAAACTCAAGTTGAGCCATCGATTTTTGCAACTTCGGTCAATCGCTGTTTGGCTCTCGCGAGAGAACCTGACATCAGATCCAGACGCAACTGGCACCACGCGTGTAGTCTGTGACCATCTATCCACCACTGCGCGCCCAGTGTCGATATAGAATTTTGTTCCCCGACAATCACGATTTGGAGTCCGCTTATGGGGAATACAATGTTAGAACAATTATACATATTTGATTCTGTCGCAGTGCAGGAACGGAGTTTTACAAAAGAGAGTTTACGACATTTTTTCGCTCGTCAATACCATCTGCTGGTACCAATTGTCTCGTCCGACGCCGTTCTCCCTTACGCTCTTAAGTTCCCTTGATTTTTTAACTTCGGCTCCGTTTTGGCCCCGCGAGAGAAATACTCAATCCAACCAACGGCCCACGCGTGTGTCGTGACCCCTTCCACCCTGCACCCCATGTCGATATAGAATTTTTCCCCGAAACACGATTTTGGGGTCCGCTTTGGGGAAAAACAATGTAAACCCAAAGAAACTTTTTTTCCCGTCGCCGTGCAGGAAAAAAATTTTTCAACAATGGTGTCACCAAAGTTTGTTTCAAAACCTATCTGTGGTACCAAACGTCTCGTCCGACTCCCCGTTCTCCCTTTATCGCTCTTTAAAAAGTTTTAACATTTATTTTTCAACTTTGGGCAAACGCCCGTTTGGCTCTCCGGAGAAACTGACTCAAAACCGCGAAAGGCACCCCGCGGTATCTGGACCCCTCTATCCCCCTGCTTACTCAGTTCGATATTGAATTTTGTCCCCGATATCACGATTTGGATCCGCTTATGGGAAAAAAAGCAAACCCAAAAACATTTGTCGTCGCCCGGGAGGAACAGTTTTACAAAAAGAGGGTAACGACGAAAGTTGTCCGTCAATACCTTTCTGCTGGTAACCCAAATTTGGGCTCGATTTTACTTGCCGTTTTTTTCCGTTATCGCTCTAAATCAGTTTTACCATCGATTTTTTGCAACTTCGGTCGATCGCTGTTTGGCTCTCCGAGAGAACCAATCGACCAACGAACTGGGCCCCCCCTGGTCTGGACCATCTATCCCCCACGCCACTCATTCGATAAGAATTTTGTTCCCCGACAATCACGTTTGGAGCCCTAGGGGAAAACAAGTAAAACAATGAAAAATTTTTTTTCTTGCGTGCGGAACGAGTTTCAAACAGAGATTAACGACGAAAAGTTGTCTCGTCAAAACCTTCTCTGGTACCATCTGGTCTGACCCACCCCGTTCCCGTTATCGCCCTTAAAATAGTTTAAACCTGATTTTTCAAATTCGTCATCGCGGTTTTCTCTCCAGGAATGACACAGATCCCAAAGCAAATGGACCCCGGGGTAGTCTGTGACCCCTATCCACCCTGCCACCCAGTTCGATATGAATTTTTTTTCCCCACAAAACTTTGGAGCCGCTTAAAGGAAAACATGTTAAAACAATAAACCCTTTTGTTCTGTCGCCGTGCAGGAACGAGTTTCCCAAAAGATGGTGAACGACGAAAGTTTGTTGAAAAACCTTTCTGGCTGGTACCAAATTTGGTTTTTGATCCAAACCCCCGTTCTCCGTTTTCGCCTTAACCTAAGTTTACCATGATTTTTTCAAATTTGTTTTGCCCGTTGGGGTTCGCGAGAGAACCCACATCAGATCCAAGCAATGCACCCCCTTTTAGCGTGCCCCTACCACCCCGCGCAACCATGCGATATAAATTTTTTTTCCCCACAATCAAATTTTTTGGCCGCTTTGGGGAAAACATTTTTAAAAATAAAATTTTTGATCGTCGCCGTGCAGGAAAGGGGTTTTCACAAAGAGAATGTGTACACGGGTGTTTTGTCTCGTCAAAACCCATCTGTGGACCCTTGGTCCATCCCACCCCGTTCTCCCCCCCTATCGCTCTAAATAGTTGGGATTGATTTTTTCAACTTGGTATCGCTTTTTGGGTCTCGCGAAGAACCACAAAATCCAGCGCAACTGGCACCCCGCGTGTAGTCTTGACCATCTATCCCCCCTGCCCCCAGGTCGATAAGAATTGTGTTCCCCGCAATCACGATTCGGGTCCGCTTTTGGGAAAAAATTTTAAAAAAATGACCTTTTGTTCTTCGCCGGGGGGGAAGAGTTCCAAACGAAGGGGTAACGACAAGTTTTCCCCAAACCTTCTGCTGGACCAATTTGCTCGATCCGACCCCCGTTCTCCCGTACGCTCTAAATATTTAGCCATGTTTTTTTCAACTTCGGGCAAACGCCCGTTTGGCTCTTTGCGAAGAAACCCACATCAGATCCAGACGCAACGGCACCCCCTGTAGTCGGGGCCACTACCACCACGCCCCATTGAATGAATTTTTTTCCGACATCACGATTTTGGGGTCCCCTATGGGGAAAACAATGTCAACCCAATACATTTGTCTGTTTTCCGTGCGGGAAAGATTTTTTCAAAGAGAGGTGAAGACGAAATGTTGTCCGTCATACCTTTCTGCTGGTACCATTGGTCTCGATCCGACCCCGTTTCCCTTTTATCGCTCTAACCGGGTTGGCCCTGATTTTTTAACTTCGGTCATCGCGTTGGCTCCGCGAAAAAACCTAAACAGATCCCGACGCAACTGGCACAGCGGTAGTCGTGACCATCTATCCACCACGCGCACCCAGTTCGAATAGAATTTTGTTCCCCCACAACCGATTTGGGGTCCCTTAGGGGGAAAACATTTTAAAAATGATACTTTTTTAATCTGGCCGTGCGGACGGATTTCCAAGAGAGATGTAACGGAAGTTTGTCTGTCAAAACCTTTCTGTGGGACCCTCTGGGCTCGATCCCCTCGCCGTTTCTCCTGTTTTCGCCTAAACCCCGATTTGGCCTGATTTTTGCAACTTTGGTCGATCGCTGTTTGGCTCCCGCGAGAGAACCCGACATCAGTCCAAGCAACTGGCCCAGCGGTTTTGCTTTACCTCTATTTTACCATGCTTACTCATGTCGATATGTTTGTTCCCCGACTATCACGATTCGGAGTCCGCTTATGGGGAAAACAATGACAAAACAATGAAACCCTTTTGTCCTGTCGCCGGCCGAACGGGTCCCCCAACGAATAGTGAAAACGAAATTTCGTCTCGTAACCTTTTTTCGGTCCAATCTGGTCTATCCCCACCCCGTTTTCCCGTTATGCTCTAAACTCAATTGAGCCATCGATTTTTTGCAACTTCGGTCGTCCTGTTTTTGGGTCTCGCGAGGAAAATGACATCAGATCCGACCAAAGGCACCACGCGTGTAGTCTTTACCTCTATCCACCCCTGCTTACCAGTGTCGTATGGGAAATTTTGGTTCCCCGACTATCCGATTCGGAGTCCGCTTATGGGGAAAAAATGACAAAACAATAACACTTCTTCCCCTCGCCTGCAGGAACGGAGCTTCCCCGAGAGAGGAAAAGACAAAATTGTTCCCTCAATACCTTTTGCTGGGACCAAACTGGGCTCGATCCGCTCGCCGTTCCTGTATCGCTCTAAAAAACAAGTTGAGCCCGATTTTGCAATTCGGTCACGTGTTTGGGCTCCGCGAGAGAACCCCAATCAGATCCAGCGCAAGGCACCACGCGTGGGTCTTGACCATCTTCCCCCCAGGGTTACTCAGTGTCGATATAGAATTGGTTTCCCCCACAAACCGATTCGGAGCCGTTTTGGGGGAAAAAATGTTATAACAGATCATTTCTGATTGTCCCCGTGCAGGGCGGAGTTCCACAAGAGGAGGGAACGACGAAAGTTTGTCTCGTCAAAACCACTGCTGGTACATCGTTTGACCGACTCCCGTTCTCCCCCCTTATCGTCCTAACCCAAGTTGGGCCATTTTATTTTTGCACTTCGGGCAAACGCCGTTTGGTTCGCGGAAACCTTAATCAGATCCCGAGCAACTGGCACCCGGTGTAGTCGGGACCCTCTACCCCACTGGGGGACCCCGTGTCGATATGAATTTTTTTCCCCGAAATCACGATTTGGAGTCCCTTTTGGGAATAATGTTAAAAAAATGACACATTTTTGTTCTGTCGCCGTGCGGACGGATTTCACAACGAATGAGTTCACGCGAAAGGTTTGTCCGTCAATACCTATCTACTGGTACCAAATTGGTCTCGATCCGACGCGCCGTTCTCCCCCTTTCGCTCTAAACTTTAGTAAAGCCTTTTATTTTTTAAATTCGGCAAACGCTGTTTGCTCTGGGGAAAGAACCCCAAAAGACCCAACCAAATTTTGGGCCATCTACCCCGTTTCCCGGGGGGGAAGGAAGGGGGCCCCGATTAAAGATTGGACCCTTTTAAAACATTTCCCCCCCTTTTTTCCCTTTTTCCCCGGAAGGTTTCACAAAGGGGGGGTTTGCAAATTTCTCGCAATACCCTTTGGCCCCCCCGTTCCCCCGTTTCCTTTACCAATAAAACCCTTTTTTTCCAACTTCGGTCGATCCTTTGGGTCTCGCGAGAGAACCCGACTCAATCCAGACGCAACTGGCCCCACGGTGGGCGTACCACTTCCCCACTGCCCCATTTTTTTTTCCCCCAAAAGCCTTTTGGGTTCATGGGGAAACAATGTTTAAAAAAAAACCTTTCGTTCGCGGGCAGGGAAGGGTAAAAGGGGGTTACTTTCGCTGTAAACCTTTTTGGTACCAAGGTCTGCCGAGCCTTTCCCCTTTTTTTTAAAAAAGGTAACCTTTTTTTTTCCAAAATTTTCCCAGGGCCTGCACGACCCCCCGAAGGCACCCCCTGCGGCCTTATAATTTTCCCCCAAAAAAAAATTTTTGGTTTTCCCGCCCATGGGGGTGTTAAATACAATTTAAAAATGCTTTGGGCCTTTTCCCCAGGGAAAAGTTTCCAAAATGGTGTCCCGAAGTTTTCTCGTCAAAACCCTTTTTGGTCCAATTCGGGTTTCCCTCCGGCCCCCCTTTTTTGTTACTTTCCCAAAGGGGGGTTTTTTTTGCCCGGGAAAAACTTTCCTCGCAAAACCTGTAGTCCGACCAAACTGGCACCACGCTGGGGGATCATAAAATGTCACCATCCGTAGAAATTTTTCCGAAAGATTAGTCCGGGGGAAACTGTCCCCTGGGAAAAAATTTCCCCCGGAGGGGGCACCGATGGTGTCGACAAATTTTCCCCCAACTTTTTGGGCCCTCGGTCTCCCTTTTTCCTTTCCTTGTTTTTTAAAAAGGGCCATCGTTTTTGGCTTGGGGTTTTTCCCCAGAGAACCCGCATCAGTTTAGCGGACCACCTAACTCTATACAAAAAGGCCCCCAGTTTTAAATTTTTTTCCCGGGAAAAACATTTACCAGGGGGAAAAATTTAAAAAAAAGCTTTGGGGAATTCCCCCGGGGAGGGAAAAAAAGGGGGAAAACCCTTGTAAAATTTTCTCCCTGCTTCCCCTTTCCCCCTTTTTGCTTAAATTTGGCCCCTTTTTTTTACCCGGTCGTCGGGGCCCCCAAAAAGACAACCAAACCAAGGTGTAGTCCCCAAACACCCCCCCCACCCCTATAAAAATTTTTTTTTCCCCAAATCCGTTTTGGCCCTAAAAATACATTTAAAAAAAAGCTTTTGGGGAACGTCCCCCGAAGGGTTTCAAAAAGTTTTGTACACGTGTTCCTTTTTCAAACCTTTCCCTTTTACCTTTTCCGACCCCTTTTTTCCCCTTTGTCTCCTGGTTCCCCGAGAACCTCAACGCCTTTCCGCGGGAACGGAAAAAATCCAACCAAAACCCCCTTAGTTTGGGTCCCAACACGAAAGGGGCGTAAGAATTTTGTTAAAAATAAATTTGGGGTCGGCTTTTGGGGAAAAATTAAAACAATGGGTTTTGATTTTTGCCGTCAAAATTTTTTCCCGAAATGTTATGGGGTTTTGCCCGTTCTTTGTTACCAATTGGCCCCGATGGGCCCCTTTTTCCGTTTGCTTTGGGGGCCTTTACGCAATTTGGCAACTTTTTGGGCCCGCGAGGAAAACCACATCATCCGGCAAAAGGAAGGTGTTCGGGGCCAAAACCCCGCTTTTGAAAAAATAAAATTTTTTTTCCCCCCGCGGAACCCCTTTAGGGGAAAATTTTTTTAAAAAAAGAAATTTTGTTTCCGTCCCTGCGGAACAAAGGTTTTAAAAAAGATGGGTCCCCAAAAGTTTTTCAATCCTTGTTCCAACTGGTCTCGCGGGGGGTTTTCTTGAACCCCAAAAAGGGCCCCATTATTTTTAATTTTTGGGGGGGCCTTTTCTCTGCGAAAAAGAATGTCCCGCAACGGACCCCTTTGGGGAATTACCCCCCCAAGGCCCCTTCTTTGTTTCCCCGCAAGACGGAGTCCCAGGGGAATAAACAAAAACTGAAACTTTTTCCGTCCCGGGGCGGATTTTCCCGGTTTTGGGGTTTCGCAAATTTGGGTTGCCCTATTTCCTGGTACTTGGTTTCCCCTCGCCCCCCCTTTAAATCAACGAATGGCCTTTTTTTTCACTTCCCCCTGCTTTCTCCGGGAAAATGGTCGCTGGGGGGCCCCTTTTGGGGGAAAAATTTCCTGCTTTTTCGAAACATTTTCACCACAAAGATTAAGCGATTTGGGGGCAACAAAAATTTGGGGAAATTTTTTTCTGCCGCCGGCGGCTTTCCCCAAAGGGGGAAGAAAAACCCGCAATCCTTTTCCCGGGGCCCCCATTCAACGCCCGACACCAAATGAGGGAACCATATTTTTCAAAACGGGCGATGGTTTGGTCCCCGAAAATGAAAAAACCCCGGGACCAAAAAAACCCCTTTATTCCCCGGCAAAGGGGATAAGAATGGTTCCCCCAAAAAGGGTCTTTGGGAAAAAAGTTGAAAAAAAAGAAAATTTTGAGTCCCGGGAAAACAGTTAAAAGGAAAAATTTTTGGGGGTTTTTTTTCAATCTTTGGGTTTTGGGGGTTTCCTTTTTTTTTTTTGGGTTTCCCCCGGGCCCTCGTTTACCTTTTCCCCCCTTTTGGCCTTTTAAAAAATTTTTTTTTTCTCGCCGTTTGGCCCCCGGGGAAAACCCAAAAAACCCCCGGGGGCAAACCCCGGGAGGGGGCCCCCCCCTTCTCTTATGTTTTTACCCGATTCATTTTCCCCCCCTTTTTTAAAACGAAACCCTTTTCCCGCCTTTTCAAGGCGGAGTTTACAACAAAACCCCCTTTTCCCGGAATTTTCCCCTTTTTGGGTCCAGGGGGCCCCGGGGTTTTGTTTTTCCTCTTCGGGGGGCCACGTTTTTTAAATTGGGCGCGGTTTTTCCGGGGGGTACTCGCCGACCAAAAAGGCACCACCGGTTCTTTACCTCTCACCAGTACCCATTTGATTAATTTTTTTTCCCCCACCCTTTGGGGCCGCAGGGGAAACAATGTTAAAAAAAAAAAATTTTTCTGTGCCTAAAATTACCAAAAATGTAAAGAATGTTGTCCATACCTTTCGGGTAAAAAACCCCCCATCCCTTCTCCGTTTGCCCTCAAATTACACGATTTTTCAAATTGGTTCCGGTTTTGGTCTCGCAAAAAACCCCTTTGTCCAACGCTGGGCCGCTTTTCCCAAACTTCCCCCCCCCCGGGGGGTGCCCGTTGGGGGGGGGAAAAGGGCCCAAAGAAAAAATTCCCCTTCCCTGGAAAAAGGGGTTTAAAAATTGGGGACCGAAAGTTTTTCTGAATACCGTGGACCCAATGTTGAAACCCCCCGGGGTTTTTTGTTTCGCCAAAAAAGGGACCACGTTTTGAAACCCTCGTCCGGGTTTCTTCCCCAAAACCTTCCAAACCGACGCCTGCCCACGCTTTTTTAAACCTTGACTCGTCATTGGTTTGTTTCCCCCCCATCCGATTGGCCGCCTTTGGGGAAAAAAGGGGCAAAAACAAAAATTCTCTGGGCCCAGGGAAGGGGGCACAACAGGAGTGTGGAAAAAGCCTTGTTTCCTTTTTGGGGACCAAGGTTCCCGATGGGCCGATGTCTGAAGGGGGCCCCTTTTTCAATTCGGTCGACCTTTTCCCTCCAAAACCCAACAGTGAGCAATGGGCCCCCGGGGTTTTCCCTTTTTCCCCTCTCCGGGAAGAATTTTTTCCCGACAAAACCCCGGAGTCCCTTATGGGGGAAACAATTTAAAAAAAAATTTGTTCCCGCCGGGTCCCAAAAAGGAAGTGAAAAAAATTTGTTCTCTTTCCCGTGGAAAACGGTTTTACACCGGGGTTTCCCCCTTTTTCCCCAAACCCAATTTGGGCCCTACAATCGGAACGCCGTTTCTCTGGGGGAAAAAAACATGATGCAATGCAAACGCGTTGTCTGGAAACCCCCCCACCCCGCTTCCATGCAAAGGGGGGCCCCCCATCCATTTGGACCGCTTTTCCCCCCAAAAAAAAAAAAAAAAAAAAAAATTTTTCCCGGCAAACGGGGTTTTACCGGGGGAAAAAAGGTTTTTAAATTCTTGTTTGGAAAGGTTCCAAAACCCCGTTTAAATTTTGCTTTAACATTTTTTAA
Organism: Brachyptera putata; assembly: GCA_907164805.1. Classification (NCBI taxonomy): domain Eukaryota; kingdom Metazoa; phylum Arthropoda; class Insecta; order Plecoptera; family Taeniopterygidae; genus Brachyptera; species Brachyptera putata. Next base: position 7,217,669 of record OU015474.1, read on the forward strand.
CTCCCGTTTTTTCCGAAAACCCCACTAGTAGGAGAATGGCAACCGGTAATCTTGCTTCCAAAACCCCCACCCTGTCAAGGAATTTTTCCCCCCTTGGTTCGGCCCTTTAAAAAAAGCAAAAAAAAAAAATACATTTTTCCCCCGTGGGCGGGTTTTGAATATGTAACAGAAAATTTGTCTTCGCCCCCGTTAAACGGGGGCGACGGTTTCCGTTCGTCAAACCGTGGCCACGTTTTTCAAAATTTGGTTTCCCCCCTTTTTTCTCCAAAAGGGCACGTCCCAAAAATGGCCCCCCCGGGGTTGGCTTACCAACCACCCCAAGCCCGGGGGAATTTAAAAATTTTGCCCACACCACGTTTGGGCCGTTTGGGGAAAAAATTTCAAATTAAAATTGGCCGCTGGGGGAAAAAGACCAAAAATAAATTGCGTTTGCCCCCTTCATTTACAAGGGGTCGACCAAAGGTTTTTCCCTTTCGCCTTTTTGGGTTAACCGATTTTTCCTTTTTTCAACCGTTTTTCCGGGGGCCCCGGGTCGCCCTGGTCCGGGGGGTTTTACATCAAAACCACCACGACCAATTTTGAAATTTTGCCCACAACACGTTCAGTCCCTTATGGGGGAAAACGTTAAAAAAAAACTTTGCCCCTTTGGTGGGAAAGGGAAAAAAAAAAAAGGGGCGCGGTTCGCCGTTCCCTTTTTGGGAACCCCCTACCCCCGCCCT